>JAVGWX010000004.1:6201043-6753543 GCA_036924085.1 Ariolimax columbianus | reverse complement strand
GTCCTCAGAAGGAGCAGTCCGATACTTTTGCATTTTTCGATACCATGTCTGCCAAAGGCCCCCTTCAAGGCTGTATGGTATGTGCCAACCCTATCGTTAAAATCACAGAGGATGACGAGTTTGCCAGATTTGGGGACTGCAGCGATGAGCGCCTCAAGGTCCTCATAAAACGTTTCTTTTGTTTCCTGAGGATTTGTCATTGTGGGTGCGTATGCACTGATACGTGTTGCATGGCTCGCTCCTATTCGGGGGACACGCATTGTAATCAGGCGGTCATTAATTCATCTGGGCATGCTAGTGAGATTGTCGACCATGTTGGTCTTGATGGCAAAGCCAACTCCAGCTTCACGGCGTTCTTCTTTGCTGCGACCGCTCCAGAAGAAAGTATAACCAGCTCCTTCTTCTGTGATCTGCCCTTCCTCTGCCAGTCGTGTCTCGCTAAGGGCAGCTATGCAGATGTTATATCTAGCCAATTCCCTGGCGATCAGTACTGTCCGTCGTTCGTGTCTGTTTGTTTTGGCGTTGTCCTGAAGCGTGCGGACATTCCATGTTGTAAGCGTGATGGGTAGTTTACGTGATCGTTTTCTGCATTCTCCGCCGTTGCAGTTTGGGGGCCCTGCCAGTTGCGAGTTGCTAGTCAGTGTGCGATCTGTAGGGTGATGTTGTGAGTTGCGCAATTTGTTTATAGTGAGGGAGATGTGCGCAGGATCTTCCTCACTCTCTCGTCCGGACTCAACATATTCTAGAGGCAAGACATTGCCAAGACTTCTAGTGAAGGGCTCGGATGCAGACAGTATGGTGTCAGAGTGTGCCTCATTTTCTCGGTTGCCCTTCTCATCTCTTTTATCGCTGGGGTGGAGCTTTGATGTATCAGTTTCTGAGTGCATGTGTTTGTGTATTCTTCTTCAACCTCTCTTTCCTCTGGTCTTTCGCCTTGATTGTTTACTTGTGAGTTCCGGTGCCTCCTCGGTTAATTGTATTTTCAGCACACGCAACAGATGTAGATCTGAGTTTGAATGGACGTAGTGTGCTGATCGAAGCGCAAATAGCTCCTATCTGAAGTACCATCTGTTTGACGGGGTCAGGATGAACTCCTTCGTTTCAGTGTTCATGCTTTGTTGTCTGGGTCACGATACACCACGATGCGACACTAGCTTTTGACCGGGTCATGTTTCGGCCACACTTTGTCCCATCGAAACTGTACACATTAGTCTACCTTTCACGACTAAAAATACACTGTTTTTTACTTCGTTGCATCACGTTTTTCACATTATTATCCTTAATTCACGAGTCGGCACATTTATATCCAGGAATCACGTTAATAGAGATACACATATAAACACACATATACACACAGAGCGACACCCATAGAGAGACACACACATTGAGACACACATATAGGCACACAGAGAGAGACACACACATACAGACACGCACATATACACACATACAGACATTCCGAGCGACACGCGCATAGACACGCATACACACACATATGCACATAGAGACACACACACACAAACAAACACATATACATACACACACAGAGACACGCACGCATACATACACATAAATGTACATATAGACACATACATAGACACACATAGACACACATCAAAACACACCCACACACACACACAAACACACATAGCCACACATACACAGATACACATATAAACAAACACATATAAGCACATAGACACATACCCACACACACAAACACACATATACAGAGATACACATATGAAGGCGCGTACATGCGCATGCAGCCAGACACACTCAAATACACCCATACATAGACATACACATAGATGCGCAAACATAAAGAGAGGCACACACACACACACATATACACACACATACGCACATAGACATGCATCGCCAGAAACAGAGACACACACGGTCAGAGACACACACAGAGACACTCCCACATAAACACCCACATATACACACAGACAGACACCAACACAGAGGCATACGCAGAGTTACACACACATGGACACACACACATACACACACGCATAAACACACACATACACACAACCATGCACATACATACACATACACACATAGACAGACTGAGACACCCACACACATACACACACTCATATTCTCACAATCACACACTCATGCACATACGCGTACACACCCATACACACACACGCATACACAGGCACACACGCACACACACACACATACAGTCACCCACCCACACACATACACACATATACACGCACGCACGCAGGAAAGCGCTCACACACACACACACACATATCAAGAGATATACTCGTTTATGCAGACGGTCTTAGCGTGGCAAAGTCTCACTTCACAGCTTTTTTCGTGGTTACTTTTGCATATTTCAAACAGGCACACTTTACCACAGTTCATGGAGAGGCAGACTAATGTCTAGTTAGGCACACCATACTGATCAGGGTCAGGGTCAGGCAAAATATACTGGCCAACACTCACCACGGCTGCTTCGAAGCTTTCCTCCAACAACACGTGTTGTTTTCTTTGCAGCCTAACTAAAGTGGTGAGTGATCGACGTGGCCCTCGTAGTAGTGAGCGACAATCAGATGAAGCTAAGCATAGCACAACCGCCTGGAAAACCCATATCCAACTTCATCTACACGCTCGGGAAATTAAGGAAGTAACTGAAACCAGCCAGATAACGTCATTTTTCAGGGCGTACAAAAGAGTAAACCCACTCATTGTGGGCATTCATAAACAGCAACAACACGTATTATGAAATGATTATATTGTTATTTTGACATGCCGCTTGATTTGTATTAATTTGCGTCGACAGTAAAAGTGAAAGATGTGTCCTGTGTCTCGAATACTCGGGCATGCTTGGCAACGAATATGTCGCTTGTTTAAGCACGCAACGCCTATATATAAATATATATATATATATATATTTATGCCTCCACACTATTTTAAAACTTATGTCAATTGTAATAGCTGCATGTCATGTCTGTGTATTTATAGTAAGAAGGTAACGTGACAAGGTGTCTGTGACATTTGACTTCATATGGTCGAAGTGTTGTATTTCCGTATGTATGTTGTTCATTTCAAGTGTTACTTGTTGGGGTAGTTATTCCTTGACTTAGAACTATAGTCTTCGTAACACTCATAGTCCGATAGAGAGCAGATCACACCCATTGGGCGCGATTGTTAACCACATAATTCAGGACAGGCTTACTGCTGGTCCACAAAGGCAGCATCAGCAGTGAATAAATCATTTCTGAGTAGAACGGGTGTATGCATGTAAGTATTAATTGATGTGCATATATATATATATATATATATATATATATATATATATATATATATATATATATATATATATATATATATATATATATATATATATATATATATATATAGATAGATAGATAGATAGATAGATAGCTACAATGGGATTTATGTAAAACATAATTTTTTGTGTATCAACAATAGGGGATATTTATTTACCACTGCACATGGTTCCAGCAAAGTGCGTTTTACACGTACACTTCCCGTCTTCGTTATTGCAGACGGTTGCACAATTATCAGGGCATTTCCCTCGACAGCCTTCTCCAAATGTGCCAATAGGACACTCTGTATGAAGATGATTATTCTATTAACAATGATTGATATAGAAACGATGGTAAATGCACGAGACTTTGCAATTTTACAATTATTTTCACTTTGCTGTTATGTGTTCATAGTCGTCACTTGTAATATATTCTTCAAGGAAGAAACCACATGATCACATAAAATTAAGCAACATTAGTTAAAAAAAAAACACATGTCCAGAGGACAGTCAAGTGACGGATCGAAAAGTTCATATATCGCAGTCAAGCTGAATACTAGCGAAACAACACCTCCAGTAATCCGTCCTACATTCTGCTACTTGGAAAGTTCTGTTCAAGGCTTGGTAGAGGCACATTAAGATCGAACGCATACGACGAGGAAAAAGAGATATCCCATATTCAGTTAGGAGAAAGAGATGTTCAACGTTGTCCAATTACTGACGAACGGTATTCGTCATATACTGATGGCCCTCATCCAGTTGTAGAGAGATGGTCAATATTCGTCAGTGCTCTTGTTTTCTAACCAGATGTAATTACACATACTGTGGACATTATGTTTCAGCTCAACAGCTCATCACCATATAAGCTGGTGTATATTTCTAATACTGTAATTATATTTTTGTAATGATGATATAGTTTTACCTAACAGTGAATGACATTAACAGAGATATTATTATAGTGCAATCTTATTCCATGCGTCAGTATTTGTTTGTATTTGGGGATAGTCCTTTTCTTTATCAGAAATCATGCCGATACATGTTTATTTTCTCTATTCTAGACCACTGACTATCTTGAGAGAACAATTGTTCTTGTCAGTATTCATGTCGATGTCACTTAATCAATGTTCTGTAAGTGTCATGCACGGCATATACGTTATACACCAGTGCTCTCCAGTTTAATATGTGGGACGCCATTTGTTTCAGTTCAAGTATGTTTTCTAGCCCTTTATGGAACCTTACTTGAGGATTGTTCTGCGGAAAGTATCATTCTGTCTTCCTCGTTTCCTCCTGCCAGATGGTGGCCACGTAAATGTGGAGGGAACTTGTTGTTATCCTTTCTAAGATCATGCCCGAAATACGAGTTTTAATGAGTGATGACACAAGTTGTTGATTGGTGTATTCTCGTAATGTTTTGTTGATGATAAATTCCTCCCAGCCAATGCCCAACAGTTGCCTAAGACACTTTTTCTCAAATGCAATTATCTTCTTTTCCTAATGCATTTCCAAGGTGTCAGCATGCACATCCATAGCTGATTATTGGTAATACGTTGCGATTATACAACATGAGCTTGTTGTGTTCGCTCAGTGGTCTGGATTATAGATGTTCGTTAGTTGATTAACTGCACCTTCGACAAGAGGAATGCCAATGACAATTGTTTTAAATGTGTTTCCATCTTGAGCCATTTTGCTTCCCAGATAGATGCAACTGTCATCTGTGTGTATAGCGTCCCAATTCAATTGGGAAATAACAGGCTATTGGGAGTGGAACTCATGACCTTTGCTTTGGAAACATTAATTGTGAATCATATCTGTTCTGTAAAAACAAGCTACGTTCATCCACAAAACAGAATGAACAAAGAAATTAAAAGTGTCTGTATGACTTACATAATTAAAAAAATAAATCACTATCATTAATGAAACACATTCTTCACAATCACATTCAGCAATACAGCGCACGTATTGAAAACAATGATGCTTTTAAATAAGGTAATTGTGATAGTGGTGGTTGATACAGATACACGTATCGGTATTGCATGTAACCTGCTGCCCCTGAGACATTACAATACCTTCACAGTGTGCTCCATAACGGGTTCCATTACACGAGGTACAATTTCCGGAATTCGATTCACAAATGCGACCAACACAATGACGCGAGCACTGATATGAACAGTTTTTTCCGAAATATCCTTTCTGACATTCTGTGGACAAAAAATATGCACTTTTGTTGATGGTTTTCCTGGCTATTCTCAAATAGTATGTAAAGTGAAATAAGAAGACCACTAAACACCATACGCATCATCAAAATGATTTATAAATAAAGTTTTACTTGTGGCATGAAAACGTATTATGTAAACAAATTATTCAATACTAACCATCAAGTGGACAACACTCTTGCATAAAAGTTCAAGGGAATAAGACCTGGTGCAATGTTGCGGCCATACCAAAAATGGCTACTGTCAGGTTTAGGGTGCAGAAATGCCATAGTCGCACGTGTTCCGATTTCCAGTGTCAGCTGATCGCTGTAAACACTACTCGAGAGTACTCTAGCTCTTACCTTTAGAACCGTGCTAGTACCTTACAGCTAAAAACAGTGGCCCATTCTTTGGAATCTTAGGAGATCGATTTACAAGATTACGCAGCATAATTAAAGTTTCCCGGTCTTCTAAGTAAACTGGAAATCCCGCGACCCCAGATTCAGGTTGAAAGTTCGAATAAAGTGTATATATTTTTTAACGGTTTCTGTAGAAAGTGTACCTTATTAGGGTAGAGCCACATTCAATGTAGACTCACATGTAAAGTGACAAGTATATTTGTGGAATCAATGTATTTGAGATGAATAGACTGTAAAGAAACACAGAGGCAGATTCAGGTAGAGAGCAGAGAAGTGCTTGCCTGAGTGGCCAATACTGTGTCAACAAAAATCAGCACTCTCATCCAATTTACACATGTGGCTTTGTATATTGTTGATATCAATAAGACTGAGTGATATGATTGAACATGCCCCATCCGCAGAACTATTGCTGCACCCAGAGCGACACGACCTATGATGTCACTGTTACATAATCATTGCTGCTCTTTAAGCTAAACGACTTAAGATGCCACTGTTGCTAAACGATAGCTGCTCCATTAGCGAAAAGACTTAAGATGCCACTGTCGGAGAACTGATGGCACTCCGTTAGCGACGACACTTACGGTACAACCGTATCAATGAGCCGTTGCTGTTTTCTGAGAAACAAGTACTGATTTTGAACTGTCACAAAGCCATTGTTGTTCTATGAGAAAACAGACCTGGAGTAACTAATTGCCCGAGTGAGACTATCAAAGAAACGGATTAATGCTCAGGAGCCCAGGTATGGTTAGGTTCAAGGCATCATGTCTGGTATGGTTAAACAATAACGTTGAGATACCACAAAACAGTCTTGAGACGGGAATTGGTTCACTACGAAACATCAGCAAAGAGTTCAAGCACTCACAGACTCTACAAGGTAAAAATAATAGCAATATGTTTAGTTAGTAAGATTGCTTCAGTGTTAGATGATTACGATTGTGGTACATACATTAATAAGAACATAAGTCTCAATTGACAATGGGATGGGACCTTGATGATCCATTTGGATAAAGGCGAGACCGTGTTAATTACGTAACAAACTTGTTTCACTGATTGATAGAATAAGGATACTTTGTTTGATGATGTTATTCGTACAGTGTTTGATACATATATCATAGACGTCACTGAATCAACGTCAATGCACTCCAGGCATACCCATAGGCGCTCAGTCTCAGCAAATGGCATATGGTGTGGGTGAAAATGGTATATGTAGTTCGCTGGTCTTACGATCTCCTGTCCCGTCCTCACATGCGCCATTCTCCACTCGAACCTTTTTTAAATGTCGAATCTTTGCAGCCTGTGGATTATTGTTTTATCAAATGCTGTGTCTTCATCTAACAGGCGGCCATTGATTGATTTCGAAACATCACTTCTATCCATTACTGATGTGCCCATGATGAAAAATTGTGCATACTTGATGTCAGCACTTTCATTGCACTGAGCCCAGCATAAGCAGGGCAGTAGTTCATGTCAAAACCTGGTGGTTTGAGAACCAAACAGCTGATATACACTTATACATAAGCAACATCAAATGTATCTTTTGAAGTTCGGCTTCCGCGTCTGCCACAGTGACTTCCCTTGTTTATGAAGTGTCAGATATTCATTTAAGAGCAAAGGTCACTGCTGCTGTCTCAATTATCACACTGCAGTTTGTTGACATGTATGCCGTACTGCTCTCAGCAGCGTCATGTCTTCTCACTAACCGAGAAGTCTTAGCCTGATGTCCCACTGCAAAGCACTGATCCGTCGGTGTATATAACGGCATTATGGATCTGCGTGTTGAGTTATCAGATGATTCACCGTGTGCTCTGCTCTTGTGCTGGTCGATTTTCTGCATTCGTTGTCTAAGGTTATGAAGGCTCTGTGGTACTCTATCATGACATCACCCTTGTGGGCAGATTATTCTACTGTGGCAATCATCTCAGATGGAGTGATGTGATTGATTGTTGTCTCTGACTGCTCCATACATGACGCCCTCCTCTTGTTTCTTGATCCATTGATGTCTGATATGCTACTGTACATAGGATCCTGCGTGTCTGTGCTGACACACATATATGCTTTGATATGTGCCAGTTTTTTCTCTGGATGTCACCGATAACAATCTTAACATGTACCGGATAATCACAATCGGGGTGTATGAAGTGTAATCCAGAACCAGTCGCATACCTTCAATCAGGATGCGCTCCAACCGTGCATGCTGTGTTCTTGATAGTGTGAGGATGTCCAGTCAGTAATCGATAACAGTCAACACGACCTGACGAAATAGGATGAACACGATGCGTTGCTCCATGTTGGCAGCAGCCATGGTCATTAGTGCTCCTAACACTCGCTTACATCGTTATACAATAAGGTCAACATGTAAATTTAAGAAGAGACTTCGATCAAATGTCACTCCGAAGTAGTTCAACATGTCACACTTGTCAGAAGTGCAACAATCAAATATGATGCCGGGAGTTCAGCCTTTACTCTGGAATTTTTTAAAGATCACAACATAATGCATGTCTTGTTCGGAATGATCTTGGCGGTTGAGTCGCCGCACTACTGTGAGATTGCTTGCAAGGCGTCCTGAATGTTTCTGACCAACTATTGCCTGTGTGGGCTAATTCTTTACGTTTGGATGTCTACGACACATGTCAACGTTTGCCGTGACCTTGTGGGTTTCAATATTAGCCCCATTTACTGTTTAGATGTTTAACAGCACCGGTCATAGCAGAGACGCTTAAAACAGTCCTGGACATATTGGCCTCTGTGCTAATGCCCACCATCCCACGCTTAGTGCAAATGGTCTTCCCATCAGGGCAGCTGATTTCCAACTAACCAGCCACGAGTGTAAACTATACTGCCTCAGACGTGTAATTGAAGTCCCGAAATCGGCAGAGTTGGATGCGTCGTCCAGGTACTTGTCTTTACACACCAATTTGTTTTCTAAGGTAATCATTCAATGCTTTTGCCGCATGTTTAAAAATCGTGTTAGTTTCGCTACAGAAAAACATGTGTAATTAGAAAAAAAGATATAAATATGAAGAAAAAAAAACTAACACTTAAATAGAATACGGTGAGAGACAGAGAGAGCGATAGAGAGAGAGAGAGAGAGAGAGAAAAAAAGAAAATAAAGTAGCGAATTATAAAAAAAACAGAGATAGAGATATAAGTAGAGCGTGCAAGAAAGAGATGGATGTCCTAGTGGTCCATGAATTTAGACTTAAGGATTCTTCTAGAAACCTTACTTCGGTTTGGCAATGCATTCATGTTTGTGAATTCTTTGTCGAGAGTCGAATCCACAAATATAATACTGATACCAATAGCACAGTTAACCTATTTATGTAACCTTCAATGGCATGGCCATTTTTATAACGTATTTACAAACACAAACATGAAGGTAACTTTATATTATATTATCTTTAATCAGTTGCTTTGCTCTATTGTAGTTTAGTTTCCAACAAAAGTTAAAATCCTACCTGAATGTATTGTTTCCTGTAATACGTTTAACTCTACCTTAATCCAACATTCGACTTGCGTTACTAGTGTTGATGGGCTGTTTGGTTTGTTTTTTCTTGAAATTAACTTTCTTTAAAATCATTATACACAGGAAGTACCAAACCGATATTTGGGTTTGGCATTACGACTTGCGTCAATGTACGGAAAACACACTTTGAGAAAGTAAGAAGCGTTTTCAGCCAAGTCTCACACATCATCACTGGATCAACACCAAACGAGGCAGTAGAAACCGTGACCGTCATCCAGTCGATGATGGATAGACAAGACATACAGGCAGATGTATACCAGAGAGTTATGTACATCCCAGTACACCGAATAGTGATCAGACATAAGAAATCTCGACTTAATAGTTACTTTGCAACTCAAAGGTACATGATGACCAGTATCGTCACTAACCAATTCTACTCATCTCAATTCCACACCGGCTCCCCCACATTCCAATCTCAATTAACTGGGCAATACAATGTGTAGGTGACTGTAAACTGGTTAATACGATCATTAACGGCATGGATAAATTAGGTTATATCATGTTTTCCAAAATACAATTACCTGCAAGAATAAGAGGGCACATCTACAACGTACCTAAAAAGAGGCCCATTTTTGTATATTAGGACCAATTTTTTTTCAATCAAAGACTGGTTAATGCTTGGAATGCATTGTCACATGAAAGAGTGGAGGCCAGAGTAACTGATGCATTGAAACAAATATTAGAAGCGCATAATTGTTATAGCAAGGAATGAAACTGGTTGTATACAGACTCTGCAGAGACTAATATAACAATATAAAGATGTTACGTTTACGTGTTACGTTCAGAATAACATTTCATACATGCATATGTATGATACTACCTTATGTTCATACGAGACCAGGTTATCATTGTTTCCGTGCTGATAACAACAGACTGAGGCACCACACGTACATCATATTCAAAATAGGTACCATCAGCATAATAGTTGCTTATCAATAATTGTCCATTGCCATTGAAGATGGATCATCATACTTGTGATCTATATGTGATCTCATGTGACTGTAACGTTCATTGTGGCAGAGTAGACTATTTCGCACTTGGCGATCATATACGATGAATCGACTGTTTCGTCGTGCTTACTTCATGCTCTTTAAGGCGAACCGATTTCTCTGAGTATCGGTCATCCATTTTCTTTCGGGTCTGACATATGGGAGTCTTGTCTGATCATTGCTCGTAAGGTCGAACTGCCTTCTGAATATTGTTTGAGGAGCTGACATAAATGTTTAATCTTTGTCAAAGCTATTTTTAATTGCGTATCCGAATCGTTTATTTTGTCAACGAAGAAGAAGAAGAAGTATCCCTGATCTGCGCTGAGCTAACTATATAACATTTGCAAGTTGAGGTGACATCGGGCAGATCAAAAATATGTTCCATCCATCGTATTTGGGCACTTTTTAGAAGCGCTTGTCTGCTAAACATGTTAGGCTTGTTAATAAATTCAGAGGTGGGTACTTTATCATGCAACCTGACCCTAAGCAGCCCATGCAAACAGCTTATGTGGAAAACAAATTAGCTGTCTGCATGCTTGCTCTGCTCTGTCCATGTTTTGCAGGCATGAAACATACTGTTGAATTGTGTCTTTTTTTTTAGGTTTAGACCAAATTTATGTTCAGCTATAGCAAAATTTCACCGCATCTTTTTTCATCTGACTATTACACAGCAAAGGGAAATGTTATACTCATTATATATCATTGCAAAGAAAAATGGGCACAGACAATGAACATATTAATACATTGATGATATTTTATTATTTGTAATAATACATATGTTGTACAAAAAACTTTTACAAAACGTGTACCAAAAAAATGTAGGAGTATACAATATATAAATCAAAATATTGTAACTCACTTTCATATGTTAATGATCTGAATTGTTGATTTCAATTTGTCTAGTAATTAAACAGAAAAACTATTCGAGGTCCCTTCAAACACTCATTATTGGATTCATGTATCTCCGAAAATGTAGAAATTATGTACATTCTTCCTCTCTGACCAAAATCAATAAACTTAGTTACACAATCACAACTTCATTATTTGCAAGTTTTTGGTTTTGTTTAGCCCACATGTGCTTATATTGTGGGGTATTCTCTAAAACAAGATTTAGCACACATGTGCGGCTTATGTGAAAAACCTTTGCAGTAATAGCTGATTCGCCCTCTTTTTTTCGGAGCAGCACAATGTACACACGGCGAGTCTTTTCTATCGTAGTCAATGAGATGGGCTGCACCCTGGTATCTCTCAAGCTCCATGTGCATTGGTTTTCTCCCTGGCTTGGACATTGAAACAGCCTGACAGCTGCGAGGTGCCTCTGCTCCGACTAACTGGCATAGTTCTCCTATCAGGATATCCGTGAAGTCCGCAAAGGGCAAATGATTCTCGGTTCTTAGGGTGGCTCAGGGTGTACACAATGTGGACATTAAGTTGAGTAATTTCCATCACCTACATAACGACTTTTCTCTACCACTTGCCTGTTTTCCTTGTGTGGTTACCATAATATAATATCATCTGGTCCTCTCTGTCATATCAATTAATTATAAGGTTGTAGCTGTGAATGGTTGATGGTTTCATAACTTGACTCCTACCCTTCATCATGTTCTGGCATGTGGCACTTACACATGTTATCACCAGCTGGTAAGGTTATTCAGATTTCTTATCGCTTCAGCTGACACACATAACCTTTTCCTCATCGTAGATAAACCAATTTGCTTGATTCAGCGATATCCTATTGTTCTGTATTAATGGTGGAAAACCTCGTCTCTTTACATTCGTAGTTCCAATGTAGTGGTGGTTTATCTGGCTTAAAAACTGAACAAGATGCAGGGAAGAATAGTACCTGTCAGCAAACAAATGGTGATGTCATTTGAAGCTGTCCAGTAGTCTGTCATAAAACTGTAACAGCATAAAATAAATGTCGGCCGTTTCTATTTTTGAAAGTTGTTTCAGCTCCAAAATACACCACGAGATTGAAAACATATCCGATGATGGAGTCGCAGAATCCGTATGATTTGATGTAGTATGTGTGGGGCTTGATAGGAAAGTTATGTTTGTACTTAAATTGCCCCTTGTGACATATGACCATCTCATATATACATGTGTTTGCAAATTGGTAGAACTCTTCTTGCTAACTGGCAATTAGTGCATTTATAAACGGCTCAATTTTGCATTGCCATAGAGCATCTGGAACAACTGCTTGTAAAATTGACTGATAAATCAGTAAACAAATTGTTTATGCTGAACATTGAAAACCAATACCAGGGACTACGAATGTGTGGTTTTGTGGACTAATTATCTGTTATTGAGTGCCTTGCATTCAACCCCATAGAAATCAGGAAAGACAACAACTGTAAAAAAACAATCCTATCAAGTGGTGTTCATGTACTGAACGTGATATGTTTTCGTACTGGAGTATTCACATTTCTCCTGGGCATACTCATTAACATTTGCTATGCTATTTTCTACAATTGGTTCTTTCAGCAATAAGAAACATCATTGAAGATGTGAGATATTGTCTGCCAGATTTAGTCTGCTGCCAACAATTATTTGTCTGAAGTGAGATAACTTTTTATATATATTCCAGTTCCCTTCAGTGATACAGTTATTGAAAATAGAATGCATCGAGTTACCTGTATATATATATATATAGAAAGGTAGATCAATATATATATATATATATATATATACATATAGATAAAATGTGATTTACATATAATATGCATTTGTGTGTATCAAAAATAGGTGATATTTATTTACCTCTGCACATGGTTCCAGGAAAGTGCGTTTCACATGTACAATTTCCATCTTTGTTATCGCAGGCGGTAGCACATTTTTTAGGGCATTTCGACTGACAGTCTATTCCAAACGTGCCAATAGGACACTCTGCATGAATATGATTATTCTATTAACAATGATTGATATAGAAACTGTGGTAAAAGCAACACGACTTTGCAATTTCACAATTAGTTTTACTTAGCTATTGGTGACCATAGTCGCCACTTGTAATATATTCATCAATGAAGAAAACACTTGATTACAGAAAAAAACAACTTTAGTTGAACAAAATAAAATGCCCTGAGGACATAAATAATACGTATCCTTTAAATTGTTTTGGGATCGTTCATAGTAGGTTCAAGTTTCCTTTGTGTAGTTCTGGAACATCTGGGGACATTAAGCCATCTGACATATACTATCAAGTTTTAAAATAAAAAAATGTGTCGCACTATAACGTGAAACCAAACAGGATACCGCATGCAAAGATTTGGAAATAAAAACATGACCATGCCATCGTAGTCTTGGCCGTCAAAGAATCGTGTGCATGCTTGGGACCCCGGTGCAAGAGAACACTTCAGCATTTTTACACTCTGTCCCCATTTGTAATTCCAAGGATGAATCTCAGGCGCCAAAGATAGATGATATTCTCTTGTTTGGTATTAGTTGTCCAAGTCTTCCTGCCAGAGAGAAGTGTACTGACAACACATGCGCTGTGCTCTAAAGCCTTGTTTTAATTGCCAGTTTCTTGTTTTTCCAAACAAGCGTTGTGCGACGAGCACATTTATCATGTATCAGATTATATTCCAATGCGACCATTCATTTCTGGGTCTATAGAGAGACTATCGTTGATGAGAGACCCCAGGCATGTGAATGGATATACAGTTGCCAGTTAAAAAGTATCGATTCAACTACCTGACGTGGTCTTTACTTTGTGTTCCAGGAGATTTGTTTTGTTGAGACTTAACGTGAGGTCAAAGCCTATGTACGCCTACGTTTAGCGATATATCAACATCTGCAGTTCCAACTGACTGTGTGTGACAATTGCAGCATCATCAGCGAAAAAGCAAGTACCTAATGACGATTCCTATGACGTTAGTGTTGGTCTTGAGCCTTGCAATAGTAAACAGACTACCAACCGACCTAGTGTGTAGCCATATTTCTTCATGTGCGTTTCCAGATGCATGTTTCAGTAACACAGTAACACCGAACAGTGTCGGTGCCAGAACACAGCCCTGCTTAACACTACTTTGAATACTAATTGGTTGTGATATTCTACAATAAATTACCATGTTCATGTCATTCCCTCATGAAACGAGATTAATAATGGTAGCTGTTTGATTGGACAACGTATTGTTGAGATGATATTGAAGAGACCATCACTACTAACTAAATAACATGCATGTCTCAGGTCAATGCATGCGACATGAAAAGATCGGTTCTGCCCAAGAGACTTTTCCTGAAGTTGTCGAAGAGAAGAAATTTAGTCGATCGTTTATCTTCCATACCTAAATCTACACTGTGATTTCGGATACACTCTTAGCCAATGTATGTAGCCTTAGTAAGATTACCCTAACGAAGACGTTGCCTACAACACGGAGTAGAGAAACCTTAGTTTTTGTGTAATGGGAACAACATCAACCCCTTCATTTAAAAACCAATATAATTGATGACGTGTAAATGTGTTAATAGTACAGATAACATTTCCCGATAATTGCATTTATAAGAACGGACATATTCATCATTCCAATAGTAAAAACCGGTTGCGTTCTTTGTTTCGTATATACGATTCAGAACAAGGACAACGCCCCCCCCCCCCCCCCCACATACTGGTTTCATCCATTTCTACAGGCATCACCGGGACAAAAAGTGGACCTGCGTTCTTGAATATAGCAAATGCTCTTCGACGCGTTTCCCACATTAAAGGAATTCACGAATCTCTAATTTAACTTCCCATCTGTCCCCAACATGACAATCGACTCGAGTCCCTGTAATTTACAGACAATCCGGGAACCTGCTAGGGTTCCTTATCTGTACCTCATTTTATCATCAAAGAAGAACTGCTCGATCTGGTTTGCCATCTTGAGCAATGGAAGGCACTGTGGGATAGTCGACAGTCTGGCAATGTGCCTGTTTGAATACCATATTTTCAAGTATTCCAAGTAGATTTGTCCTTAATTTTTAAAAGTAGATATACACATTATACATTTCATATAGATGAAAGAAATATACAAAAAACTGAAAAAAAATTGTTCATATGTCTCCAATGCATCGAGCATGACTGGGATAATATTTTACGACCTGATAACCGTATCATTTTTGATGGATATGTAGCTGGGATGCATTAAGTACTGCCAGTTTCGTATTTAAATTAAACAGCCGAAAACTGCTTTGCAATAAGTGCAGAGAAACTGGCATGAGAGAAAATATATGAGGCTCATAGAACACAAATTTCCAACTTCTAGTACTGTCAGAATCTCAGCAAATCATTCTACATCCTCAACACAGAAAAGTCGGTGTGATGATGAGATTTGCTGAAGTCAAAAACAGTGACGTATGAGTTCTACAGAAGTTGGTGGACACACTTGAAATGTAGTTTTTCTCGGTTCTCAGCTCCGCCAATTCTTATAATATAAGATGACAGACACAATGTTTGATGGTGATGCAAACAACTGCTAAGGACGCGTTTAACTTGTTCTCAACTAACTTCTCGATATTGTAAGGCCAGATAACTGAGAAAGACATTACTAGAAGGAATTTTCCTTCATTTTCATAAGCATTATTCAAATATGTGCTGAAAGATCCACTTTCTCCATTTCTTCTTGGATTTCTGCTCGAACATCATTTTCACAGTTAGAGATGAGCACGGTGAACATTTCCGCCAGGACATTGCCACGTTGGAGAAACGCAATTAGAGACATGTGTCCACTTCAACATTGACTTACTTCTGCTGAATGTTCCCGAGAGATGAACCTGAGAAGTTTTACAAACGACAGCTAAAGTGGCATTGCTCGTAGATATATATATATATATATATATATATATATATATATATATATATATATATATATATATATATATATATATATATATATATATATATATATATATATATATATGTATATATATATATATATATATATATATATTTATATATATATATATATATATATATATATATATATATATATATATATATATATATATATATATATGTTCCAGTTCCCTTCAGTGATACAGTTATTGAAAATAGAATGCATCCATTCACCTGTATTGGTATATATATGGAAAAGACACTATCTCCGGTTACGTTTTTTGATATAGATACTGATACAATTATACTTGCACTTACTTGACATGCAACTACGTCCTGTATAGCCAGGAAGGCAGCCAAAACAGTTTCCAGAAACATATTCACAGACACCATGCAAACAACGCGTACTACAGTGATTTGAGCAGTTCAGTCCAAAGTAACCTACGTCGCAGGCTTCACGACATGCTCCGGTGATGGTATAACAATTCTGAGTTGAACTGCAATTGCATGCTTGACAGAAAATCCCGAACATCAAGTCCGGACATACTTTGTCTGGTAGAAACGAAAAATCGTATTAGTGTTGCATGTTTTATTAAATTCTTAATATTTAACATATTGATGGAAGAATAAATTATGAAAAAAAGAAAAAAAGAATAGCACATTTAAATCCAGATCATGAAGGCAATCGTGGGCATCTAAAACACTTTTGCTGGAACAGAGAACGAATTCTTAGATGCTATTTGGAACACATACTGATATATGGCAGTGAAACATGGACAATAAGCACAGATTTCACTAGAGGCAACAGATGTGTGGTTTTACAGAAAACATGTTAACACGTGACTGAACTGCAAAAAACACTGACGATTACATGCGGTACTTAAAGAATCACAATTCATTGTAAAAGCAAGACTAAGTAGTCATCCATTTCCAGTTATCTTCTTCTTCTTCTTCTTCTTCTTTTTCTTCTTCTTCTTCTTCTTCTTCTTCTTCTTGTTCTTGTTCTTCTTCTTCTTCTTCTTCTTCTTCTTCTTCTTCCTCGTACGCTGTCAAACGTCAACCTGTATTTTTTCGAAGAAAGCAGCGGTCAGTCTGAGGCTGTCGACACTGCCTTTGAGCTTGTATAGTGGTGACACTGGTGATGACCACATGTGTATTCTCTGGTCCTCGTATGTCGGGCAGTCTTGCAGCATATATTCAGCGGTCATTTGCCCGGTACCACAAGTGCATTCGTCAGTGCTACCTATCTTCACTTTATTGGATAGGTGGTACATCAGTATGTTGTGGCCTGTGCGGAGTCTGAAGACCACGACCTGCTCTATTCTATTCAAGTGGTAATAGGCATCGTTTTTTGACATACTTATTGGGTTTTTTTATATTATTGTGGTTGGACTTTTAAATATTATAAAATGTAATCTGATCGATATTTGTAATTGCAAATACATTCGTTTTACTATTTTTACATTTAACTTATTGTATATTATGTTTCAAATATACAAAAATATACGGAGATTAATGGTGTATGTGATATCAAAGTGTTAATAGAAGAATGTATTCTAGTATGAGAAAGTGTGGCATTCATTGTTTTTGCGATATATTTAATATCCGATCATCGTGACTAGAGAAAGTCTTGTGTTGGAAAACTTTTCTCCTCGTACTAATATATTTAACTACATAAATGTCTTATAATTAATGTATCCACATACAACGTTGTTCAAATAAACAAATAATACACATTAAAATAATGAATGTATGTTATGTTTCTGTTTTTAAGAATCGACTTCACTGCATTTCGGGCATACCTATAGGTGCTTGGTTTATCTCAGTAAAGAAAGAATGGCTATGGGATGATTATCTTTATAGCTCGCTTGTTATACACTCTGCTGCTCTGTCCTCTCATTCGATCTACTGCTTTTGAAACTCATTTAATTTCGACAATTTGCAGTTTGTGGATTGCTGAATGATCAATTCTGTTGGTCTCTTACACCAGTTGATTATACATTAATCTCACAATGACCTTTTTTTCACTTATATGCCCGTGATAAGACCTTGTGAAGCCAAAATGGCAGTTATTTTGGTGCTTATAACCCTAACATAACTAGGACAATAGATCCATGCGAACCACTGGAGGTTTGATGCCTTAACAACTGCCTTCAGCCATCCCTTCTGTAATTTTCGCAGGACTACTTGCGTGTCTGTCGCCATTACTGCCCTCTTTAAAAATATACATCTCAGTGCTGAGGTCACTGCTTCCATTTGCATTCCCAAAATGGAGGATGTTGACGTATTTGTCTCACTGCAGTCGACCTGTTCTCTCATTCTAACCAAAAAGCTCCACACAGGTGGACCTTTGAGTAAAACTGACCCCTCGGTGCTTACGATGGAATTACTATATCTGTTAAAATTGTTATATTCACAACTATGATTAAGACATGGGGAGCTCAATTCAACTGAGAGGTAATCCACATACAGCTGACTATGATGAAATGGTGAAATATATTGAGTGCAGATGTATGATTACACTACACGTTATGTGGTGATTAAATCAGTTTGCGATGTCAGATTTGTTATTTGACAAATACACAATTGTTTTCTTTTTCGCTCATCTATTTCCGAATTCCATTGATAACACTGTGTGTTAATGAATAAGTCAGGTTTTACAGATATGATTTTCTGAGTTTTTAGTTAAATAAGTTAATTTTTATGTGTGTTACATAATACGTCTCTTTGGAGGCTTTCATGAGAAAACTGTTGAATATATCATTTGTGGTGTACAGTTCAATACATTAAAAAAAAAAAAAAATGCTTTCTTGTATATATGGCTAGAAATGTATTTAAGCAAATATATAACATCATTCTAAGTTCCCAACAAGTGTATATATTAATAATCGAAATAACATAATTAGTAATTTCATTTACTTAAATATTAAGTTATCAAATAAATATAACGACACATGGCAATGACACCTACAACACTGACTGTCTCTTATTTCTGTCTTCGTGAAGCTTTCCCAAATTATTTCATTCATAATTGTTTTCTATTGATTAATTTTTTTTTTAAATTAGTGTCATTGATCAGAGCTTTTCATTGGCAATTTTAAAAATTTGAAATAAAGTAATATACGTTGTTTTAAATGTTATTTGTTCTCATAGTTTACTTTCGTTTCATTCATGTACCCAGTTCCACGACATGATACGGGTCAATGCTGTTGTTTCTTTAACAGTTTGTACATTTAATTTGGTCGCACACATTCTGCACGGGTCAGCTAGTATTAAATATTAGCGCATGGTGGGATTTGGAAATAAACAAACAAAAAACAATAGTTATTATGGGTGACGTGGTTTCATAAATAGTAATTATAATTGAGCAGTTTAGTAGTAATTTAAATAAAGTGAATTACTCGTAAGTAGTTTAGTGGTGACTTTTTTTTTTTGAAAAAAAATGTTTTATTTTTTAAGGGGTGATATGAGGCTAAACATTTACACGGACATATTTGTTTATTTAGTGGTGACGCATTATTGAGTGGTTAAATCGTGACCTTATTTTTGATAGATACGTTCGTATTTATAGGTTTACTGCTGACGTGATTTCATAAATACATTCGCAAATTAGTGGTTCAGTCTAAACGTCGTGTTTTAAAAAAAAAAACGCTGTTATTCAGAGAGATAGTGATGATGCTATTTAAAAACACAAAGCTCTAAGTCATTAGTTTTGTGGTAACGTTATTTTAGAAACAACAATCAGCTCTGATTGTTTTAGCTCTGACGAAATTGATTACAGAAAGCTGTTTTGGAGTCGTTTAATGGTGAATGGGCATAATAAATGCAATCGTTATGCAGTGGCATAAAGGTTACCTGATTTTATAAATCTATAAAATTAAGACCTGATTTTAGACATAGACCATTATTAAACAATATTCTGGTGTCGTGATTTTATAAATGTATGCCAACTATATATTGATTGATCAAATACTTAAACGTTTCAGTGGATATATTTTTTCTTATTTGATTTTCATGTAATTTGTTTCTTTGAAAGCCATAACCTGAACTGCACATTTTTGATTTTTGTCGTCCCTACATTTACACATTCAATTCAGCACATACATGTTATATACTAAAGAAAATGTCATGGATAATACCATGTTGGCCGCTAGAAGCAATCGCGCAATATTTAAATTGAATAGAGCTCCTGTTTTGGCATAATGTAATTTTAAATTTCTAGATTTAGAACACGAACACATAATTAACAACTAATTCGCATCAATGTAGTATGCAAATGAATGCCATTATAAAAAAACAGCAAACGTTTTCAGAAGTTACAAAAAAATATATATAGATAGTACACTTATTAGGTAAATCCATAATCTGTAAAAAAAAATGGGGTAAATTATTATGTAAATCAAGTAAGACCTGAGAAATACAGTTTCATTAAAACATGTTCTATGAGATAGTTGCTTATTGTCATCGAATCTGTTCAACTCTTATTCTGAGAAGTTGAAGGAAAATGCAGAGGTGTCAAAGTATATGTTATGAAAGTCAATCCCAAAAAGCAGTTTTGCAAATGCTTATTGAACAAGAGTTTGACTTGAAAATAAACGTTAAGAGTAATCAAGCAACATAAGTCATTGTATATCATTATCAATGGAGAAATTTAGAGCAGAGCATCAAATCAAAGAACATGGCGGAAACATAAATACATTAACACAGTGGTTGCAGTGGCAAAAAGGAATGTTTCAAGTAAGAACATGCAATGATAACCAACATAATTTTAGGACAAAACTGAAGAAAACAATATGCGCAACTCAAATATGTTCGATTGCCGATGTATGAGGCTGAAACATGTATTTTTGCAAAGAAGGATGAAAAACGAGTGGGCGCATTTGAGTTGAAGCGTCTTAAGAGAATGAGTGATTTAGACAGAAACACGACCAATTGACAATGACTGAGACACAATTTGCGACATGAAGGTATTCTACAGTAGCTACTAGAAAGCTTTTAATTGTTAAATAAAATAGAGCGACCAAGACTAACATTTACATCACAGGTATGCAGAGATAATAGCATAAAGATTTAAACTAAAATTAAGACAGCTTTAGATGGAAAGACATAATCAGACAAACTTACAACTGCTCACAGGGCTGAGCAGCGAGATTAGAACTAATTTTCTTTGACATCTTTATACTGGTTTGGTAGAGTGTGCCTAATAAATATGCATATAGTTTCACTAGATAAGCTCAATTTATGAAGTAACGTGTGCATGTGCATGTTGTCATTATTTAAAAAAATCAAAACGAAACATATGTGTTATATTTCAGGCATCTTATATGACCGCCCAGCTTGGTTCACACAAAATAAGTGAACAATAAACAACGATGGTTGACTGTTTTTCTAACCTTCCAACGCGTTTATAATATATCGACATGTTTGTTTTATGGAGGACTGTCAAAGGATATTCTTCTTGAAGTACAATGAAATATATACGTGTTATCAAAAAGATGTTCAGCGTACAGATCATTCCACATCAACGGTCATCGCCATATTAAACAACTTGAACAACCTGAATGACAAATACAACATGATTCGAACGCTCTACTGTAAACAATTATGAGAATTGATTATATATAATCTGTGTTAAAAGAAAATCAGTTTGGAATCTTAAAGGGAAGATACACAGTCGCAGTTGGAATTTGACCCTAGCGTACGAAGAAGAAGAATAAGAATTTGACCTCACCAAAAATGTTAGCAGTGTATGGAAGTATGAATTAAAGCTAAGACTAGCAGACTGTGGATCAACTTGATACAATAAAAAAAAGGATGCAAACCGAACAAAACTTTCATACTTAGGATTCACTAAACAATTCAATCGTACGAAAACTGAAAAAGTTAAAAACACGCACAATTAGAGCTCCAGCATTTGGTCTAAAAAACTGACAGGTATAGAGGCTCTGCTACTTGAAATTAGCAGCCAGCTCAACATTATTGTAGAGTTAATATACAGTCTCATTGTGGTAGATCAGCAGGCAGGATAGTGTGATGCAGAGAAATAACCAATTGCACCATTCACATAAACCAACAGAAGAAAAGAGTCATCAAACCGGCCGGAGAGCCACCAATAGTGGTAAGGTATTTATTATAATATAGGCAGACACGAGAAAGATGGTATGTGTGTATCTAAAACAGGACATATCCGATTCAATGGAAATTAGTATACACAATTGAAGATTGACAGCTCAATCATGTGTACGTGCGGACAGGCATCTCAGACTGCATTGCGCGTATACATAATTGCCCGGAATATCTTCTTCTTCTTCTTTGTCGTACGCAGTTACACAGTAACCATTATTTTTTCGAAAAAAGCGGCGGTCATCCTGAGGCTGTCGCCGCTGCCATAGAGCTTGTCTTGCAGTTCCACTGGTGATGGCCACATCTGCTCTCTCTGATCCTCGTATGTCAGGCAGTTCTGCATCAGATGTTCAGCGGTCATTTTACCGGTACCGCACGGGCATTCGTCGGTACCACCTATCTTCAATTTGTTAAATAGGTGGTACCTCAGTCTATTGTGGCCAGTGCGAAGTCTGAAGACAACGACCTGCTCTCTTCGGTTCAACTGGTAATAGGCATCGTTTTTGGTGTAACAAGTATGTTCGGTTTCCCATTTGGTCATGTATCTGGCTTTGATAAGCCGTTTTGACTCTTCGTACGTCATACTAGTATCTGTTTGTGGTAGTCTTGCACATTCTTTTGCCAGTCTGTCTGCCTCCTCGTTGCCTTGGATGTTGCAGTGTGATGGGACCCACTGTACCACTACCCTTTTTGGTGCGGACTGCTGGCACAGTTTTCATAGTTGTGCTCTTAAGTCATTAAGCTCAGTGTTTTTCTGGCTTTTTAGCGCTGTGACTACGGCGAGAGCATCTGTAAGCAGGACTATATGGCTTTCATTTTCTTTGTGTGTCACCATTTCTTCCACTGCCGCCCTCAGTGCATCTGCCTCGGCTCTGATATTCCTTGTGTACTTACAAGTAGCGAATGATAGTGTTATTTATCTGCCATTTGGTAGGTTCAGGAATGCTCCTGCCCCTCCGTTCTGTGTAGTGTTTGTTACAGAACCGTCGGTGTATGCATGGGTCCAGTCCATGCTTGGGTAGCTTTTCGAAATAAAGATTAGGGTAGTATCTCTCCTTTCTTTTTCAGTCTGGCAGTTTTTTGTTTCCAATACCTGGTATATTTTCTACCACCTCTGGAAATGTATCCTGCCTCCAGGTAGGTTTTCGTACAGTAGTGTTGGGTTTTGGTGTTGTTAGTGCGTTTATGGGATCTTCGTGCATCTTTGCTTTGGCTAGTTCTGCAAAGTTTCTCCGCTTTAGTTTCCCATTTCCCAAATTGTTTAGTCTCTGGTGCATTGGATGGTCAGTCAGTCTTCGGTGTTTCTCTGACTGCAGCTGGGCTCTGCAGTCTCTTCTATCGGTCATGGATTGCAGTTTTGTAATCTTTTCAAGTTCTACAATTGGCGTTGACTTCATGCCTCCTGTTATAACTCTCATGGCTTGGTTTTGAAGTTTGCTAACGTTATCGAAGTTTGCCTTTGCTGCTGGTGTCCATGCCGAAATGCCATACTCGAGAACTGGTCTCACTCTTCCAGTGTTCAATTTCTTTAGTATGCCTTTGTCTGCTCCCCAGCTTGTGCCAGCAAGTTTCCTCATGATTGCCATTCTTTCTCTGGCTCTCATTCGGTTTCTCTCCATCTGACTTTTCCGTGTCACGCGATGATCAAATGTGACTCCCATATATGTTGGGTTGTCGTTTGGCTGCAAGAATTTGCCATTTAAATATAATTTGGTATTTTGGGGTTTTATTGAAAGCGAGAATATTGTGCATGTGATTTTCTCCTCGTTTATTTTGACCAGCGATGAGTATGCCGACTCTTCCAGCGATGTTGGGGCCTGCTGCATCCGATTTCTTGCTATGGTGAGATTCTTTTCAGAGGTCCACATAGCCAGATCGTCTGCAAACATTGAGCTATGGACTCTCCTTGGTATGTTCTCTGTAATGGCGTTTAAATATACCAGGAATAGTGTGGGTGACAGTACTCCCCCTTGGGGTACTCCCTGCTCGAGTGTCACCTTTTTGCTCATCTGCCCGTGTACTTGGACTCTGGCCGTTCTTTGTTTGAGGTAGTGGTTGATCCACTTGTACATTTTCCCACCAACATCACTTCTTCTTAGCTTGACTCTAAGTCCGTCTTTCCAGACTTTGTCAAATGTCTTTTCCAGATCCACCCAAAGAGCTACTGTGTGTTTCTTTGCCTGGTAGGCATCTTCTATTTCCTGGGCTATGGGGATGACCTGGTCCTCAATTGATCTGTGCTGTCTAAAGCCGGCTTGCTGTGGAATTAGTATTCGTTTTTCTTCCAGATGCCACATCAGTCTGGTGTTTATCATACGTTCCATCAGCTTGCCGACACATCTCAGTAGGCTGATTGGCCTGTATCCATTTGGATCTGTTTTGTCCTTTCCTGTTTTTTTAATACTGGTACCAGTACTGCGTCATTCCATGCCTCGGGTAAAATTCCCAATTTCCAGCTTTGGTTCAGGACCGATAGCAGTTTCCTCTTCGCTGTTTGGCCCAGCCCCATCATTATTTCGTTTGTTATCCCATCTTTTTCGAGAGATTTCCTTTTCTTTAATGTTATCATAGCCTCTTCCATTTCGCTGATTGTTAATTTGGCCATCATGTGCTCTTCAAGTGCCGTATTGATGTTGTCGTGCCCCTTTAGCTCTTCACTAATGTATGTATGCCTATTTGCAGGGATCTCGATGTGGTTTGATCTGGCATAGTGATCGACACAAGCGTTTGCGGCTTTTTTACCGGTGAGCAAGTTTTCGCCCTGCTTGATGGTAATTTGTTTGTTTGACGGGGTTTCGTCGTTCATGGCTCTGACTAGCTTCTATAGCTTGTTCCCTTCTTTGTCCAGGTTTAGGCTTTCCGTTTTGTTTTTCCAGCTTTATCTTGCTGTTTGCTTGAGAATGTATTTGTGTTTCGCCGTGGCGGCTTTGAGGGCGATGTATGCCTCCATAGATTGTTCTCGCTCTGCCATGTTACTAGCATTTGTTACTGCATCGTCCGCTTTCTGCAACTCATCATTACAGTGCCCGGAATATGATATGTAGATAAACAGTCTAGTCTAGAGAAATACCGCATTTGTTAACCACAAAATACAACGACAATTTAACGCGAGATAACAATGTAGATATATATACATATTTTCTAGTAATGAAAGAAATATCTGCAATGTAAATACTTGAACTTTTTTTTTTTAAAACCTTTAATAAATACTTTAACTTTACACAAAATATTGTTTGCCAAGTAAATGTTACGTCAATCTTTAGATTCAACATTGATACAATTTGTATTTTCATTTATGTGCAACGTCTCTTTCACGAAAACGAGTTAGACCGTAATTTGTTAATGCAGTCATTACTCAAACGTTTGCTGCCTTTTAAATAGCCCATCATAGTACTGTCTTAGTGTTCCTAATTTGAAAGCACCGCGTGAATTATTGTAGTCTCATAATTTACTTTTATGTTTGCCAATATCAGGATGAGCAAGAATTAAAAGAACAAACGATGAGAAGGGTAGCCTGCACACACTTTGCAGAGAAAATACACATGTTTCGAACTCAATAGCAATTTATTTATCTTGTATCTCAAAGAACGCACAAAATTATAGCACAGAACAAAGAACATGCGTGTAGCACATACTTAAGACAAATCTATTCTAGAAAGATGGACGGAATACTATAGCGATATGTAAGACGACCCCACACAAAATAAGACTTGATAACAAATGATGAAGAGATAGATCTCGAACCCACACCGGGCGACGAACATGCGCCGACACAATTAAAGGCTCCAGGATGCGAAGAAAAAACAGCAGAACTAACACAGTACGAGGGAGACGCATGCATACACATATACCACGCTTTATGCAACCATATTTGTTGCAGCTTAGAATGACCCACAGAATGGACTAGTTCAATCCCTATCTCTATACTTAAGACGGGTAATCTCCAATTATTACAAAATAATTACTACAAATAACTTCCGCACTTTTGTCCTGAAAAGCAAAGTCAGAAAATGATATCACATAGTATAATGAAGAGACTAGCAAATAAAGAATAATATGAAATACATGAAAATCTGCCATGAGGCAAATAAGGCAGAGGTAACAACGATCTCATTGTTAATTTGAGAAAGATCTGTAAAATAGCAAATCTTATTGATGAGGACATATGAGCTTATTTCTTGCATGCTTAGACTTCAATAGCCCCAATGGCTGGGACAAACGCGGATGATAGATTATAGTAGAATACCAAGATATCTTCTCTGGAGAATTAGAGTTGGGAAAACGGTATCGAGCCGGACCACTACTTCGGTACAACGTTGCATGCAAGCAGGATATGAATGATACGGATATCGATTTTAAATCATGGGAACATTACGTCATAAAAAATCGTGTCACGTCTAAAGACAGGATTACGCATGCATGAAGGACAACGGAGAGTACAAGCCAAACCAACAGATGCCGTAATCGGCGCTGACTGTCCTTGCACACACCGGAGAAAACGCTTCTCTACTCGGATTGGTCTTACGAGTCACATTCGTTATCGTTATGGACTGCAGTTGCTTCCATTTTTTCAAAGCACAATCATTTCACAAAACAAAAAGAGCCAATGCATGATACATGCTTCCAATATTAGACCAGAGCGTTTAACTGATTACAACATCCGCATAACTATGGCAAACCATGAAATACATCGACTTAACAACACATATAATAAGCCTAATATAAACACGTTAGACTGACCAACACGCTGGCGTCATAATAACGTAAGCACCTCAGATTGGTTTCATTTCCATAACGGTGGTAGACAAGACTGAGTCATTTTCCTCTGCGTATTCAACATATACGGGAAGAATATCTCGGAAATTATAACAATAGTTGACCACTACGTGCATTCTCAAGTGGATGAACATAGATTACATAATAAAATGGGAATATGACACATCGTCGAGGACCTGGTACAATTGCTAACGTTTGTTCACAAACATAGAAAAGATCCGTTTCCTGAAATAAATAAAGATAATGTCTATTGGCACACATAACCCCAATCCAAAGGTCGATGTTGGTAATGAAGAAATTGAACACGTGGATTACTTTGAATGTCGTACTATTTGATAATAAATTATGGGGACTACGTAAGAGAAATACGGATTCGACTGTCCATAGCGATGCAGACCCATAATGGTATCCACAATGTGTGGCGTAATGATAAAATGAATGTAAATTCAATATCTTCAGAAAATGTGTATTCTCTGTGACAATCTGCAAAGGACAATCACACACATATTAAGAAACATGTAACGGGCTTTCGACACACAATTCTATAGTCGAATCCGTAAAATGCATTCTGTGAAGAAAATAACAAACTAAGTCATCCAGCAGAATAGGTGTCGACGAGAACTGGTTTATAAAGCACGCAATTTCTCAGAACCTGATGCTTTTCTATAACATCAAGCATCATGATGGACTGCAAAAAAACAGTAATGTGTGGCCTTGGTTCCAAGAAGACAAGGCAGAGGCCAACCAGAGCAAAGATGGAAACATGACATCAAGGTCTATGTAAACATGAACCTGGAGCAGGCAAGTAGACTGACTGCTGATCGAGATATATATCGAATGGCTGTGATATAAGGACGTTTTGCAAAAGGCATTAAACACGATGGTGAAGGGATATATATATATAATTAATATTTACAGCAAAATATAGCTAATTAATAGAGAAATCGAGTGAGACTGCTCATTTATTCTAGATACAATGAACAGATGACGAAAATGATGAAAAAGCGCAGTAACACTGAAAAAACTGTGATAAAATGACCGAAAGCGGCAGAAGGCATTCGTATGTGCGAAGACACTCTACAACTTCTTCATAAGAAGAGAAGACTTAAACAAAATGGCCAACACAACACACTCGAGTTATGCGAGCTGAACAAGCTAATCGGAAGCAAACTAAAAGAGGTCTATGAACACCATAGTCTGAACACGATGATCTGAGCAGCTGAGACAAAATGTCGCCTAATAAAACGCTGAACAAGCCTTCTCCAATAACAGAATAGTTTTACCGCCCTAAACAATGCAGACGATGTCAACGAGACGGAAAGATCGGATAAAGAAACATAATGTCGAAGGTACTAAACCGGCCACTTCGCATCAAAGGCGATAGTCACCAAATTGACACCAAACAACGAAAATGTGCCGGTACCAAAGATCGAATCAGATGAGGTCGCACATGCAATCAAATAACTTCAACCAGGTAGAACCTCAGAACAAGACGGAATCACACATGACGTGATCCATCAGGATGAGACACACTTCTATATATATATATATATATATATATATGTGTTCTTTACACGCCAAAGACGCAAACGCTAGAAACAAATGATCTACAGTTGGAACGGTGTGACGCCACTGTTTTTAGATTTTGTGTAGTGCTGAGGCTCATAGTTTTACCCAATCGTATGATTGTTCTTCTAGGTGTCTCCATGGGTGTCCGTTTGTTCCAAACGCTAATATGTGTCAAATTGAATGCTTGCAATGGGAGGCGATTGCTGTTCATTCTTAGGACATGTCCGATGTGTATCCATCATTTTCTTCCGGATGATGGTCAGCACAAATAGTTGGTCTCTTTGTGCCATCAACGAGTCATTATGTATGAATTGGTCCCAGAGTATATTCAAAAATGTTCTTAAACATTTATTTTCAAATATATTTAATTTGTAATCCAGCGCTTTTGTTGACTTTCACATCCATATCTCAGGACTGCTATTACGATTGAGTTTAATATTCGGAGCTTGGTATGTTGGATCATTATCGTTGATTTCAAGATATTGATGAGCTGATTAAATATGTATTAGGCCAAATCAATTATAATGGAAATTTATTGCGTGGCCTCTCGATCCTGTGTCATTTTCCTTCCCAGGTGTGTGCAATGTTGGACATTTTGTAGACATTTTTTCTGCAGCTTTTCGTTTTTGAGACATTTACTTGAAGTCATATCTGTTCTGACGATTTACATAGTCTATCTATATTTTCATGTGTTTTTACATTTTTGTTACGTAGTAGCGCTAGGTCGTCTGAAAAATTTGAACTTGTAAGGTCATGTTATCTGTCCATTCTATGCCTAAATATTGTTCATGATTATGCCAAATCCCCGACCAATGAAAAACGTCAAAAATATCTTAATCCATAAAAGAGAGGACAAGGAAAACGTTGAAAATTACTGTCCGATTTCTCTGCTATCCATCTTGTATAAATTCTTCACCACAGTGATCGTCAACCGCATATACAAGCTACTATATGAAAACCAACCACGAGAGCAGGCATGTTTCAGCAAATGGTTCTCAATCACCTACCACCTCAGCACAATCAACCAATTAATGGAGAAGGCGCATGACGTACATACGCCATAATGCCTTGTTTTTCGTGGAATCTGGATAGGCTTACGATAGCATAGAGATAACTGCGGTGCTGAATGCCCTCATAAATAAGTGAACTGCGTACAAAATAAGCAAATCATATATTTAAGATAAACACCTAATGTACACAAGATATCACCCTGATCTATAGACAGTTCATCATACCGATAGAACGTGTCATCCGGCAGAGTGATACACTCTCTTAGAAGCTACTTACAACAGCGCATGAGGAAATCGTTAAACACATGTTGTGAGTGGATATGGTCATACACGTAGACAGGGGAATTCTTACTCACAGGTTCCCCATGGCATAGTCATCATCAGCCACGGCGTCAAAAAAGCGGAAACAAATATAAACGAACTCAGCAGTTGGCCTACAAAACGAAAGAAAATCTAGTTCATCCTCAACATTTTATATCCAAAAGAGGATTTACGTCGACAACGTAAATTCGTATATCTAGGATAACAGCAGGCTGGCTCAGCTTCAACTGCATTGAACCCACACTGCATCAGGCACGAAACATTACCGCTAAGTTCACATTTTCAACATTGTGGTTATTCCAGATATGACATATGTCTACCATTGAAAGATGATGCAGATAGACTACGTGTTGCCCACCAAGTGATGTAGCGAAGTACATTGGAGATTTACATTCGAGACCAAATCCGCAACGCAGAGATATACTTCGAACTTCCGTCTCTGACACCATACATGTCGCACTGTATCGAAATCCAGATTTCATGTCGTGTGGTACGCATGCAGGATAACAGATTGAAAGGCATAGTGACGTCGGGGTGGCCATAAAACTTTAGTCGCGGGCGACCAATGATGATGTGGAGAGACAGCATAGTGGAGGGCATGGGCCAAATATGGTACATCAATGCAAAATAGCAACATGCATTTACTAAACATTTGGCTATCTGGCATCAGACACATGTACCCGATTGAATATCATGATTTTGAGATTTTGATATGTCACATGGATCAGCTGATATCATTGGACGGGAGTCATTGTTTTGAATAGTCAGGGTAAGAAAAGGAGAGGCAGAACTAAATACTATTGAGGATGAGAAGTCGAGATAAACAAAACGACCAACATTATTTGGAGGGATGAGTTGGCCATAAATAATGGCACATTCATTGAAGACAGAGAAAGTATTTTTTGAGGAACTGTTCTCTGCAGGGGGTCTACGTGTTTTCATTAATTTAATTCTGAACTAGTATTCTGATGATCTTTCTGTAACATTTTGACTCGAAGGATGTGATTCTTTGTCTAGAAGTTTTGGTAATCGTCCATGATTCACAGCCATAAGCTGCAACAGGAAAAACACATGCTCTAAAGACTTTTAATTTTATCATTGTGTTGGTGCCCTGCAATAAAGTATGCAGGCTGTTCAGTCTCTGTATTGTGACAGCTAGTGTTCTTCTGATTTATTTTAAGCAGTCGCCATTTTTATCAATTCTGGAGCCCAGATATTCTAAATGTGTGACCTGATCTATTTCCTCACCACCTACTGTAAACTTATATTGACATTGTGTTTTGTCGGTGGTCATTATCTATGTTTTATTTATGTTTATGAACACATTCTTACTATGTCCATTAACGGCTGAAAGTAGCTACTCTAGCCCTTCTGCACATCTTGATAGTATCACTGTGTCATCTGCGTATCGTAACTCTGGAATATCGTACCCCCCAATCGTAAATGGGTCGAGACTTTCAATGTTCACATCTTCTAGAACATGTCTTATTATACATTCCGCATGTATGTTGTAAAGATACGGTGAGAGGATACATCCCTGTCGGACTCCCTGTTGTACTGCAAACCAATATGATGCTTGCCTAGATACTCGGACAGCGGCTTGTTGATTATGGAATTATGTTTTAATGATATGGACTATATGCAAAGAAAACCCCATTTCCCTCGGGATTATCCACATATGTTGATGTTCTACAGTGTCGAAGGCCTTAGTGTAATTAATGAAACATGCGTACATGTCTACATTAAACTATTTACATTTTTCATATATTTTCATTAAATTGAATATGTGGTATCGGTTCCTCTGTCCTTACTAAACCCTGCCTGGACTACGTGAATTTCATATTCAAACCTTTTCTCTATCCTTCTTAATATGATTCACAAGAGTATCTTGCTAGCGTGGCTGATCAGCGCGATAGTTCGGTCGTTCGTGCACAGCTTCAGGTTGCCGTTTTTGGGGAGATGGATATAAATTGATTTCTTCCATTCTTCTTGCCACTCTGCACTGTGCCATATCTGTTTACACAGTTTGTGATAGACTCGAGCAAATGTCTCCCCTCCTGCTTGTATTAGCTCTGCTGGGATGCCATCGCACCCTGGGGACTTACCCTTTTTTCAGGTTTTAATTGCAAAGCGTACTTCTTCCATTGTTGGTTCAGGTTCTTTCTCATCCTTTGGTAGGAGAGTAACTGAGCGTTTTGTGCTACCTCCATACATGATTCTGCAATACTCTCTCCATCCATTCAGTGTGTCTTTGTTTTCTGTTAATATGCTGTATTATTTGACATTTATGACATGTGGAACTGGACGGAACTCCCTTGTCAGTGTTCTTATTTTTTTACATGCAGCTCTCTCTCTGCCTTGTTGCTGTAGGTATTATATATCCTTACAAATTTCTACAGTGTATTTTTTTAAATATTTTCTTATTTCTCGTCTAACTTTTCTTCCGCAGTTTTTATATGCTGTGTTGGTACCCTTACTTCCCATTTGTTTTAATTGTTGCCTTTATGCAATGCATTAATTTTTTTTGCTCTGATATATATGTATGTGTCTTGTGCGACATCTTGGGAATCTTTTCTTTCGCTGTCGAGATCAACATACTCCTTGCGTACAATGTCAACTCCTCAGATGGCATCTCTTCCTGTACCGCAAGCAACGCCTCAAATGTGTTTTCTACTTTGATGTTGTATTCAGTAGGTATTGCTGATACATCAAAGCGTATTGGCTGGCAACCTTTGTTGATCCTACGTAGTCTTTATTGGAAAACTGCAAACAGTAATTCATGGTCCGTATCGCAGTCTGCTCCTGGCAGCCTCTTTTGTTGCCAGCATATTTGATCTTCAAATTTATTGCACTAGGATGTAATCTATTTGGTTTCTGCTGTTGCCATCTGGGGAGGTCCGCGTGTATAGTCTACGTGGATGTTGTTTGAAGAAGATTATTGACAATGGAGAGGCTGTTTTCTGTTCAGACTTCAACAATTCATAAAAAGCATTTAATCCGTGGATATTAAAGTTTGAAGAAACAAAAAATACATTCGTGTGACAATGGATTCAAACCACTTCCCTGTGTTTCAGCAGGCACGGATCTAAACCATTCGGCAAATGCAGTTCTGTTCATAATATTAGCAAACTGGTAATTAATATATGTGAACAACCTTGCGCGGGGCTTAAACATGATATTGTCTCTCACATGGATGCTCCATTTTGTCAAGCAACGTTGGTTAGTAGTTGCCAACTTTTGTAATTCGCAGGAGGCAGTATGTGTATTTGTTCGCGTCACTGAGCTCGTGCGTGTGTGCCTATGTATGCATATGTAAATGTCTGGGTATATGCATGCATGTATTAATGTATGCATGAATGTATATGTATGTATATGTAGGTATGTATGCATGTATGCATGTAAGGATGCATGTGTGTGAATGTAAACATATATATTTATATATATATATATATATATATATATATATATATATATATATATATATATATATAAATGGATGGCGCTTGGCCTAGAGATCGATTTTTATTTTTTTTTTGTTAAAAAAAGTGCTGACATTATTTTAAAAATAATAACCATTGTTGAGCTGTACGGTCGTCAATTACATTGTGAAATACAGTATTGTTGTAAAAGTATTGTGCTTACGCGATTTCGGAAATGATGTTATTGGAAAATTTAGTGTGATGGTATTTAGATTACAAATATCGTTATTGAGTGGTTTAGTGGTGACGATATTTTCGAAAATAAAGCATTACTGTCTGAGTAAGTAGATATATGAAATGATACGTAACATTGTTAAAGAATAATTTGAGTGTGACGTGGTTTTTGAAAAAAAATAAGTTTTCAGTTAGGTATTAATTATGTATATGCTATCAAATATAAGGTTTTTAGAGAGAGGGAAAGAGATGTTATGATACCAAGCAGCAGAGCATTGCTTAAGTAATTTTGTTTTATCAAACACACGCAGACGATTAAACTGTTCGATGATGGCGTCATATCAAACACAATGTCGTAATTTAACTGTTGATTGATGGTGTGAAAGATGTGTAAAAGAATGTGATCTAGATGTTTTATGATTGTATGAAGTCAAACAAAAGTATTCGACTTTATGTAGTATCAACACAACTTTACAACATATATGTTTCACAGTTGCAAACAAATGTATCACACAGCACACGTATACGAAATACAAACATTAATACAAGTAAGAGCTGGCTGCAGCTGCACAAGTGAGAAGACATGCCATGAAAAAGGTAGAACGATTCAGAAATACCCTAAATTAAACAGATTACAATAAATGATTAGCAAAAGAAAAGTTATTCAATAAATAAAGCATACGGAATACGTGATGCACGCTGAAGGATATAATTCGGGGAGGCTGAAGAACAATCTTGAAGGCCACAATAAGATAATACCAAACACCAACAAAGTTTTGTATCAAATAAATCGGCAAAGAACGTGCAGCCCAACAAAGGAAACTACTATATGCATCACTTTAAAACAACTCATTAAACATCGATGTAACCAACATAGCAGTCTTAAAATATCATTTCCATCCTGAAGAAATGAGAATGATGATAAAGAAAATGACAAAAACTAATAAAACATCCGAATCATATAACGTTAACAAAGAGATAATGAGCAAATGAAAACCAATGGCAGGAGAAGCAATTGTATGATTTATCAACATAGCATAGGCCGATTAACATCTATCATCAATATGGTTATCATAAACTAATAAAGGAAAACTTTTGAAAAGGAAGAATATATGAGCATGTCGTAGCCAAAAACATATTTGCGTTTCATCTTGTTTAAACAAACTTGTTGAAATAATACTTTATTGGTGGCTGTAAAGCACGAACCTCATTCATAAAACGCAGGCAGTGTTCAGACAAGTAAATCACACGAATCGTCTTCTCTGTAGCTATAAACATCAAGTGAAAGATGGATTACAAAAAGAAAAGCGTAATAGCAATGACAATGATCTACATCAGTCATATGAAAGGGTTTGGTGTAGGTGCATTGTGATGAACTTGACAGATTTTGAAATATAAAGACAGATGATCAAATGCATACATACTTTCCTGACCAATATTTCCATATATACAACCGTTACATGTGTAACTTCAAATCAAGAAAGGATGCAGCTCTGTCCTTTTTATATAAAGGTACTTATAAACATCTAAAAGTGGCAATATCACTATTCACATATCATTTCTCAAATCTGAAAAGCGGAGAAATATACCATCTTGGTAAAACCAAGTTCAACAGAGCACTACTCATAATGTCAGTGTGCTGTGAACAGTAGACAATAAAGATCAACGCACATAAAACCGAGTACCTCATTATCTCTTGCAGTAATATACAAAAAAAATAGATCCATCAATGCCATAATAAATCAGGAGCTACTAATAAACGAAGATGTCCAAGTGTATCTCGGAGTAGCCCTGGACATCCCGTTGAAAAAGGACATCGACATTCTGTATCTTAGAATAAATGCATTCAGACGATTAAACTGGTTATACTTACCAGCACAAAAATGAAAAGCTGATACACACCCATTTCGTAAACTTTACCTTGGATAATAGACTCCCCACGAAGACCACGGTACTTATAAAACATATGTCAAATATTAGTTTGGTACATACTCAATCAAGATTTGAGACTAATTTGTGGAGTGGTGAAATCACCACCTACTGCGGCATACGATATAGATACCAATAATGAACATTTCGATTTCAGGAGAATAGGGGAACTGGCTGAAGCGTTGAGAGATAATAAACTCCCAAATAGAGTATACATAAACTCATGGAAACCAAGTGGAAGATTGCAGCAACCGCCTCTATTGGATGTTGTAGAGAAGGAAAGTAATTGTCACCGTCTACAAGAGGAAAGAGACATGGAAAATATGTTTTTGAACCAAGCATGTTATAACATTTTTACCTGCCAGTCATTTAAAACGGATCTAATAGAAAAGGTTGCTACGTTGGAAGATGCACATATCTTCCTGAAAACATGGCATTGGACAGTGTTTAACTACCTAAAGTCAACGACCCTGATCTATATGAATGAATCAGCACTAAAGTTGGACTTATGTGCAGGCAGGTATTTAAACGAAATACCCAGCTGTCTCTCTCCTTAGACGAGGTGTGTGATCCATGCGCTAATACAGTTCAATGGATAAAACGTGGATTGAAGCTATAGAAAAAAACAGTTGCGATTTTGATCATACAGCTTGACATATATGAATTGATGCTGCTAGACATTGTGATTTTGAGGGACTGTTATTCTGGAAGGTGCTAACGGAAACTCCCTTCCTAAAAAATCGATATATGTATTGATGAGCGCGTTCAACAACATAGCCTCAGTCCCCGTGAAATAGCGATACCTTGCACGTGATAAATGCTGACTACCAGGAAACACAATGGGAGACATTCACAAATAAACTAATCATTAAGAATAATATGTGTGAAATATGGATGGGCGTTTGAGCGACGAGGACAACGGGTCACAACACAAGAATGAATTATGCAATAGATAGACAAAAAATAACATACGACAATCTCATCTTTCAAATCCGACCATAAGATACCAGAGTCAGGAGCCACTTAAACAGTGCCACTACTTAGAACATTGCCAGTGCGCAAACATTTTTCTCATTCTGATGACACGCGTTGACACCTCATTAGTGAGTGAAAAATGCTTGCAGACATTATGAACATATTCTTATAAGCGCCGCCTATAATTACCACTACACTGCACGGAACAGTGGAGCAATTGAAAACATGTATTGATGTTTGAAAGGAACTGACCTGTCACCAGTTGATTTTCCCATTAAAAATGGGATAACATACAGGGGCTCTTCCCGTCTTGTCAGACGATATTAATTATGCTTTGAAAAAACAGTATGCAACTACACTCCATGATGTTAGGGTATGTGACACGTCAGAACAATTCGGGCAGAGAAGCGTCTTCCACAGTGTGCAAGAAAAGGCAGGACCGTTTGCGGCATGCATGGTGTGTCATGTCTTCTAAAACGCTGGGTCTTTACCCTATCATCAAACGTTATCTCATGTGTCTGTTTTCCATGATTAATCCTGCACATCCATGTAACATGATCCATGGCATCATGTTCCTTTGACTTGACATAAATGTTTGCATCATGCATGTCACGCTTGAATACATATTTGTACCGAAGTAGTGGCCGGCCTCCAGATCCGAACTGTAATTCCCCATAGAAAATATATTTTGGTATTCTGCATCAGCTATCCTTTAATTTGTGCCAGCCATAGCAGCCTTCAATAACTAATCATGCCAGTAATTGTGACAGTGCCTGTTCTCTCCAACAACTCTGCTTTAGTGATCTTGCCTTGCCAGCCAAACCTCAGGAATCTTGTTATAGGTGCTTAGCTGCAGATCTTGGTCCATGAAGGTATATTATGTCTCACTGCAAAACCAAAGGGTGAGGAAGACACAGGACTGCTAAAAAATATGTTTCATTCTAAGTAAGCTACTTATTTTCCCATTCCATTTGTGTTAATCTGTCCATTGGTTGTTGCTGCCTTTCCTATCATGATATCGATATATTGACCCAAGGATAGTTTATTATTGAATGAGGTTCCCACGTTCGTAAACTGATGTATTACACCGAGAACCTCATCATCAATAACGATTACATGTGTTGTGCTTGAACCTTCGATCAATAAGTTGTGTTTCCATTCTGCTGATTGTTAACCCGAAAATGAAGATAGTAAAGCGTTGCAGTTCCTACTCTGAGTGAATCGCATTTGCGTCATCATTCGCAAAAAGCCTGGTGCCAAAGGACATGTAGTCTGCGCAGAAAAATTATGGCAAGTATCTTCCCAACGGTACACAGAAGAGAAATTCCCCGGTAGTTGTTGCAGTCACTCCTGTCCACCTTACTTTTGTACATGGTTACTTCTTCTTCTTCTTCTTCTTCTTCTTCTTCTTCTTCTGCGTACACAGTCAGACAGTAACCATTATTTTTTCGAAAAAAGCGGCGGTCATCCTAAGGCTCTCGCCACTGCCATAGAGCTTGTCTTGCAGTTCCACTGGCAATGGCCACATCTGCTCTCTCTGATCCTCGTATGTCGGGCAGTTCTGCAGCAGATGTTCAGTGGTCATTTTACCAGTACCGCACGGGCATTCGTCGGTACACCCTATCTTCAATTTGTTGAATAGGTGGTACCTCAGTCTGTTGTGGCCAGTGCGAAGTCTGAAGACAACGACCTGCTCTCTTCGGTTCAACTGGTAATAGGCATCGTTTTTGGTGTAACCAGTATGTTCGGTTTCCCATTTGGTCATGTATCTGGCTTTGATAAGCCGTTTTGACTCTTCGTACGTCATACTGGTTTCTATTTGTGGTAGTCTTGCACCTTCTTTTGCCAGTCTGTCTGCCTCCTCGTTGCCTTGGATGTTGCAGTGTGACGGATTCCACTGTACCACTACCCTTTTTGGTGCGGACTGCTGGCACAGTTTGCAGAGTGCTGCTCTTAAGTCATTAAGCTCAGTGTTTTTCTGGCTTTTTAGCGCTGTGACTACGGCGAGAGCATCTGTCAGCAGGACTATATGGCTCTCATGTTCACTGTTTGTCACCATTTCTTCCACTGCCGCCCTCAGTTGCTGGTGTACTTACCAGTAGCGAATGACAGTGTTATTTTTCTGCCATTTGGTAGGTTCAGGAATGCTCCTGCCCCTCCGTTCTGTGTAGTGTTTGTTACAGAACCGTCGGTGTATGCATGGGTCCAGTCCATGCTTGGGTAGCTTTTCGTTATGAAGCTTAGGGTAGTGTCTCTCCTTTCTTTTTCTGTCTGGCAGTTTTTGTTTGCAATACCTGGTATATTTTCTACCACCTCTGGAAATATATCCTGCCTCCAGATAGGTTTTCGTACAGTAGTGATGGGTTTTGGTGTTGTTAGTGCGTTTATGGGATCTTCGTGCATCTTTGCTTTGGCTATTTCTGCAAAGTTTCTCCGCTTTAGTTTCCCATTTCCTAAATTGTTTAGTCTCTGGTACATTGGATGGTCCGTCAGTCTTTGGAGTTTCTCTGACTGCAGCTGGGCTCTGCAGTCTCTTCTATCGGTCATGGATTGCAGTTTTGTAATTTTTTCAAGTTCTACAATTGGCGTTGACTTCATGCCACATGGTATAATTCTCATGGCTTGGTTTTGAAGTTTGCTAACTTTATCGAAGTTCGCCTTCGCTGCTGTTGTCCATGCCGTAATGCCATACTCGAGAACTGGTCTCACTCTTCCAGTGTACAGTTTCTTTAGTATGCCTTCGTCTGCTCCCCAGCTTGTGCCAGCAAGTTTCCTTATGATTGCCATTCTTTCTCTGGCTTTCATTCGGTTTCTCTCAATCTGACTTTTCCATGTCATGCGCCGATCAAATGTGACTCCCAGATAGGTTGGGTTGTCGTTTGGCTGCAGGATTTTGCCATTTAGACTTAATTTGGTACTTTGGGGTTTTAATGAGAGCGAGAATATTGTGCACGTGGTTTTCTCCTCGTTTATTTTGACCAGCCATGGTTACAATGCTGTAATCTTTGAAATCATGCGGGAACTGTTCTACATGCCAACATAATGTTATCAAATGGTGTATTTGTGGGGCAAGTATGTCTATTCCACCCCTGATGATATTTATTGGGATTTGATCTTCTCCTGGAGTTTTTCCAGAAGCAATTTCAGCAATAGCAAAGTTGACTTCTGCCAGTAAAGGCAGCGAGACCAGATGGTCACGAATTGGCATGGCAAGTTCAGTATCCCTGGCTTAAGTAGAATTCAAGATAATGCTCTACCCATCTGTCTAACACTTCCTTTTGTCAGTGACATCTTCTCAGGTAAAGCTTTTAGTTGCGCAGTCTTTTTTCACTGTTGGGCCGATGGCTTTTTTTATCCCTTTATGCATGCCTCTGAAGCTACCATTCTTGAAAAAAATCGTATTTATTCTCACATAACTGTATACAATAGTCATTTGCACATTTTCTATCTGTCCTTTGCACCTCTTCTCGCTATTTCAATACATTGAGCGTGTCTTATATTGTTTTCTCTTTTTTTCCTAATGTCTTCAAAACAATCTTGATTTCTGAGTTCTCTAATGCAAAAAGCTGTTACCAATGCTTTGAGGGTAGCTTCTTAGATTACATTCAACATTTCACTAGCTGTACAGTCTACTGATATATCAGCGAGAACATCTGCAAGCTGCTGTTGGAATCTGAAACACTTGTCTGTAACCGTGATGTTGACTAACTGTATCTGTACAATGGGTTTGTGCTTCTCGGGGAAAGTACTCCTAGGTCTAATCTGGACGCAGGTAACGACCAACGCGTGGTCAGTATCACAATCAAATACGTTAAGGCGAAAGTGTGTTGAAAAGTAGGAGTTTCTTCTTCTTCTTCTTCTGCGTACACAGTCAGACAGTAACCATTATTTTCTCGAAAAAGTAGGAGTTTGAGATGAAGAATATTGTTTGTGTGCAAAATTCCAGCATCCATTGTCCATTTACATTGATCCACCCAATATTGTGTTTCCCTAAATAGACAAGCCATGAAATATGATCCCACCGGAGTAATTCGATCAGCAAGTGCTGCTGAAAACGGATTTGTCAGGCCGACAGGTGAAAATATTGCAGTCAAACTGTAAACTAGCGCGACAACTCATTACGTTCTACGGACTACATCCTGCTACTTGTAAAGCTCTGTTCAGGATATGGTAGCAGTAGATCGAGAACGAACGCAGAAAAAAAGAACCTCACCAAGTATGTTTAGGGAGTCCGATTTTGGAATTGCATTCACTGCATTGTTTATCTCTACATTTAAGTAATTATTTGCATCTTCTGATGATTTAGCGTCGGAACGTATACAGCGATAGGTGTTATGAATTCACAGTAGGTCGACAATATCATTGTTAACATTCGTTCATATCCTCCAACTGATATCTCAATAGCACACCAGCGAGCTCTTCACTGCAAAACCCACCCTTTTGTTGTCTGATTTCTTCCTTTCCGCCGCCTTTCCCATAACAAAGGTATAATTGTCTTCCATAAATGATCCATCTTCGAGAAAGAGTTGTTCCTGCAGCCTAACAATATCTATACCAAGACGATTTAGTTCGGCATTAATAACAACTGTTCATCTCTCGTCACTAATGGAATAACAGCTGTTCATCTCTCGTCACTAATGTAATAACAGCTGTTCATCTCTCGTCACTAATGGAATAACAGCTGTTCATCTCTCGTCACTAATGGAATAACAGCTGTTCATCTCTCGTCACTAATGGAATAACAGCAACAATAGAAACAACAACAACACTTTTTGTTTAGTCATGGTGTGAAAACAATTATAAGAATCTAATTGTATGTAACAACACGCACTCCAACTTACAGCCAAATGCTTTAACTTCGCAGATAGTCAGATCTCTCTCTTCAGCCCGTATATTAGTCGGACCTTTGATCCTAAATGAAAATATTGGAGGCGATGGAGGTAACAGTATTTCGTACAATTCCAGAGGAAACGGCAGTTCGTCTCGGTGGAAATTGATTGTTTTCCCGGCTTTATTGTATGTTTCTAGAGTAAATCCCACCATCCGATTCTGATTGTCATCTAAATGAGAGTAAACAAAGAAGGACATCATTCAACCATAGCTGTCATTCCTATCAGCTGCTGAATTCCGATAATCATTGTAATGACATTACATGACATACATATACATATTCCAGTGACGATGTATTTGTAGTTGCAGATAAAGGGTAAAATGATAACGAATCACTTTTTTGGTAGGCGCAGATGATGGTGAGATCGTTGAAGGAATGTGATGAAATGTGGAATATACAATCAATTACATCTATATCAATTTTGTTAAATCTTTCATTTGTCTGTTGATTGTGTGGCCAAAACAAAGGTTTTTCAGCAGAACCATCGCAGCCATTACTCTAATGGACAGCATTGCTGTTGTCATAAGGAAAATTAATCGACACACACATGCACACACACGCACTCACACACAAACACATACATTTTACACGAGTATTAAGTGGATGAAGGAAGCGATAAACATAAATCAAGCATTACCCATACATTTATTTACACGCATGTTTAGACGCATTTCATGTTATGTACACATACGGTTTCCAAAATGAAAAATTGCCACAAAAGTGCGCCATACTTGTTTATGTGTATGCACCTTTCATATGTGACTAAGCAGCAAGATAAGTGTGGTCAACCTTGAGATCTGTATGATGATCTTGTTGTAACAGTTCCCGCCGAAGCAAGGGGAGTTTAGGATGCCTGAACATGTCAATGTCACTCACCGTCTCAGCAAAGGAGAACAGAGTTGGGTTAAGGAATGTGGACAGATAGAAACTGACCACTGGCCTTCTGATTTTGGTAGGGGGAGATTGATTGACCGACGAAATTGGCAACGGGGCTTGCTGCGAGAGAATGAGTGACAGGTGTGCAAAGTGTTTCGTTCCAATTGGGATTGAAGATGACCATACCTGAGATCGATTGGTCAAGCTCTGGCCTTGCTTGAGGATATATAACTCGAGACAAAGTTTAGCTCAGGAGGCTAGAAAGAGAGACAGGCTGGAGAGAGAGAGTGGCTGTATGGAGGAGAGAGAGAGACTGAATGTGGATAGTATGTTTAACTCACCGACTTAGATAGAGGAGCGATTGATTGACGGTTGGACGAATGTTTAGTGATAGAACAGGATCGCTCAATTAGGTGTGTGAGTTTTGCATTAATAGATAATGTGAAAGTGTGTTTGTAAGCAAGGACACACTGTGAACGAGTTATGTCGAGATCGCCCGCCTGAGGGGATTTTAGTGAGGAAGAGTATTTGATAAGGTGTGTTGATGACGCAGTTAAGGCGATGTGTGTGTGATGTAATTGCAAGGCAATAGAACTGGGTTTTTAGTTAGTTGGGAATTCCATCAATAGCTAATGCTTAAAATTCCCGTTTTAGTAGAATGTTTAGTTAAGATATGTATTATATTGTGTTTGTAATTTCTCTACTCATTGTATGATATGAGTATGATTTAATAAATATGCCACCTGATGTGTGATATGGCATTTACTGAGTATGGTCATGATGATGTGGATGAGTGTGAGAATGGTCTAAGTTAGATCACGGCCAAGGCAAACAGTGGGATCTGTTACACGTTATTATTATTGTGGTGCCTGTTGACCAGGATAGTCGTGTTAGATTTATAAATATAGTGCGTGTGTAGCTATAGATCTTGATTTGCATGTTTAACACAAGTGTCGCAGTTATACATAACTTGTGTGTGTAGTTAGGAATAGAGGAGTAGGTAGTGGTTAGAGTGTTAGTACCATAGACAGTTTTTCCAATCATCTGACTGGTAAGTGTGACATTTTTCTTCCACCCATTGTTGTATTATTGACAAGACTTTGTGCGTACTTGACAGTCTTATAATTTTTTTGGGTTGGCCAGACGGGTTTATTCAATATGTCGAGGTTGGACAATGTTAAACAATGTTATCATTGTCTAGCTTTTGGACATTTGTCTATCGGATGCCCTAATATTCTTCGGAATATTAACAGTTCCTGGAAAAGAGGAGGACTGTTTGTCAAAAACAAGCCTTTCATGGCACGAGCTACAGTCAGCGATAAGTGGGAGGACAAAAGTCAACTACAAAACCAGCTAAGAGAACTAACAAGCAGAGTTATTCGGCTGGAAAGACATGAAAAAGACCTCCAATGGAAGCTACGACAGCTGTTGCAACAGTTTGAAAACGGAGCTTTCAAACCAGCTAGGAAGGAGAGAAGAAATCAAGAAATCACAGAAGTAAACACGGCCCAGTATTTTGGAAGGGGACAGAGTGGTAGGAAAGTGAGTAGGAAGCCCGTCCAACTTCCACATTCCGATCTGTGGAGGGACAGAGGTGGAAATATCAGGACGGACGTGTATACACGGCTGGACAAAGGTGGCAAAAAGGGGAGTTTGACGCAGGTGGAGAGGCCAAGTCAAGTGAGAGGAGGAGGAATGGTTGGGCAGAGTTTGAATCGGTCAGATTCTTAGCCCACAAGAGGCCTTTTGCACGGTTACAGAAGGAGAGGCAGAACAGGAGCTATCAAAGAGACTTTGAGCACGAGGCGGATGGACAGAAAGAAAGAGATACAGGTTTTGTGTATCCAGAAAAGTTAGGGACGGAGGGCAGGTTACGCAATACAAACGTTCGCTCAGAGGTCCAGATGAAATGTTACATCGTTGGACAGCGTAGGTCGAGAATTCAGGAAGAGGGTATTACGTCGATTAACATGGTCGGGCGTGCTGAAAGGGACCAAGTTTACCATGAACTTGTGGTCAAGCCTGGTAGAACATTAGTTGAAGTCGACGAAGAATCTAACAAGGAAATAGTCGGAGATTCGTCAGATAAAGAGGAAAGGAGAGGAGGAGGAATGGTGGCAGGACCAGATATGGTTTCGTGCCCACCCAAGCCAGGTTATAGCCATGCAGGAGAAGTGGTTGAACAGACCGAAAGAAGGGACAACCTTTCGGTCACCGAGGAAGGAAGTGGGAATTACGCACAGTTGGAATGTGAAACGGACGCACCGGTTAAGAATACTCGTGCAGCCAACAAAGGAGGAACATATTTTCTAAGGAAAACGAAGAAAAAGGAAAGGCAGGTTAAACACAGCCAGAACAGCGAACCAGTCATCGAAGCAAAGATGAAAAGATCTCAGATCGAAATAAGCCAACAGTCAAACGAACAGTGTGAAAGGTCTTTCCCGCAAATAGTGAATACAGATGGACGGAAGGCTGAAGTAGCGGACGATGTAAGTGTACGTAACACTACCAGAGAACCGGTGGGTACGAACCAAACAACCGTGAAACAAACAGACCAGACGATGGGCGTTTTACAGGAGGAAATCGCGCAGCAATCAGAGACAGCTGATGGGGCAACGCATAGTCTGGTTAAAATAAGCAGTAGTGATAAGGAACGGTTGATGCAATGTTTACTGACGCTAGCCAAAAACATGGAATTCAGAAATGGAATTAGGTAAAGTCGTGTGGAGTACTTACACACGTGGTAGTACAGGGCTATCATGTGAAACTCCAGTTAATGTATGCATTTGCATAACATTTGTTTCATCTACCGTTATCCTTTAGAAACGGAGATTTGGATAATTAGGGGGTAGGGTATAGAGATGGAGGAATGACCAGATGTGAAAAATTCCTTTGAATTCGTTGTCTCAAGTAAACGACAGACAATGAGCGTACCACGGACGGTCAGTCTGAAGCTAGACTGACCGAGATCAAAGGGACATTTCCGACCAGAGAAACGGGCGGCCAGTCTGAAGCTAGACTGACGAGAACAAAGGGAGATTTCCGACCAGAGAAACGGACAAGAGACGCAGGATAGCTGGATGCGTCAGGTAATGATTACGCGACGCAGGGTAACACGCGGACGTGATGTTTCGGTTAATATCTGACCAGGTAGCTTTGATGCGGAGAATTTGGGGAAATAGCGGTGAATTAGTTAGATCACAACACTCGGTTTTGGTTCCTCGGGACAAAGACTGCACCCGGACTAGTAGGGTTACAGCATGACGTAATTCGACCGGTGGACGATTCGGTTTTTGACTTTTGACTCAGACATAGTTTAGTATCTGATTAAGTTAGAACTTAGTCATAGTTTAGTGAAATAGTCTAGTAGAACTTAGTCATAGTTTAGTATCTTATAAAGGGGGCATTAACAGGTGCTCATCTGTGGGGCAGGAGCAGGAGTGAAGGTTGATGGCACTTGGTCATGTTTATGTGTGTAAATATTTTGATATTTGGATTTTGACAAGCGTATTACTTGCACTTTAATTGATTGTTGTTGGTTTGTTTAAACATGATTATGTGTCCCTACATAAGTATCAAGGTGTGATACGGACTGAAATACTGATATCATGAGTATGCGTGCAAATATTTTGACATTTGTATTTAGTGTTTGGGTTTCGACATTGTATGCAATGCATTTGTCTTGTGTTTTGTTGCTGTTTTTTTGTTGTTGTTGTTGAATCATCATGTTTACAGGTATTTGATATAGGTTATATAGGTGATATACAGAGCAGTATATCTCATCCAGACTGTAGGCCTCCGCAAGCACAAGTCACCACGAGTTCCAGAATCACATGTATGTGGAGTCTTTGCAGAGAAGACTACATTGATCAGAAGTTTTAATATTGACTATGACATATGTTGTCTAATATCGTTTTTGTGGGAAACATAAAGAATTTTGCTGTTTTCTTTGAGAGGGGATAGCTGTCAAGAGAGACAATGATAACTAGCCCGAGGATAACCCACGTAAGTTCGTGGCCTCACAGGAGTTAGTATGAAGTGAATCGTCGGCCAGGCGTGTAATGAGACCGCCTGAGAAAATTGACCTGAACTGGTCGTGTGTAACAATGAAGGTTCGTGTCCTTAGAGGAAGGCACGGGAACAGGTCGAGGTATATTGACCTCAATGAGTAAGGAGAATTCCTTAAGGTGTTTCTGTTTTGATGAGTTAAAGGTCCCGCAGGGACAGACTTAGGTGAATTTGACTGTAAAACGATGTAAAAGTTTTTGTTTGTGTTGCAAAAACGACCAGCCAGTGTTTTTCTTCTGCTTGTATTGATTGTGTAGGTATTACACAAATTTTATATGTATCAAATGCCATGTCTTTTTATGCATGTACGATGTGAGTGAAGTTGTAAACAGGAGTAGTGTTTACATTTTGGATAGTGAAGACGAAAATGGTGGTCATTTGCCAGATGAAAAAAATGACCATCCATGTTTCGGTCTGTAGTTTAGGGAGGTAATGTAACAATTCCCGCCGGAGCAAGGGGAGTTTAGGATGCCTGAACATGTCAAGGTCACTCACCGTCTCAGCAAAGGAGAACAGAGTTGGGTTAAGGAATGTGGACAGATAGAAACTGACCACTGGCCTTCTGATTTTGGTATGGGGAGATTGATTGACAGACGAAATTGGCAACGGGGCTTGCTGCGAGAGAATGAGTGACAGGTGTGCAAAGTGTTTCGTTCCAATTGGGATTGAAGATGTCCATACCTAAGATCGATTGGTCAAGCTCTGGCCTTGCTTGAGGATATATAACTCGAGACAAAGTTTAGCTCAGGAGGCTGGAGAGAGAGACAGGCTGGAGAGAGAGAGTGGCTGTATGGAGGAGAGAGAGAGACTGAATGTGGATAGTATGTTTAACTCACCGACTTAGATAGAGGAGCGATTGATTGACGGTTGGACGAAAGTTTAGAACAGGATAGAACAGGATCGCTCAAATAGGTGTGTGAGTTTTGCATTAATAGATAATGTGAAAGTGTGTTTGTAAGCAAGGACACATTGTGAACGAGTTATGTCGAGATCGCCCGCCTGAGGGGATTTCAGTGAGGAAGAGTATTTGATAAGGTGTGTTGATGACGCAGTTAAGGCGATGTGTGTGTGATGTAATTGCAAGGCAATATAACTGGGTTTTTAGTTAGTTGGGAATTACATCAATAGCTAATGCTTACAATTCCCGTTTTAGTAGAATGTTTAGTTAATATATGTATTATATTGTGTTTGTAATTTCTCTACTCATTGTATGATATGAGTATGATTTAATAAATATTCCACCTGATGTGTGATATGCCATTTACTGAGTATGGTCATGATGATGTGGATGAGTGTGAGAATGTTCTAAGTTAGATCACGGCCAAGGCAAACAGTGGGATCTGTTACATTGTCTCCAACAGTATATGCTTCAGAAACTTTAGTAAATTATACGTTTTATTTCTCCATCAGAGATGGAATAAAAATATTATCTAAACAGTGCTTGTCGAGTACAACACAACGGCGTGTATTTTACAGCCTGCCAAGTCCTCTTGCTGGACAACATATATACAAAAAATATAATTAGGCCACCTCCAAATATATCACTTTTAGAGTTGTACCATATCTTTACAAATACTAGTATTGCACAACATCCAAACAAACTCTACAGATGTACATCAAAAACAAATCTAAAATTTGACCACATGCTTACAAATCCTACTGGTGTTTCCGATCACTAGACATTATTCTACACTTTGATAACATACAGAAGTTCCGAACGTCAGACAATAGTCTTCTAAAACCTCCATTTCAAAGGTTTATTGGGTTCGTATTATGTGTCCGATTGCGGTTCAATTTGTTACACAATCGACATATGTCATATTTGAAGTGTGCAGAATGCCAAGTTTCTATCTCTTATATTATTATATGTTTAACAGGAAATACGTGGCAGGTCTGATTATTTTTTTTTTCTTGACAGCTAAGTAGACCGATTTATTTTATTTTTCGTGACAACGGGTTTAAAAAAAAAAATTAATTTGTTATTTCGTCATTTCCGTAAGAGTTCATGTTTTCTAGTTGCCATAGAACATCTTCTATTTGTTGCTGGTTGATATGTGCCTCAATTTGCTGCTCTGTAACCATAGGTAGGTATTTGTCCCTTTGATTGTACGTCTGATTTCATATAATTTTGTCATTGTCGGTGTTGTGATTGTTCTGCTAATCATACTGAATTTCTGAACAAATATTTTCTTCATTGTTTCCTTTTACCAGATTTATTTTTTTCCTCTAGTGTGATATTTGATTTTCTTGAGGCTCCGTGGTTCATTGACTGCAAGTTACCATATTTGTGGCTGCCTCCGTGATAAGCACTAGATCATATGTCTGTGGCTGCCTCCGTGATAAGCACTAGATCATATGTCTGTGGCTGCCTCCGCGATAAGCACTAGATCATATGTATGTGGCTGCCTCCGCGATAAGCACTAGATCATATGTCTGTGGCTGCCTCTGCAATAAGCACTAGATCATATGTCTGTGGCTGCCTCCGTGATAAGCACTAGATCATATGTCTGTGGCTGCCTCCGTGATAAGCACTAGATCATATGTCTGTGGCTGCCTCCGCGATAAGCACTAAATCATATGTCTCTGGCTGCCTCCGTGATAAGCACTATATCATCTGCAAAGCGAAGGCGATTTATTAGCCTGCAATTTATGTTGATGCCAAATGTATTCCAGACGGATCACAGGCTTGCGGAATGAAAGGCTCGGTAAGACAGGGTCCCATTGACGTACTCCTTATTGTATAGTTACTACTACCGGTCTTTAAAAGGGTTGGAAAGAAATCGTGCAATCGGTGCAGCAGTCAGCAATGATTCGTGTATTTCCCAGGTCTACACCATGATCTTTTAGAGATTTCCAGACTAATTTTTTTTTTACTGAGTTAAACGCCTTCTTGTAGTCGAAGAAGGTATACATTTGTGGGTCTGGTACTCTCGGGCTGTTCTGATCAGTTGACGACACGTTGAGATGTGATCGATGGTGCTGTATACCGGACACAATCCAGCCTGTTTGATCAGTTGCGCAGCGTCAATGGTTGGGCGGATTCTAGGGACGACACATTTCGTTAATATTGTGTAGATAACCAGGATGAGCGTGATTGACAGGTAGTTGCCGCGGTCTTCTTTATCGGCTGTTTTTGTGTAGGAATATCGTTTTTGTGTAGCAGGATCGTTTTTGTGTAGGATGATCGTTTTTATGTAGAAGTATCGTTTTTTGTGTAGGAAGATCGTTTTTGAGCTGCGCCAAGCTGTCGGTATTCTGCATGTTAGTAGATAAGTTGAGAAGCGCTGAACGAGAGCCTGGAAGAGCGATAGTCCGCAGGCTTTGAGATTCTCTGCCGTTATGCCATCTTCGATAGGTCATTTGAGGGGGCGTGATATCGAGGGCCTGGCGGATTTCTGAGGGATGAAAGTATGGAGGAGAGATGGGTGGGGAGTAAAGTTCGATGATTGAGGGGTATCATGATTTATATAATTATGTGTAGTATTCTTTGACAAACGATTCCATGCCCAGCTTTCACTTGGTACGGGATCCACTTGCTGGAATGCAATGCATGTGTTCAGCAATGCTTCGAGACGCATGTTTTATGCCTCGCCGAGTTTCCGCCATTGTGAGGAAACGTTTGCAGGTGCATTCTTCGTGGTCCTCTTTCTGTTTCTGGCGACATAATTTTCCAAGGGCATTGTTGTTGGATGATTGAAAGCTAGCGTCTCTTCAAATAGATCTGAGATCAGCCTGGTGTAGTCGGCGTCGACATCAGTTCTGTCAGGTTTCATCTACCAGCCAGAGTTGACGATTGATTCTGGTCGTATGTGTGATTTCTGCCTCTGCGGCTTGTCAATGTGTGTGTTTAAGTAAAATGTTTACCTGGTCGGTCGGATAGAGGAGGATACTTATGCGGTCTAGATCCTACACATTTCACAGTTTTCTCTAAAAATGCACCCTGTTACATAGTGTAACATATAATTTTCTATAGTTGTTCTAACATCCCATAGAGCAATGTCAGTAATTCATGATCTGCATTCCATGTTGGTCCTTCTAATGTGTGTTAATTCAAGTCATTTGCTGTTTAGCCCTTCGTTATCATATTTCAAGGTGAACTGGTTAATGTCAATCTGCTGTCCATAGTCAAACTTTCCATGTGGGGTTATTTTCTTCTGGTAGTTCATGTCCTGTTAGATATAGTTTGATTTTGTATTGCTTCTTTTAAAAATTGTAATCTGGTGTATGTAATTTTCCTCGAATGTATGTGCATTTGTATATATAATTCAATTTATTTACATGCATACGGCAACTGATCTAATCAATGCGGTGATAATTGCATCATATCCATTGCTGTTTTGATTATTCTTCAGCTACCCAAAATACACCTATAGCATCAGCGTATAGAGGTGTGGGCTCTGTGACATTATGTCCAGTATGCTGGTAATGAAGTTTGAGAACAATGTTGGTGATATCACACTGCCATGTGGTACCATTAATTTAATTGCATGTCCTATGTGCATTCATACATGCGACCATATATTATATATTGTAATAGTTTGTCTTTTATATCATATTGTTGTCTTAATCTACTCAGACTGCCAGATTGTGTGTGTTTTCTTTTCTTTCCAAGCGAGCCTCCTAGATCGCTTGTGTAATATGTTAGTCTGTTGATACAAGATCCTTCTCATAGCTTATTACGCTGACTATGAATGAGTTGGAAGAACAAATTTAAATTTGGCACAGTTTTTATTCCTTCCCATTGTAACCACCACCTGCAATTATATATGTCTACCAACTCTGCGTGACCTTGAAAAGACAGTCATAATACAATGAAATATTAAATGAACTAAACCAGCTATCACCAGCCAGTACTACATCTTCGTCACTGTCAAAATGATTTCCTTGCAGCTAATTTTGTTTACGTTTTAGGAAAAGACAAAAAAAGTTTGGTAGAGCTGATTCCGGAGAATATGGTGGATGTGGACGAATCTCGTTATTCAAATCTTTGGCTGTTTGCAGCACAAGCCGTTCTTCATGTTAGGGCGCGCAGTTTTGAAGAAAAGGCATAATTTGAATGCACGATATTCTTCATTTTTTGGTCACAGTATTTTTTAGTTTAGTATGGAAATCTGCATAATATTGCACATTAACCGGGTTGTCATGAGACAGGTAATCTATTACCTCTCACCTTTGACTTAAAAAAAAAAACAGTTAACATAACTTTTCGTACACATTTATGCTCCAAGTTTGACAAATGTTTGTAGTCTGGGGCATTCCACTGTATCCTCAAAATGTTGGATTCTGGTTCATAATTGTTACCATGGTCAGCGACCCGTGAGAAACTGGCCACAGCAATCAACTCTCGTTTGTTTCTGTTCACATGTCAGCAGACGCATGACCCGGCAGGCACACTTTTCTCATATTCACTGTGCATTCTAAAAACTGTTTTTTCCTTATGTTTTTGCTGAGCTAGATATCTCTGCAATTGTCATTTCCCTCTCCTGGTCAATGCTTTTCTTCAATATTGCAGCATTTTCATCGCTGCACTCTGCTGGTGGTCTTCCTGATCTTGGAAAATCAGCAACATGTGAACGGCCACACTTAAACTGCCTACACCAATTTTTGTATAGAAGCGTACGAAGAAAAAAATTCCTCAAACACTGGTTCCATCTCATTGTGTATTTTGGTAGGTGTTTATGCCTACAACATGAAGCATTGTATCACAGTTCTGGCCTCTGATTTCTCTATTGCTCTGACAAAACGTTGGAGTGGCACGCCCGGTCAATAATGTGTGTTGCGCCAGGCATCATACAGAGTAAACCCGTCAAGGAGGAAAACTCGTACTTCTAAAATTTAAAAAAAAATCGAATGAGCTATAATTTGCCAACTGTCAACGTTTTCCTCCCTCTCATTCATAGTCAGGGTAACGACTCGTGACAAGCCCCGTGTATGTGTTATCTGAAGCAAGCTTGTTGGAGCATATGCACATTTGTCTCTCAATGTACCACATACGTCTTGTAATTTCCAGTATTTCTATCAGTGTACATGTTCCAGCTGATGTGTCTGTATATGTTAGCTTGTGTTATGTCTTTACTGTGTAATAACATATGAATAATCGTTGCTTACTTTACACATTTGCAACACTGTACGTCTTTTCAGTTTACATTAGTATTTATAGTACTTTCTTTTTACTTCTGGTTCAAAGGATTTTTAAGATTTCATTTATAATGTCATCCTTTCCTAGACATGTCTTGATTATAGTAGCCTTAGCGCATCTTATAATTTTTTTGTGGGTAAATATTAATAGCATGTGCTCCTCTGCTACAGTCGGTATTTGTTATTTGTATTATATAGTTTTTAATTAAATAGTTGTCCATCACAAGTGAGGAAGTCCACTCTCTTAGTTCAGCCGTGTGGACAGTCGTATCTCTTGTTGTGTCCGCTGAAATGGGTCACTTGCGCGGTGATTTGGATTAAAGTGAAGAAGAAACTGCGCCTTTTGTCAACTTCACTCACATAGCCTAAGATACATGTTGCCAGTGGCAAGACATTAATCGAGACGACTGGAGATATCATATGATGCAGATATTGCATCAGGGTTATCACCGAAGCCTTTCCGTAAACAGGTAACCCGCAGGGCAGAACAGGTGGGATGGCATTTAACGGTGTTTGTCGTGCCTTTTCTTTAACCACGAGAGGTCGTATGAACAATACTCAGCGTGTGAGTGAAGCTGGTATAGCTCCCCAGCTGTATTCGGCTCATTATAGTAGCATCTAAAATCCCCACACGCAAAATTCGTGAAGGTGATCCGGCAGAACTAGCCCTTGAAATACGACACAGGTATAAGCGTAGTGCAATTCAGCCGGCGTCCAGACAAAGATAAACGGATGGAAGAAATAAAAAAAAACGAAATAACAATTCCAGATTGAAAACAACACCACGTTTCCGTGAACACACGTGTAAGTCGTCGACTAGTGTGAATTCTAGGCAAATCCGTGGTCTGGCGGCATCCATAATAATGCAAAACAGTAGAGGAATGTAGACTCGCAGCCAGTTACGGCGCCATCTTTGCCAGACGTTTAAATATATCTTTATATATTTCCTGTTATAATAGTTTTGCTAATCGTGTTTTATTTTTACACAACTATATCTGCTGCACACTTTTCTCTAACCATATTTCCATTCACTTCTTGTTTGATAATGTGTGCTTTTATGGTTGCATTGTTCGGTGGCTTTGCAGGTTTCCATAAATTAGTATTTCCAGCCGTGTTGTTTCTTTAGACTAGCTAGTTTGCTTCTATATATCATGTTCGGGTCGGGAGAGTGATGCAGTGTTTACTCTGCAGCCTTTGGTGCTTGTCCGCACAGACACATTGCTGAGTTGCTAATCTGTAATGATGTATACCAATGGACGATGAGTGTCGTTTGTATCGTGTTCTGAACACCACAACAGCTTGCTATTTTCTGTGTATACTATAGTAATCATATAGTTAATAGTAATGGTAGCTCTCTGACTGATTTGATCATCATTTTTATCGGTTGGTATTTGAGTGGTACATCTGGTTGCGTAACAATCTTACACTTGTTGCTCATTTAAACAGTACAGTATGTAGACATTGTATTTTCCTGAACTACATTGCTTAGAGTTCTGATTTTGCCTGCCAGTAATAAAAAAAAAACGCATGGCAGAAAAGGAAGCCACCTAATATCTTGAAGACATTGTCCTTAGAAACATTGTCTAGCTACTTAAAATCGCAGTCCTGGTATATAAGGATGGATTGACTTTCAAATCTTACAGTGTTGCAGGAAATAGTATCCACATGCTGCGAAAACCGTTCAAACTATGAAGCAGATATATTCTTGGTGGGGAGTGCGAAGAATATCATCATCACTGCCCACAGGATAAATGGCACCTTGCAATTGGTCCCCCTGGACATAGTAGGCTACTTAGGAACGAGATAGCCGACATATTGGCAAAAACAGAAGCCTCGAAACAACAATTGGATAGACCCTGCAGTAACCACACATTTAAACGAATTATTAAGAATGGCACTCGCAGAATCTGGATGAAGAGGTAAGTGACCAGAACAACATTTCCCAGTATATTTAGCAACTTGTCACATGCAAAAAGTACGATGACATGAATAAACTACATACAATAGATGAAAGTCTCATCTTTCCGTTCGGAACAGGGAATATCTGATAGCCATTTGAACGGCATAAATCTCAATCACCTGCTCTAGTGCAGACATTATTGTTATCCTGATGAACTTTTCTACTTCAATTCATTGAGTGCAAGGCGCTTGCGAACATGAGGAAAATGTTATTACAAGCACTGTCGACAATTACCAACATAATGTGAAGAGCAGTGACATAACTGCAGAAGACTTGTATATAAATTAAAATAGCATTGATCAGCTATGTGATACTAACAAACACAAGAACAACAGAGTTCTCATTTTGCATCTCAGAAATACTGTGCCCCGTTATTTATGTTAATCAGTTTGTCCGTTGCCACTTTAATTGCAAGGATATGTTAATCATAAAAATGGCATATTTTCACAGTTGGTATAAATGCCTGTATGTTATCAACGCGTGCTCGACAGCATGATCGTTTTATGATTAGTTATCTCTTCCAGACATTAGCAAAATCTTTATTCAGGTCACATTTCAACTGCATGTCGATCGTTTCGGAACGCACACTAATATTTATATTATGTTTAGATTTCGATTCGTATCTTAATTAATGTCAGTCAAATCATGTACGATATTACTATTGTCATGATTATTATTATTAGTATTCATTCGAGTTTTTCGGTATGGCTATGGTCACTGGTGTGGTATGATATGTACGATATACGTCTTCTAGAAAGCATTAATAGATCTCATTTGATTAAAACGACACATACTTTGACAGTGTGCCTTGAAACAAACATGTCCACATATTGAGAACGCCTTGTATGGTGCGAACAACATGTAACTATCTAAGTTTACATTCCACTTTTACAAAAGAATGGCATTTTTGTTGTTGCGAACTATGTTGTACGATTTAAGAAAATATCTACAACAAGAAAAAAAAAACATGTTCCAAAATGCAAAATAATGTTTTTAATAAAAAATATAAGTAGCGTTTATAGACAAACGACATTTTACAAGTTAAGCACATCTAGTTCTCATTGTCGTCCTCAACTTCTAACCGGAGATTTGAGATTCTCCTTCTCTCCTTTAGATGACTCGTTGTGGCATTAGGGGACATTAGCTATGTAAAACGTTTCTCTGTACTAGAACAATACAGAAGTATTAACAAATGCTTCACATTAATATAAACCCAATTCATGTTGACATCGAAGTGATGGGGGGATACGTATCACTGACAATAATTCTAGTCACCTCTGAATTCCACAAAACACATTAGTCAATTGATGAAAACGAACAAATGGTTGATGGGAATACGGTCACAATAAAAACACAAACGTGTTATAAACAACGATAAACTAGAACAAATGGAAATTAAAACAATGTAATCGAATAAGACATACCATACCCATTCTATTGTAGAACACCATTTTGTGAATTACATATAAATCGTTATAATACAGCCACCATTCAGGTCCTTCCGATTCGATATCTGTGCGCGAACACGACCCGTGATTGTAGTTCGTGTCAATTATGTCATCCACAGCCCTAGCTGCGACGGCATTTGATACGGTGCTAGTTTGACTTGTTACCTGTCTCAAAGCCGTGTTACGACCTGCAATATTCAAATCATACATTCTTTAATTATTGTCAAATGACTTTTGATGTTGGTCTCAGCGACCAATAATATTATGAGCATTCGTTATGTAATTTGATCATTACAATATGGGCTCATGGACAATTACATGTACAAATAAAATCATATTTAGTGCAATCTGGTAATCTATTTGACACGTTGTCTTATTAGATAAAGATGAACATTTTAGTGTACAGTGTGCACGTAATCCATACATATATATGGTAAGTAGACAACCAGAACAGATCATTGGATAAATTCTTATTAACGAACTTCATCAACTGTCGCCTATTTAATTGTTCGAGCATTGTCAGCAAATTGTTTTTGGACGCCATTCGAGAAGAGTTAAACTAATTATTGATAACGTTTGTTTAGTGGCAGGTTTCTGGGATTTCTCTTTTATTCCAAGTAGACTGTGATAAAGTGGACCGTGGTCCAACCGGCTGGAGCGCCGTTGAGGTCCATCAATAAACGCATCTCTATTGAGATTGCAATGCCTCGTACATCATATCAATGTTGGTGGAGCACCGCATGTTACAAGATACCCTACGAGAAGGTGGTGCTAGGTGCTGATCAAAACAATTTACTTGACCCTGACGTTACTCTTCGCTCCCTAGTAAGTTTTAGAAAGTCGAATACGTCATTCCGTTTTGTACGATATAATTCGTGATACTGAATTGCAAATAATTCACATAATTGTTACAACGAATATGGAATATTAGGATCAAAAGCTAGATGAAACCATATTGACAGCTAACTAAATTGTTGACAGATCTGACAGCTACAAAAATTGCCCTAGATCTGACAGCTAAAAACGGGTCCCAAAATCTGACAGCTGCTAAAGAGGCTTAAGATTTGGCATCTTCAAATATTTCCCCAGATCGGACATCTGCAAATATGTACCATGAGCTGACGGCGACTAAAATGGTCCAAACATTCCAAGATCTGAAAGCTACAAAATCATCTCAAGATCGGATAGCTACAAAAGCAGTCCAACATATGATACTTACACAAATGTACCATCATTTTAAAGCTACACGTGACTCAATATCTGACTGCTACAAACGTTTTCCAAAAGTTGACAGCTACTAAAGTGGTCCAATAGCTGACAGCTACAGAAGTTTCCAAAGATATGACATGTACAAAAGTATATCAAGAGCTGACAGCAACAAAAGTGTCCAAATTGCGACATCTACAAAAGTGACTTACGATCTGAAATCTACAAAAGTGGTCAAAGATCAGACAACTACAAAAGTGTCTAAAGATATGATAGTTACCTAAGTGTCCCGTGATCGGACAGCTACAAAAATGCCCATGAGCCTGCCAGCTAGAAAAATGTCTTTCCCACGATCTTTTATCGACATAGTTTGATGAATGTAATGAGCACCTAGATGTTTCCTAGTGTACTGTCCCTTTTCCAGCGCTGGTTAAATAGGTTCTTTGTAGTGGCATAGTTGCGGCTTGTTATGGTTTTTAGTTTAATAGTTTTGTTAACTTTGTGTATTTTAATGTTGGTACTGATGATGTTTTCATAGTCCGCGTCTAGTTTTTCTGTTATGCTAAATGTTTCTAGCGCTTCTAGGAACCAAGTGACATTCTGTATCGATGTTGGTTCGTTCATGCTTCCTTTGGGTCGACGCTGAAACGTCCACACACGAGGCTTTGGTCGCTATATGTGACAACGGGTGCGACTACTTAAACAGAGCAGGTAGACTGATTCGTTGCCATGCTGCCAGTTTGGGCTGGCATATGTCATTCGTCCATGGTGGGACCCGGCGTGGCCTAGTGGTTAAGTGGCACGCCTCAAAACCAGAAGGTGCTGGGTTTGATCCCCAGCACAGCACCGGCCGTTACCCCGAGGAAGTAAACCTTTAGAAAATGCAGGAGGAAGCAGACCCTTACATAACATGAATGATGAAGTCGGAGGAACTGGGCCGGCAGGCGCAAAATAGAAACCACAATGCAACGCACACCGCCTTGGGGATAAGAGAAATGAGGCGAATGCAACAAAACAAACAACAAAAATCGTCCACGATGTCGCATTTGGGAGAAACTATCGCCATTGCAGAATGGGCGTGTCTCGTCGAAAGTTGTAAATTGTTCTCCCATCTCTTGTCGTCCTTCTACGGTGTGTGGTCCGATATTAAATTCCCCAATTTTGGTGGTCCAAATGTCGGCGTTAAACTCTACGATGACAAATATGTAGTTTGAAAGGCATTTTTTCAAGTGTTTCGATGAACATTGTTGTGTTTCTCTTCATTTTTAGTGATTGATACTTAGCTGAATGTAGCTTTGATGGATAGCTCTAGTACCGAGAGTCGATGATTGATAAAGCAGTAGTTGCGAATCCGGTGGACTGTTTGTAGCGCAACGATCAAGCCTACTCTATCTGACTTTAATCCTAATTAGCAATCACCAATATAATTGACATACTAGGGTTTACCTCACTATAGTGAACTTTATATATATGTACGTCATAACTTGGACTATGTTTGCCTTTAGTTTCATTTTGAACAATTACAAATACAATTTAGCACATACATTTTCAGCAAATTAAAAAATGTATCAACGGAGAGAATTATTTGGTAGCAATTTGTTCAAGTTAAGAGCACGGGTGAATAATTAACGGTGCATTGAAATATATGTTTAAAAACCAAAAAATATATTGCATTAGGGTACAATTAGTTATTTACCAATATAACTTTTGTAGACTTTTGCTTTTCGTTTAGCAAATGTTAAATTTACAAATATGTCAATCCTTTCTAGGTGTAAAGAAAAACTAGACATAAATTGGAATTGTAGATGTATGTTCGTTTTGAATTAAAATACGATATAACCTCTAAAATCCACAACCATAGAAAAACATCACGAATAACGTTTTTCAAAAGGAACGATGAGGATCAAGATTAGTGTTAGCCCTTGCCATGTATGAATTGAATATTTTTTTTTTTTAGAATAATCTCATGTGCACATGTTTACATTTAAAACGTTTCCAGATGTCCATGCCATGAACTTCGTCCTGAAAGAAACCCCTTGTAGATAGATGGAATAACTTCCAGTTTGTATCTACAAAAATGTGAAGTCTTCAGCATATAAAAGTTGCTCTGCTTCATAGATCAATAATGACAACAAAACATTTCGGTCCAAACTGACTAAGATGGGAAAGCTCAAAATGCAGTAAAGAATGAAGGCGCAGTGTTAGATGTAGAATATCTAAAAGACATTATTGACACAGATGTAGTGATAACTAGAAAATTATATCATAATAAAGTCCCCGAAATTCAGGATGACTGAATAATTGCTGAACATAAATCTGGCTTCACAGCCTACGGAATGTATGACGTGCAACCAGATGTAACAGTTATATTTCAGCTGAAGAAGAAAACAAAAATCAATCATAAAATCACGAACAATAACAAGGCGATGTATTTAATGTAAACTGACACGAACATACTGTTTTGTTGTACTTTAGAACAGGGCAGATCCGACTCACGGTCTCATGTTTATAAAAAAAGAAGACTGACAACAAAACAAACTGTTCACGTAGACGGGCAGACCATAATGCAGTGTAAATGTTATAGAACTTCCTTAAATGTGATACACTGAGGCAAACACGGTGGCTTGAGAAACAACGGTGAAAGAAAAACTGCATCGTCCTATATGTAAACTACACAAAACAGTAACGCTCTTACGAGAGAACAATGTTGATATCAACCGATGATAGCAAAAGATTTACTAGCCGCCCATCAACCCTGTAGCTGTTATTGTATTCAGTATCACCTGCATGTACATCATCAGCAAGCATGGCAACAAAGACCATGCCTAAGATAGTTGGGTCCAGCACATTATACGTATTCGACGTAGTTCATGACTGTGACGGATTCATACAGTTTACTAGCATCAAGTTTATGAGTCGATATTTAAACGTAAAAGTGTCGGACAACAGATGAATGCTTCCGCTGGACCGAATTACGTATGTGCTGGCAGTGACAAAAGCCGTGGTCAATAAAAGTCGAGCATCACAATGGTGTTGCATACATTTTTGTTGGATGTGGCAATCTGCAAATAATATAACCGCCCAGCCATCTGCTCAAATTCCACAATAACTCCCTGTAAGTAACTAATGCACGAGCGGAGATGTTTAACCGTTGAGCAAAATTCGAACCATCATTTTTTACAGCGATCTGGTTATCACCAAATTGTCGATTTTCCTTGTGCTTCGACAATATTAGTAAATGTCAGTTCCTGTGGCACGTGACCTGCATCCCAAATATAGTGAATATATATGTTAGCGTGTATAGCAGCACATGTTCTCCTGCCTTGTTAATCTCGACAATCACGGACTTTCCTCTGATTGCTATGTAGACCTCATTTGAACTGAACCATATATAAAGCCTGTCGTCCATAGCAACTAAAGGCATCCTTGATTTAGCTAGTTCTGACGGTAAATGGACAGTGGGAAATAGCACTGACTTGGTCTGATCAGTGGTCAAGAACATGGACTTTTGTCGGCAGGCGGTGCTATAACATCAGCACTAAGGACAACATTAGTGTAATACGAATTGTGGCCAGACTGGTTGATTTCAAAGATTTTGAGACCCGGCCATTGTGGAGTCTTAATAAACGATGATTTTGTCACCGAGCAGATTGTCGTAATAGTATCATCGCTTGTCATCAAACCAGCTATTCTGTATGCGATCTACTTGACCCAAATACTCAAATGCCATAGTGTAATCAGTACCATTCAGAAAAATAATATTGTCTTCCAGAGTTTGTATTCAAAATTGTGTATGCTCTCCGCGGTGGGCCCATTTGAAAGATGCTATCGCTTTACACGCTTCTTCGGCAGATGAGTCCACCTGGTCTCTATGTAGATGTGTAACGGTGTCACAATGAGCATGGTGTATGTATAACACTCGACGCAACATATATCATTGATCAACTCGGCTATCCCTCAGTATTTTAAAGAGACTGCCAATATGATGGCACTGCTAAAAATGGAAACGGATCAACAACATCTTAATGCAAGTGGTCAGCTGAAAGAAAATGTGTTAATGATGCGGATTTAGAGAGCGGAAGAAACGCCCAATAGTAAGAACCCATTGATGTCAACTTGCCAATGGCAGGCACATCAAGTCTTACTTCTCACACTGAAATGTCGTTCATACTTATGACATTGACGTTACATTGACGGAGTCTAGCTTCACCTGAAAATTATCATGGATTATACTTAAGGTTAGCAATTGTTGATGGATAGACGCTGATCACAGTGACAATTAGCCCGTCTCCCAGTGCGAGTTGTTCTTAACCTTGCACGGCTGCAGCAGTTTTTAAGTGATATAACCCGCACTATGCAACACAGGCATTAGATTTGTTTCCATATCCTACGACTAGGAAGCTATATATTATGTATGTGGATATCTTTCCAATATTAGAGTAAACAAAAGTGTTATAGTCAGAAGGAGCGGTACAGAAACTGGATACAAGTTGTGAAAACAGCAACCCTGCTCAAACATGGCTTCCCGATCTGGAATTTCGGAGCCAATACCAAAGACAGAAGCAACTAACAAGACCTCAGAAACGGAAGCATTACGACCCTGGGTCGATTGCAAAGGTCATGAACAATTCAACCTTCCACCGACAACTTTGCAACACGACTAACACCGTAATCCAATATATACATATATAATTATATAATACAATATAATATATATATATTTCACTTAATTGTTATGGACTGCCACTTTGAGTATCACGTGGACATTGTGGTTTACGAACATTAATTATTTAATATAGTTATAATAATCCATCAGTTCTTCGTGATGTGCTGCTGGCGACATCGATAAAAGCAGCAACTATGGAGTAATCAAGGATGAATAATTCCTGAAAGAGTCTGATTACCAGTATGTACGTTTGGGGGAACTCACCTCCACTGACGTAAATGGAGCAGATACTTGGAGCAATTGGTCCTGTAAGTTTTATTTTAATAGCAGAATGACCAATTCCATCACACGTCACGTCCACTGTTAGTTGGTCAAAATCATATTTCTTCTCGTTTGGACATGGATTCACGCCATCATACACAGTTGTAAAATTGTGTATGTTACCTAAAAATGGTAAAACAGATTATAGTCACTGCAGTCAACAATACGAAGTAATGTACAGTATACAAATAATAATAGCTGTCCATCGTTGTTGATGAGGACCACCGACATCATCCTTGTCACATATTTCCCTGTTTTGTGTGGGTGCGCATGTGGCTGAACAGGCCAATGTGAGCACGAAAACATCTGCTACATATCGGGCACACGAGGTTTGTAGAAGGGGATGGTGTTTCCGCTTCTCGGGATTTCCGCGTCTCTCGTCTGTTCTGGGCTTTCACAACACGGTCATCTTCACCGGCAGCTACACCTGATTTGACTGCGCTTTTGACAGCGTGCTGCCCAGATATGTGAAATTGTCTACGGCATTCAACGTCTGCCCGCTGACTGTAGTCTCTGGTTTTGTGTGCGGCATGCCTGGTACTGGTTGGTACATGACCTCTGTTTTTTTGGCATTTATGCTCAGGCCAAAATTGTCGCATGCGGCAGAGAACTGGTCCATTCCAACCTGCATGTTCAGTTCTGAGTTGCTCATTAGAGCGCAGTCGTCAGCAAATACAAGTTCCCTGATTATGTCGCCAGCCACTTTGGTTTTGGCCTTCATTCTTCTGGAATTGAGTAACTTGCCATATGTGCGGTACTTTATGGGTATTCCAAGCTCCAATGATCTGAAGGCGTCTGTCATAGTGGCCGCGAACATCATGCTAAACAAAGTCGGGGCGAGTACACATCCTTGTTTTACTCTGTTTGATACTAGAAACGTTTTAGAGATTGCACCGCTGTCCAGTACACGAGCACACATGCCTTCGTGTAGCTGTTTCACCATTGTTATGAAATTGTTGGTGCAGCCAAACTTAAACATTATCATCCACATCCCTCCTCTGTTTACTGTATCAAATGCCTTTGTCAAATTAATAAATGTGGTGTACAAGGCCTGATTTTGTTCTCGACACTTCTCGTGTACTTGGCGAGCGGCAAAAATCATGTCCACTATTCATCTTCCGGCTCTGAATCCACATTGGCTTTCTGGGAGGTGGGGGCTTTGTTCAAGCAGTTTGTAATCCTGTTTAGCAGTAAGCGCGCTAGGATCTTGCCTGCTACGGAGAGTAGAGATATTCCGCGATGATTATCGCATTCCTGACTGTTGCCTTTTATTTTGTACAGGTGAACGATTGAGGCATCCTTTAGGTCCTGCGGAATTAAACCTTCAGCCCACAAGTGACAGAGGAGTTCAGTGATCCTTCTGGTGAGGGATGGGTCAGCTGTCTTATGTACCTCTGCTGGTATTGCATCAGCTACTGGAGCTTTCCCTAAAGATAGTGAACTGATTGCCTTGTCGACTTCCTCCTCAGTAATGATTTCATCCAACGCCAGGTTCAGTTCCACCTGCGGCATTAGCCGGATGGCCTCTTCATATATGGACGATGGATGGTTTAGTATTTTGCAGAAGTGGTATGCCCCTCTATCTAGAATCGGAACCTTATCTGTTAGCAGTCCCTCATCCGCACTGCGAACTGGAGTATTACTAGAGGGATGCGGGCATTAGAGAGCTTTCAGTGCCTCGTAAAACCGTTTGGTGTCATGACGCTCGGCGAACATCTCAATTTCGTCAGCTCTTTTGCTGAGCCAGGAGTCTTGCATCTCTGTAAGCCTGGTCTGGACAGCTTTGCGAGCAGTATTGAATCCAGCTTTTGCTGCCGGAGATGGTGTGTCCCTCTGGTATTTCCTGCGCACTTCATGTTTTGCATCGAGAAGGCCCCGTATTTCCAGATCGTTATCATCAAACCAGTCTTTATGCTTGCACGTGAGTGGGTCAATGTGTTTAACAGCTGTGTTGTATAGTGTGTTTCTCAGTGATGCCCAGTTCTCTTCGATGTCGTTCTTTTCAAAACGAAGCTCAGATAGTCTGCCCTCAAGCTCTTCCTGGAAGCCTCCTCTCATGGGTTCGTATTTCAGCTGAGAGACATTTCTTTCCCTGGGGGCACATTAGTATATAACAATGTGCAGTATATGCGCTATATTAAACTGCATTAATTATGTATAAAGTATTAGTTAGACATAGATTGGAGTACTATGTACAGTTGTTTTTTTTTAAATACACCCACCCACAAGAACAAGAGGGCATAGCTATAAATTAACGAAAGAGGGATCCAGATTATATAGTAGGCACATTTTATTTATTAGTCAGAGAGTGGTGAATGCCTGGAATGCAATACCAGGGGAGCTAGTGGAGGCAGGGACAGTTAATACATTTAAGAATACATTGGATGCGCATAGCTTTTAGAGCAAGGTGATGTATATGTCACTGGTTTTATAAAGACTCTGCAGAGTCTTCCAAACCAGTATAAAGACGTTAAGTACAAGAAGTAAGTGGTGCTAGGAACGAAACTAGAACATTGCACACACACAAATTGGAAAGAAGTTTCAATCTTTAAAATATATCTTTAACGACTGTGCAATCTCATAACATTAACAAGTGATGAAGATCGTTGTATGAAGTTAAAGCATCACATTACTAGGTTCTTTTATACACGCAGCAAGCAGAATAGAAGAGGATGGTTTAGACATTGATATGAGATCAATGATTTTAACATTTGCTGATGACACAAAACGATGCAGTAGTGTCTCTTCTAAAACAGAAGTGCACATATTGAGGTCGTATTTAGATACAATTCCAAAGTGGTCTGTAAGCTGGCAAATGGAGTTTAATGTAGATACATGCGCAGTCATCCATATGAGTAGATCCAATATGAAACATAATTACATAATGGGAGAGATCAATTTTAAAAAGATAGATAAGGAAAGGGAGATATGGGTTATAATCGACCATACAGGAAAGGTGAGTGAGCAAGTTAAGGTACAGTGAAAAATGCAAATACAATGTTAGGTATGATAAAAATAAATATTAAACATAGGCGTAAGGATATGACAGTCACACTGTATGAAACTTTAGTTAGACCTAGATTGGGGTACTATGTACCGGTGTGGAGTCCTGATCATAGAGGGGATATAAACATTCTGGAAAGAATACAAAAAAGAGCGACAAAGATACTAGTGGGTTTCCATAATAACAGTTATGAGGAAAGACTCCGAAATAACCTGCCTACAGTATCTAGGAGAGAAAAGAATTCGTTGTGACTTAATACATGTTTTTAGGATGATCAGAAGAATGGATAAATTAGACTATAACCAGTTGTTTTTTTTTTTTAATACAGCTACCCACAATTGCAAGAGAGCATAGCTAAACGCTGACTAACGAGAGGTCTAGATTAGATATTAGGAAACATTTTTTGTCAGAGAGTGGTGACTGCTTGGGATGCCTTTCCAGGGCAGGTAGCGGAGACAGGGACAGTTAATGCATTTAAGAATAAATTGGATGCGCATAGCTTTTAGAGCAAGGTGATGTAAATGTCACTGGCTGTCTACATACTCTGCATTGTCTTCTAAACCAGTATAAAGACGATACGTTAAGTTCAGGACATACGCGTACAACGTAGTGCAGACTGAAGTGGATTTTGGCATTCTGAAAATGTCCATCTTCTTTTTTTCTTTTTCTTCTTCTTCTTCTTTTTCTTCTTCTTCTTCTTCTTCTTCTTCTTCTTCGTTCATTATCAATTTCCAACTACCAAACCCTGAAAGGGCTTAAGTTGCAGAATTTAGTCCAGAAAACGGAACGCGTTGTGTCGTAGTTTACAGCTTGGCTGCGATATTTGCATCTTTCGGTCCAACACATCCGCTTTCAGAATCATTTTTTGAGTACCGGGTTAGCATTCCCTCTTCGATCCCTTTTCCGCAGCCAGTCTGCCCTGCTACAGCCGGTTATCCAGGATCACCGCATGAAGGTGTAGAATGGTATTGTCAGCTATGGTTCGCTGGCCTTGGCGCTAGTAGTCAGCTATTGGTCGCTGAACACTGCATCTCATGCGCTGATCAGCATGTTGATCCCGAAAATATAATTCAAATTAACAATTATCAAATGTTTAATACATATACATTATTGATAAACTAAAATGTGAAATGCATCATTCTGCATAGAACGAAAACATGCCAGATGGCCTAAATTACGATTAATAGATTACCCGATTATATAATCAAATATGTATGAATTCCTCTTGACTTACAGTAGTCAGGCACCGTTAAATACGAAAATTTGTATACATAATATGGCACAGAAAGTTGGAATAAGCAATCGTAGGAAGATGGTTTTATGGGTGGGGCCCATATTGTGAAAGATGCAAGCCAATAGCACAAGAACATAATTGCCATATAATATGCATTTAAATGATAAACATGTCATTTAATAAATGGAGAAAATGTAACCGTTCCCGCAGAAGTAAGAGAGTTAAGGACAAGGGTGATGTGGTTGCTGAGAACAAAGGTACCTGGACATGTACAAGCTTAAAAAGGTACCTGGATGCGTGTCACGGTCACTCACCGTCTCAACAAAGAAAAACAGAGTTGAGGCAAATAATGTGGACAGGTGGGAGCTGACCACTGGCGTTCCGATTTAGGTAGGAGGAGAATAAGTGACAGACGAGATGGTTTCGTAGCTTGCTGCTATAGATGAGTGACAGGTGTGCAAAGTATTTCGTTCCAATGGCGACTGAGAAGAGCCATCCACCTAGATCCATTGGTCAGCTTTGATGCTGCTTTAGTGTATAAAACACAGAGTCACAGTTTAGTTCAGGAGGCTGAATAAGAGAGGCTGGAAGAGAGAGGCTGGAAGGAGAGGAGAGGAGAGAGAGTAACTGTAGATATGAGTCTGGTTCAGCTCACCGACTTAGATAGATAATCGATTGATAAACTGTCGTACGAATGTTAGTGATAGAACATGACCGCTCTAATAGGTGTGTGAGTGTTGTATTAATATATTATATCAACGTGTATTGTAAGCAGGGCACGTTGTGAACGAGGTATGTCCAGATCGCTGGCCAGAGAGTATTTGAGTGAGGAGGTTTTTGATTAACTGTTGAGAAGGCAGTTAACGAGATGTGTGTGTGTGTGTGTGCGTGCGTGCGTGCGTTCGTGCGTGCGTGCGTGCATGCGTGCGTGCGTGCGTGCGTGCGTGCGTGTGTGTGTGTGTGTGTGTGTGTGTGTGTGTGTGTGATGGAATTAGGGCTATAGAACTGGGTTTGAGATAGTTGAGAATTCCATCAATAGCTAATGCTTACATTGTCCGTTTTATTTAATATTTATATTAACATATATATATATATATATATAATAATAAAGGATTATTTAGTTAAGATGATATGTATTGGATTGTGTTTGCAATTTCACTACTCATTTTTATGATATGGGTATTGTATAATGAATTTGCCATTTGCTGTGTGCTATATTATTTGATGTGTGTGGTCATGATGATGTGGATGAGGGTGGTAAAGTCTGATAATAACCCCAGGGCAAACTGTGTGATCTGCCACAAAAAGGTCTAGAAACAGAACTACAAAATTAGATGAAGCTAAAAAATGCTAGAGAAAATAGACAACTGCTTATCTGATTGTGGATTGTTGATTGATGTTCTAAAAATCAGAAGATCGCAAGTAACAATGCCATGAAGAAGAAAGATACGATCCGTCTGGCAATACTAGAGTTTAATTTATAATGCAGGTGAGACATCATCAAGGTTCACAAGGGACTTTTTATTTCATTAAATTTTGAGAATTTCGAGCTTGCCTTATTTTATATTTATACAGTTGGACGGAGACGCGAGCACGCAAACACACGATGCGCCAAAAGATGGGAGTTAATCGAGGAAAGACGCGACGTCCAACAGCCATATCCAAAAGGTGAACACATTGAAAGATAATTATACTGACGACTCAATCGCCCCAATACAGAAACCATTAAATCGCAACATCCAACGAGGGTCACTCGCTGGACGCATAGTCTGAATAGAGACGACCGGTCTGAGAAAATACCAAGAACGGTTATCGGATATGATGCGCTAGACGTCGGACTATCACGCCAATATTTGCGAAAAAATCAGGTAGAAATGATTGTTATGTTAATCCATCAGCCACCCCACGAATGACAACACATGAATGTAGAACTGACTGTTAGGTTAACCCGTTAGCAACCCCAAGAATGAATATGCCTGCACGTGGAACGGATTGTTAGAATATCCGTTGTGAAGGAGCTATTCGGCGATACATGTGTAAGTGTTACGAGTGTTATTGAGAACAAAAAAACAGACTGCATAAGAAGTAGCACTCAAACAGTTGAATACAAGAGACTTAAGCGTAAACAGGTTTAGGGGATCTCGGAGGGTCAGACCATATAATAAAGGGCGCCCTTAAAGGTAAAGGTGAGTAGAGAATCTAAGAGGGAACAGCAAGAGGGCATGAAAGCGGGACGTATAATTTAACAATGACAAGTGAAGTGCAGAACAGTAATGGTGTTGTTGTATCATTTAATGCTCATTACGAGTACATTTTATCTTTTTTCGCACTAAAAATTGCATTACGTATTGGGTTACAGTGGCTTTTCATGCATCCCGAACGTGTTAATAAAAGTGGGTCAATATCCTCCAATCAGTTGTGCTATTATGTATGTCATCTGGATATTGCTCCCCAAAACGGCGATCAAATCGAAATCACACGACGATAGATAAGAATGCCAAAAAGAACATCCATTTTCCAGGAAGTATTACGAGGAAGACGAGGTGGGAGTTTTGTCTTGGTCAGTATATTTTACATGACCCTGACTAACATTTATGATTAATATGTTTTGCCTGACCAGACGTTAGTCGCATTTCATTGAATAACATCAATATACGTTAACAATGATGATTTCAGTTAAGAACATCAATATACGTTAACAATTATGATTTCAGTTAAGAACATCAATATACATTTAACAGTGATGATTACTTTTAAGAACGTCGATATACGTTAACAGTGATGATTACAGTTAAGAATATCAATATTCGTTAACAGTGATGATTACAGTTAAGAACATCAATATTCGTTAACAGTGCTGGAAAAAAATTGTACACGGCTAACCACAACATAATAACCACACGCATAATTAAGGTAATTAAAATACATATGTTATCTATTATATTTATCTTGTGTACATGAGTTAGCATTGATTCGTGTGTGTTTGTGTTTACACGTCTGTGTGTGTATGTGTGTATTTGTGAATGTGTGTGAGTTTATGGGTGTGAGGGAGAGAGAGAGAGAGAGAGAGAGAGAGAGAGAGAGAGAGAGAGAGTAAGAGAAGCAAAGAGAAATATAGAGTCTGTCTGTCTGCTATGCTATGTGGTTGTTTTGTTTTATTGGCGTTAATATATATTTATATATATATATATATATATATATATATATTTTGACTAAAATAATAAATGGAGTCAGTACGCAGAGCCTGTTAATCATAGTTACAAGGATTACGCTTCTACCAGCTCTATTTCAACTGTGAATGGAAGTCTCCATTTTAAGCGTATGCTAGTATACACATTTGAAGATGTAATTGTTCGCGCAGCCAAACGTGGACATCATTCTCCACATCACTTTCTTTGTTTACTGTATCGAATGTGTTGGTATTGTCCTTAAATGTGGTATACTATTCCTGGCTTTGTTCCTAACACTTATCTTGTTTTTAGTGAGCCACTGTTCGTCTTCTGGATTTTGATCAACATTTTCTTTATGTGAGGTGGTGACGTTGTTCAATTTGTTTATGTACACCGAAAAAAGTAGACACTATTTGACAACAGCCAGTGTCCTTCCGCGGGGAGCTGTACATGAGTGTACATAGCCTTTAGTCGACTGCTGCCTTTGTTAGAGTCTGTTAGAGTAGTAGACGAGTTACGAGATCGTATGCTGTCGATAGTAGCGATATTCTACTATGATTGTCACATCTATGTCGTGTGTTTGTTCTCTTCTCTTGTTTGTGAGAACGATTGATGCGTTCTTTAGATCCTTCCGAATAGTTCCTTCTGCCAACATCAGGTCTAAACATTCACTGATATTTCTGATGAGGCTTGGGCTATATTATACCTCCCTGCTAGTAGTCCATCAGCTCAGGGATCTGTTCCTATAGATAGTGCACTGAGGTTCATGTTGATTTTGTCCTAGCAAATGTTAAGAAGCAAACAGGGTTAGTTAGAAAAAGTCGCCATAGGGATTCAGAAACGCATCCCAATGCGTGGATAGACGGCAGATAACGTACGAAAAATCCACGTTGGTTGATCTTTTAACCACTTCGCCACCGAGATCATGACGTCTGCATCGGAGTGGAATATATGTCATTTCATATATTGTGTTACGGATTCGAACAAATGGATTTCAAAAGGGCATATATCGGGGCTACAGGATAGATGTGGAAGTACGTTCTTTCTTTTCTTTGCTAACGATTTCTGAATAATGCTCGTGACATGTAGACGCGCGTTGTCGTGCAACAGAATCGCACCACGCGAAAGCCTGCCGGATCGTTTATTCATGATTGCTGTATGGAGGTTGTCTAGTATGACACTGCAGCGGATGACATTGATATTCACACCAGGCTCTTCAAAGTCTACCAACAAAAGTTCCTCATTTAAAAAAAAAACACTGGCACCATAACTTTAGCAGTGGATATGTGTCTTTAATTTTTTTTGGTTTCGGTGATCCGGGATTGTTCCATTGTGTGCTAGCAGTTTTGATACTTTGCTAAAAGTTGTGGCACAACGATTCAGCAGCTGCCACGTTGTGCGGAATAAACGAATCACTCTCATCTTCGTATCGCAGCAAGTGGTTCAAACTCCTTGCAATGCGTTCTTCGTTATGGTGGTTGGTCAGCAACCGACGTAACCAATGTAAACGATATTTACGTTTCTTGCTAACCAACATTTGAACTGTCCCTAGAGACCTAGGGAATTAATATGCTAGCGAATGTAAGCTTCAGAGACGGTCCACCCAACATGCTGTTTACATTTTGGAGATGCCATCTTCTCATGCAACAATATGCGCATGGCCTGGTCTAGGATGATCCTTCGTTAACTCTCGTCCTTCTTTAAACATTTTTGTCCAGTTCTTCACTTTTGTCTTCGACACGCGTTTGTCACCATACATTACCAGCATTATGCGCTGAATGTCAACTTTTCGAAATCCTTCAGCTGTTAAACATCGAATCACCGGCTCTGATCAACTTTATACGGATAACGTTTAATATCAGCCATGTTTTAATAGTCTGCTGAATAAACTTTGAGTCGGATGATAATAAAATTGTGCAAACCTAAAGGCTGGTATGTGATGTTTACACAAGATATGATTTAATTTGAATACGCCTCGTTTGAATGTATATATATATATATATATATATATATATATATATATATATATATATATATATATATATATATATATATATATATATATATATATATATAATGTGTATTCGAAAAGACTATACCATTATATCGTGTAAGGTGTGCTCATGCTTGGCGCCGCATTCTAGTGGCGCTGAGGTCGGCTAGCTCTTCCCTGGAAGAGTGAAAAGTGAAATTAGTAGCCTGCCGGTTAAAGTGAGCTCACAAGCCAACCTCACCGGGGTACACACTGGGCAACTAGAACCGTGAGGATCTAGGCTAACGAGGCAATGGCTCGCCTTTGGGGACGAGCTCCTTCAGGTTAAATGCAGATGTTGGCTCACCGCAGGAGGAGATGAGCGCCGACAGGTGTTTTCAAGCCTAAGAGTCACACATGAGGACAAAAACAACGAAATATGTCATACCGGATCGGTCGCATCCCGGGTTAACAATGACCGCGCTTACCGTCCTACACCAGGGCGGAGGTGTTAAGTGTGTAACTTGTGCTACCATAAAACTCAGAGGAGAGGATTTCATTCTGGGCACTTGGAATGTTAGAACTCTAAGTGCAACTTGGAAAACAAAAGAACTGACCCATAAGATAGATGGATACCACTGGAATGTGCTTGGCATATGTGAAGCGCGTTGGAGAAATTTCGGAGAACACACCACAGAAGAAGGCCACACGTTTTATTACAGTGGCAGACCTGACACACACCTTCATGGTGTCGGTATGCTGGTGCACAAAGACACAGCATGTTGTGAATTGGGTTGCCGACCAGTATCAAGCCGCTTGCTCAGTATACGACTAAATGCAGAGCCCTTCAATATCACGGTGATACAATGCTATGTGCCTACCTCAGATTACGAGGACTGCGAGGCTGAGAGCTTCTACGAGGAATTGCAAGCTTTGGTGAACGAGGTACCGAAGAAAGATATACTGGTGGTTCAGGGCGATTTGAATGCCAAAATTGGCGAAGACATGGTACGTGTCTGGAAAGGCACATGTGGATCATATGGGAATGTGACCACCAACGACATAGGTATACGACTCTTGGAATTTGCATATTTCAATAAGCTGATAGTAGCAAATACGCTGGGACCACATGCAATGTCGAGGCTGTGGACGTGGCACAGTCCAGACAGTACGCTTTATAGTCAAATATACTATATTTTGGTCCAAAGCGGATACCGATCTAGCATCAATATCGCCCGGACAAGAAGTTTTCCATGAGCCAATGAAGGGAGCGACTACGACTTAATGCTGATGACCATGCATCTCCAACTAAAGAAATTTCTGAAAAGAGAGATAACTCGACTGAGATTTGACTTGGAGTAGTTGAAGTGCCCGGATGTAGTGGAGACCTTTAAAGCGGTGTTTGGGGGACGTTCCGCTCCTCTCTTGGTTTTAAACGAGGAGGCAGATGTTGAGACGATGACTGAAGCCTTGAATTCGGCTTTACTCAACACGGCATCTGAGGTTCTAGGTACGTGCAGGGTTAAAAAGAAAGCATGGATCACGAGTGAAATACTGAACGTATGTGACAAGAGGCGACGATTGAAAGGAGCGAAGAATACACTAGATGGGATTCAGCGATATAGAGATATAAAAAGATCCATAAAGACCAAGACGGGACAGGCCAATGTGGATTGGATAACGGCTAAGTGCGCAGTTATCTAACGAAATATGGGACGAAATGATGCCAAGGGAGCATATAAATTCGTCAAGGACTTAGTAAGACCTGTCCAAAGTCGAAATACGACGATTCAGGACAAGAGTGGGAAATGTCTCACATAAGCTCAAGACATTCGTGAGTGCTGGTCAGAGTACTGTTTGGAGAAATATAAACATGAAGATCGAGGTGTCCCACGAATGGCAATGTCTCCTGAAGTGAGTTTGATAGAGGAAAATCAAACGATAACAAGGAAAGAAGTATATGAAGCCGTAAAAATGCTGAAGAGAGGGAAGGATGTCGGTGTGGATAATAATCCAGCAGTGCTCCTGCAAGTGGGAGGTGAGGCGACACTCACTACCCTGACTTAAGACGTCGGGAAAAATTGACATTATGTGCGAGTCGCAGACACCTTGTTATGGATAAGAAGGGTACGCCACTGTAACATCAATATAAGAATCGGCCTAGCCGCCCCCTTGCATGTCCATCTTCATTTGGCATGCGTTTGTTCAGATGAAGCGCACGATCCAAGTGTCGATGTCAGTGATGTACACGTGATAAATCGTACTGACACATACGACGTCCACGTATTAGGGTCATATTATCATGCATTGGTTTGGCCATCTGAGAACTTGGACTGATCAGCATCCAATCTGGATCTCCACACTTGATGGAGAAACAGTAACATCCTAAGTTTGATGAAGTAACGACTTCAGCCTGCATCAACATTAACGGCAATCATGTCGTCACTACCAAAGATTTCATCTAATGGACAACAATCAGGCGTCTGACATACCTAACAACCGAAACAGTATTCGAAGAATATTGATGGCAGTCTAGTCTTAGAACTCCCTGCACGCAAAAAGCCTTCCCCAGGAGGGACTCTCTTTGGAAACCCAGCTGCGATTTTACAAATCAGGTGTCAATCAAATTCAACTGTATGACTCTTAAACTTGAACGGATTTGCAAAACGAGATCAGACTAGTTTGAAGTAGTCCATGTACACATTTGAATGCGCAGTCATCAAATCCACTGGTATGACTTCTTACCAACACTGAAGGTAACCGATAAAAACATATCGTGTTCATGGTTTATAAAATGGATGATCGGAGCCTCACCATAGTATGTCTTTCTTGTGATATAATGCCTGCCTCAATCATGCACATGGCCGTTAAAAGAAACGTTAATACAAAAATGTACTACACATATGAGCCTCTGGTCAAGAGCCCCACCGCGGGTTAAGACAAATAATTTGCAACTGATCAGAGCTAGCTATAACTATGTCCATCAATCGTCGTCACATATCATCGAGGTGACAGGCGGCTGTTTAGTATGCATTACTTATTGCAGGATAGCCATGTACCTGAAACTGAATCTGACAAAAAATCCTAGGTCGTTTAAAAGAATGTATCTAAAGCTATTAAATGGTAATTTAAAGAAGAATAATTCTGGCAATGATTCTACACATGCATCTACGCATGTCAAGTTCAGAGATAATGTTCATGGTTTGCTCGCAAATTACTGATTTTACATTCACTTTAAAAGATACGCAATGTACATTTATACATTAATTAATTCTGCAAGACCAGCTATGTATATTAACCCATTCTCTTTGACAGTGTGACGAAATGTAGTATTCTTTTGAACATTGTGACAAGCTAAATAACATATCAGAATGGATGGTAGAAGCCTAATGTGTCAAAAGCTTCACCAATATATTTGTAGATTCATCTACAGAAAATGGTAATGCTTACTTAGTTTACAGGCGATACCAATTAAACTGGTGCTCAGATATTATTTTTAAATATGTCTACCACGGAAACGATGGTGCATCGTTTACAATTGCAATACCATGTATTCTTAAAACATTGACCACAATAACATAATTACATATCTTGATGACATAAACCCTAACTCGTCAGAAGCAATGTGCCAATGAGTTTAAGAGTAAGGTAAATAAATGTATTCTGTAATTATGTCATTAGATACAAAAAAAAAACAGTTACAATCGACGTAAAGACACCTTTTATGTATTCGAATGAGTCAGTATTAGAGGTCCAATGGACTGTGAAGCGACGTAATACAGTACTCAAATGCCCCATATACTCTAATGTCCGAGTCTACCTCACCTTTCCGTGATGGACCTTGTTATGCTCAGTAATCTTGCTAAAGGTTGGGTTTTAGCCCCAGCTAGAGGTAAGATGTAAAAACAAACGAGGAACAGACGCAATCGATACGCCATCCAGAACGGAGAGGAAAACACTATCCCCATTGAAGAGGTGCTAAGGACGACTTCATTGGCTCACATTATCACGCACCCCACCTCTTATTTGATGATTAAACCTACAGATGAATCACGAAATTCTGCTCGCTATGTTGAGCCCCACCAGGTAGGTGCAGCGCAGAGCTATGAGCCTCGGCAGAGCTCACTCTCATCTACTGGATGACCCATTAGATTGTCTTCTGAGTCAGGAGGCGGCGGAGGAAATCTACTTACCAAAATAAATACAGATGTAGAAAGTCGAAGGGGGACATTTGCTATGATTCACCGGGGTACATTATTAGTGAACAGTAGACATGCAGGGTACATAAAAGTGACAGAGATGGAACACATCCTTAGTGATAAGAAGCAAATCATTGGTTGCTGTATTCAAGAGGTTCACATGACAGCAGATTACATTTTCAAAATAAGAGGATACCAATGCTTCAGATTAGACAGACAAGACAGACGAAAAAGACGAATACCTACCCTGGTAAGGAATAATATACAAGTTAACGGACGGATTGCATATATGGGTGGTGCCGAGTATCAGCAGTTTCAGATAAAAGTATGAAAGATGGAAATATAGCTCTTTAACTACTATTGCCCAAATGAGAAGCCCTTGAGTCTCAGCTCTATACAGACATCAGCCACTAACTTTATAGCAGTGGGTGACTGTAAACGTCATTCTAAGAGATATGGATACAATCATCTCGATCACTTAGCCAGAGCTGGGGTTATAATCACCTCGATCACAGAGCCAGAGCTTAGGCTATAACCACCTCGATCATAGATTCAGAGCTGGTCCTATAAACACCTCGATCACAAAGTAAGGCTGGTCCTATAAACACCTCGGTCACAAAGCCATAACTGGTCATATAATCACCTAGATCAAAGAGGTGAATAGGTTTAAATCTGGTTTAAATCATGATGACAACTCCCTATACTTGATCAACTCTGAAACAACTGATATCCATACCATCTTCTCTAGAGAATGACATTCAACTTCAATTCTAGATATTTCCTCCAAAGACGAAGCTGGACTCTTTGGTATAGAGGTTGGAGATCAACTTTAAGGAAGTGATCATTGCCTAATGTTTCTCTTCTTCCAGAATGTAACCTTCAATTCAGGCCCCGAAATCACACTGTGGAATTATACAAAATCGAACTGGAGCATGTATAGGCATCGGGTGATCACGCTGCTATTTGACCTCAACGTGCATATTTCAGACATCAATGCCGTAGTTAAATATTTCAATCAATGTTTACTATAAGCAGCAAAATAAGCCGTTCTGACGCAACGACACACCATACTGGTCCATTGCACTCTAAGAACGACAGGAAGCCATAGGAATGGCCAGAAACGATGCATAGAGTCATCACTCAGTTGAGTGAACGGCGAAGGCTAGTGGCTCCCAACTTTAAGGTGCTGAGGATGGGAAAGTACGAACAGAGAAACACCCTGCAGGGCTTTTGCCCGCAAGTACAGTGCAAAAACCAAACTGACTATTGACATAGATCAGTGGAGAGAAATAAGAAAAGAAACGCTTTCCCGAAATGGATATATTAATATTGCTGCTCCGATGAGATAATTCATCACACTAGTTGAACTTCAAAGATCTATAAACAAGCTTATGACAAGAATGATAACCGGCATACATGAAATTAGCAATGCGATGTTCATCGGTTTGAGCCGATCCGCAAAGACAAAACTGCTTGAGATATTCAACCTCAGATGGGCGACTGAAACGGTAGCGCAACTATGAAGATGAGCCATCACAATTCTTACAGTTTAATTTGTTGTTGGTGTTTGTTATGCGTTTGCCTTATTTCACTGCTCCCAAGAAGTTGTGCTTTGTACTATGGTTTTTATTGTGCGCTTGTCGGCCCAATGCATCCGACTTCGTCATGTATTTTATGTAACGGTCTACACATTCCTACATTTTCTAAAGGTTTCCTTCCCCGGAGTAACTGTGAGCCGTGTCACTTAACGACTAGCCAACCACGTCCCCAATACATTATAATAAAGAAAATGAAATGCAGGAGCAAAACTTCAAGTTACCGACCAATCAGTATTACAAGTTGTGTAGTAAAGACCACGGAACGAATATAACACATTGTGTTTCGAGTCTCAGCAGATGCTGATGCCTGAACAAGCTGGATTTGGAGAATGCTATAGTATAAAAGATCAAGTCACCTACTTGTCTCAATCTGTAAATAATGCCTTCTTCGAGAAGAAAAAGGTCCAAGCGCTGTGACCTGATTTCAAGCAGATTTTCGTTAATGTATGGGAAAACGGCTTTATTGCAAAAAAAGGAAGAAACCGGATTCAAGGCAACATCCAATTATGCATCCAGTCATACGGGCACAATATGAGATAAAGAGCCATCATCGACGGGCAGAAGAGTAAACAAATGATGCTCTATCACGGAGGACCTCAGAGGGAAGCACATTCACCAAGATTGTTTCTTGTTTATATTAACGGCTTGGTCAAGTACCTCCCCGCTGGAGGGAAAGCTGACTTATCGGCTTACGCTCTAGTACTATGTTGGGCTGATGAACACGCAACTACAGCAAAGCATATAAAGCAGGTGGCTCCATCCACGATGCCGACGTGGGCAAAGAAATGGAGTGTCACAATAATAAACATACACATCCTCCACGACGCTGTTTACCCTCTCCCAAAAAGACAAAACAATCAACTTGCTCTAAGGAATGTCCATGACCAAAGAAGACAACTCGCCTATCTATCTTCGGGTGACATGTGATAAAAGGCTTACTTGGAATAAACATTTTGGAAATGCAGAAGGAAAGGCCCAAAGGAGGCTAGACCTACTCAGAAAATTAGCAAGCACAAGCTGGGAAGCAAACGAGACAACTCTAAGGAAAGTGCAAAATAGAGTAATACGACCTCATTTGAATTTCGGAGCCACAGCTTGGTCATTGGCTGCCAATACACATTTGCAATCATTGAACAACGTGCAAAACCAAGTCCTCAGGCCCATTACAGGAATCCTGAAAACGTCGCCGATTTAAGAGATGCAAAAATTTACTGGATTGCAGACGCTGTCCGATAGAAGAGACACAAAAAGTATGACTCAGATGGAAAATACAATAAATTGCTACATGCAACCAAGCACTGGTTTATGCGTCCTGATATCGCCCAATTGACTACGGTCCCGGGTGGAAAATGGCGCGCCTTCACCATTAGAAACTAGTGAGGCAAACATCTAAGCAAAAAAAAAAAAAACACCCAATGATGACAAGACTATACGATTTAGCTTTGTATGGTCTTAAAAGAGGCAAATTTGACCATTTGGGAAAGGGACAGAAGATATCACTTAAAATCTGAACAAGTAGACAGCTAAATAACATACTTTGAGAAAAAAAGGGTTTTCCAGGCTTTCACGTGTCAACATAACAAACCAAATGATGACTACCACTCCCTTGACCAGTCAGGGCAGACTTTCATTCTTCGCCTCAAGACTGGACATAATAGACTTAATAAATACATGACATGGCTTCGTCTGTATGCTACGCAATTGTGTACATGTAGGACAGACGAACAAACTGCCGAGCAATTTTTTTCAAGACTGTCCTCTGTATGGTCAGTTAGGGAGGATACACTGGCCAAATGATTTGACACTACAATATAGGGTGTATGAGCTAAAGAGCAACTACAGTCAACTGCTCAGTTCATCGCGGAAACTCGGATACTGGTGTAACCATATATGATGCGATCACAAGAAGACGATATCTGTAATTTACAAATAAACTGTTTTGCAAGAAAATAAATTGCCGAAATCATTCATTAGCGACAACTATGCTTTGGATGATAATATGATACATTGGGATTTTTTCAGAAACAAAATAGTTATTGTTCATTTGCAGCAATCATTATGCCACTTATCATTGGTATTACTAGTAACTGACATGCAATTATTTTTTGTAAACGTTTTTCTTTTATTTATTACTTTGCGAAGGTCGGTCAAAAGAAGAAACTGAAAGGAAAACATAAACCAGTGAATCTTTTAACTAATGACACTTTAGCATCACCAAAGAACTAATGAAGAATTGGGCAGAACAGATATACGAACTATTTAATACGTTGTTTGCTTAAAAAAAAACACCTAAATTTCCGGAATAAGAACTGCAGGATAAATTTGCAAAGCCGACTAGTAACGAATTAAACAAATATAGTTTACCATTGACAAATATTATTGTTCATTAACCAAGACTATGTATCAGCAAATAAAATTAATTCAGACATCAAGACTTCAACATAGCTATCGTACAAATAAAAGTATGTGTGAGGATAGAGAGAGAGAGACAAAAACAGCACACACATTATGAGAGCCAAAAAATAAAACGACACTCTGATTACATTGAGATTCACTGTGCTATACGATGACGATTGTATTCATATTTCGTTGTTTGTAACAAAATGTACTTTTAAAAATTACTGAAAGTGGTATCATATTATACAAAAGACAACATGTATTTAATTTGCCATTTTTTTTGAAATTGAACGACATTAAGCCGTTCATAAAAATGCTTTATTTTAACTCAAATGTCAAGTCTCCACAGATACATGCTACTGTCACGTATCGAACGACGATACGTATACCTACAAAGGTTCAAGCTTTAATGAAAGCACGATAGTGTCGAATTGAGGAAAGGAAATGGTATGATAAAGTCACGAATATAGAACTGTGTCAACAAATTGGACATATGCCTGTGCGATATAATGTAAAAATGACTTACTAGCTTGGATTCTAGTTCAAAGGTGCTAGATCTTGTGGCGGGCCAGATGTAATCCGCGGGTCGTATTGTGAATATCAAATCCAAATTCAAATGTGTTTCAAAATTATTTAGTATGAATCCATGGGTTCTAAATGTAAAACTGTAAACAAGTGTACACTGAAACATTTTCACAGACTACCCTCTGCCTTCAACACACACACATACACAAACGGGCACATACACCCACACACAAACAGGTACCCACACATGCACAGACACAAGATCATGTCCATTACAAAACAAAAAGGAATTATGATCCCACCGACCAAAATACAGCATACAATATCATTAACAGCAATGTCTTACTGTTGTCATTGACGCGTACTCTAAACCAGTAAAGAGGAAACCGTGCAACCATTTCCACTTCCACGAACTCCGCCGATGGGTTTGTATTGCACGTACTGTCGTTGGCATCACGCAAAAAACGTGCTGTCGCAACACTCGAGTGCAGCTGGACCCAATCCACTGAAATGTAGAGAGAAAGTTCACAATTTCGTTTTTATTTCTGCCCACTGCGATTCCATTTCAGACAACCATATACGTACCACAGGTTGCAATATGTCTACAATAAAAATATGACATTAAAAACGTGTGCTTTTATCAGATAATATGTTAAATGAATGTCATTAGCACTAGAGATAAGTTTTACATTCGACATTGACATAATTTATGTCACTAAGAGCCATAACCTGAACAACCTATACATGTTTCTGTGCCACAAATAGCCACACTTTAACTTCTGCATCTTTTGGAATACTAGCTAATGTTGCCGTAAAGAATACCATGTTAGTCGTTAAAGCTTATTGCGCAATATTTCAACTGAAAGAGTTGCCATCATAGCATATGTTCAAACATTACAATTACATTTTCATAGTTGTGTAAACGAATATTCATCAAGCATTGCATATGAATACATATCTCTACTTTCTTAAAAGGTAGTATGTCTGTGCATATTGCCGTTATACAAAATTATTAGAATCCTTTAAAAACAATTAATTTTAATTGCGTATGCATTCGTTAATCTAAAAAAAAAATGATTTCGGAGTTGTGTCCGTTTACTGACGGACACGTATTGCTTGTTCTCCGACAGTTTCGCCATTGTTTGTAAGTATTACCATTTGTGATTTAGATTATAGGGAAATAACAAAGACTTTGTGTAGCTAGTTCCTCGCAAGTTATCGGTTAGATAGTTTTCACTGATGTTCGTCGTGATTGAGTTGCAAAAATGACTTACTAGGACGACCCACTTGGTCTGTGTTAAGCGTTACATGTACGACAAGGTATACTATTTATCAAATTGTTTCTCAAATGGTGGTAGTTAATATCAACATGTTGTGGTCTAGAAAGTAATAATATAACAAATTAAATATGTACACAGTGATAGGTCAGCCATATGTCATGGATCGTCATCGAATGTGTCGTGATTTCGCTGCATAGCTGACCGTGAATTTGAAGACACGATTGACCGGTTGTCAATTTTACCCGTACACTTATGTGACACCGCAATACAAATGGTGGAGACAACCAAACACAGATCTAGTAGAGACTCGTCAGCCTCGCAGGCAAGTGCTCTAGGAGAAGGAACATTCCGATAACGAACTACACATACAAGTCATTGCTGGTGTTTCGGAGATCGTGCTCCGACGTCAATGTCTCCTGCAAATATTGCCAAGAAAGGTGAACGCAGAAGGAGAAGAAGGGTAGAGAAAAGGAGAGAGAGAAACCACACACATTTAAGTATGGGCTGCTGGAATTGCTGCAGCGCCACCCAATACGATGTCTACGGTCGGTGTCATTCTTCAGGACACCAGCTTGATGGAGAAGGTTGTCATCAAGTGTCTAGGATACAGGTGCTACAGTAATCCATGCTGGCCCTGCAAGTGGGGACTGACGATGTTTTTGAAGCAAGACATTCTCCGTGCATGGATGTATACTTGCAACTGTGAAATTGAGGTTGTCGAGCTACAATGGACTGTAATGACTATCAACCACCAATAATAGAGGAACTACAACGTATACACGCACGTAGATTACTTCTTCGAAGATGTAAAGTGGAAGTTTCAGTCAGACTTGTTAGAAACGAAGATTTACAAATGTCTCATTGCAGTTGACATTAATAAAAAATCAAAGAGCTAGGGAAATGTCACTAACAATAGGCAAGGTGTCGCCATGAGCCAGGCATTATTCCACACAAACCTCACTGTTGTGAATGACGGACGTCCAACTTGACTACCATCTCGACTGAGGAATAAGTATATCGTTATCGATCTGACACTTCTATCCAGCGACGTGGTTCAATGAACACGCTGGAATGTATAAGGAGCACAGTAGAGCGACCACTTGGCATGTGTCGTACTAACACCCAGATGAAAACACATCAGACACTTTGATTCCCACCATTCTCTACCTACCTAAATCGGAATAACAGAGTGGTCATTCCTTAACCCCCACCTGTCCTAGACACATTATTCCACTAACTCCTCGTTTCTTTGTCGACTTCATGTCGAGATGGTGATTGACCTTTGCTCAAATTCAGGTAACTATTGCTCCCAGAGTCGCCCGCCCCATCATAATTGCCCTTAAATCATTTTGCTCGACCCGGAACTTTCGATAAGAAACTGACACATGAAATTAACTGAGCGATTATCACAAATCATTGGTGTTTGGAGATTACAAAAAACATTTATGGTAAACATAATGGATGATTGAAGAACAGGTAAATGTGACACATCTTTAAATAATGTAACATATGATACAAATAATGCTATCAATATATCTGCTTAAAGCAAAGTCGGAGTTGCCTTCAGAGGAGAACACACTTTAAGGTCAGCTTGTTTGCGCTCTAAACGATTGCATGTTGACACATATGATTAATGTATGATAGGATAAAAGTTATCTGAAAGGTTGGCAGAGAATTGCTACTGTTCTCGTGTTCTAGCAAACGTGCATAATTCGATAAATATCGGAGAAGGATACATGCAATGTTAAAAGTGTCAGCTTTAGAAAGAACAGGTCAATGACGTCAGTAAGGTATACATAAAGCCATTTATCAGTGACCTCTTTATGAAGGAAACATGAAAATAAAATGTTTTAAGACAACTGACAATGGTCAAACACACAGATGTGGAACCAGATGGAACAGCGCTTTGGAGCAAGTATGAGAAACGACATCGGGAACAGGTTAGAGACGACACTGATATCTTGACAGACCTAGAGATAGATGGTGTACGAACCCTTAATTCATATTTGCATCGTGGGCATACCAAATGAGTGACTTGTATTCAAATTGTAATCGTTTAAAACAATCGAACGGGGCTGTTAAATGTGAAGACCACCACATCACACATAGCCAGACGTTGTTCGAGACCAAATTAATTGTGAGAGCTTTCACAAGAAAAGTAGGAAACACATTTCAGCGGGGACTTAAGAAATAACGCGCATTTGAGGAAGACACAGTAAAACAAACTGCGTGAATATTATAGATCAATCGTGCGATGTGTAGATGAGATAACGGAAATATGCTTCAGCAAAAGTCGTTTGATGAGGCAATATACGTAGACATAGTTCAAATACGAGACATTGTGTGATCTATTTCATGGACCTGGCTATTGCAGTTAGTTCCATAATTATTAGTAACACGTAATGTTCCATATAATTGTGCAAACCATTTGACCGTAACAAATTAGCATCCATTCTTATTGCGTCTATAAACCTAGCTAATTTATAATACACCATTCATGTACAGATATATAAACACATGCGATAATATCAGTGTATTTTTCAATACGTTTTAAAAATGATGCTTTTAGTTAGGCAACAAATAAGAGCACACATTGGAAAAACAAGTTCTAACACTTGTATTGCAGCCGTTTTAGATTCAAATGTGTATATATAAAAAATGGATGCAGACGAGTAAGAAAATAAACTGTCACAGAAATATGAACGATGTTATTATAAAGTATCTCACTCACAATACTGGCAGGCTTCGCCAAAGTAGCCACTTGAGCACTGACTATTGTTGGGACAGATTCCAGTAAAACTACAATTCTGCGACCACAAACAATTACACTTATACTGGCAATCACTTCCAAACCATCCAGTGGAGCATTCTGTGAAAAAGGAATGGTTGCATTTACTTGACATTGTAACTGTGTGTAAATAACTGATATAATGTTTCGTGTGTACATAGTGGCACTTCTTTTGCATTTATTAATTGTTGTGTTGCGTTGTCTGTTCAATGTGCTCCATGTAGAAACGTCCTGCACGTGTTGCATGTGTTTCTTTATTTGGATATTCATATCACACACTATAAACTAAACAGTTACTTTCTGTATGCGTACATGGCGTTTATAACGTCCGGATCATCAATGAAATGTGTTATGTCCTTGTTAGTAAAAGCTGTGTCAGTGAAGTGATTCTGTTTGTATGAACAATACTCGTTAGGGCGCGCGTCTATAAATGCATTGATCAGCAGTCAATGCTGATAATTCTGTCAAGCTTAAATGTTTAATGGCTCACAATCTCCCGGTCTTATCTTACGTATTGAATTAAATACTGTATCATTGGAATAATGTATCCTACGTATGAATTGGGGCAACGCCGGGGGAAATAATGCATGCCTAGTTTACCAACCAGCAACAAGTGTCGAATAGTTCAACTTCCATTTCTACATGGTGTTGCTCTAATTACTAACGGAAACTAAAAAACCATACTTTCTTCATGTTCGATAACTGTCTTAGTAAGATAGTTTTGTGATTGTGTCACATCATATGCTATGCAACTAACTGTTATTGATACCATAATTACGTTATATTTCATCTTCTTTTTACTTTGAGTGTTGTTCATTTTCACATCTCAGAAAGACGTTTTATAAGTGACTACCAGAATCACCAAATCCGTATACTTGTTCACACACATACATCTGAGAACAATGTTTATTCAATGCGTATCACTTGCATCTAAGCTCCGCATGAGTTGCTGTTATTCTTGTTGTTGTTTGTTATCATTTCCGAAGAGGACCACATTGTCATTTGTAAATCATGGAGTGGGTGCAAAGGTGCATCATCAGACGAATCGAATTTCAAAAACGTCTGCCTCAGTGATGACAGAGAAACACTGTCTTGCCTTTCATGCTGCATGTCTCCGTGCAGTTCCTTGATTTTTGTTTTCGAAGTCGCATATACGTCATGCGACCAGTCCATATAACGTATTTGCACATCGTTGTGTGGAAGGTAGTCAAGCCAGACCGAGAAAAAACGTCCACATCGGTGATATAGCCTTTATGTTCAACAGTTTCCTTAGATCGAGCACATGAAATTGGTAAAGCTTTGTGTGTGTCGACTGTACACAGTCCAGGTTCCACCGGCGTATATACGAAATGGTAGAACATCTGCCTCAGAAACGTTAAAAGTAATTGTAAGTTAGATTCTTTCCCGGTCCCAACCTGAAGATCTAACATTTGAAAATGCTAAAACTGCTTTGGTAATTCTCGAGTTAACGTTGTCGTCAGTATTGACTGTTCTAGTGATGGTGCTGCAAAGGTATACACAGCTTTCGGTCGGCGTCATCTTCTTGTCATTGTTGGTAATGTATGGCTCATTGTGCTCATTCCTTAGATCTGATTGGTCAACCATTCAGTGTTACTGGTAGACATAGTAGGACTGCAGTTATTGCAAGCTGCTGCGTACAATGCCAACGGAACATTTCAGTTAAGTTTCTGAATTGGAATTCAGAACGCGTTATCAGCAAAGAAAAGTGCATGCACAGTCTCAATGGTACCTTATGTTCCTGCTTGCATGCTCCTCAGTTATAAGAACGCAACGTCTAGGCAGTAGCTGGCATTGACTCTAATATCACTGGCTTTAAATTCACCCGTCAGCTTGACATAAACTTGCTTGCTGAAACGAGTTGGTGCTAGGATGCATCCTTATTTCACTCCATTTGAAACACTAACGTTGTCATGTATTTGTATAGGTACACATATCTTAGAACTAATGAGTCGATAATTGACCCCATTGATTGTTTGCTCTCATTAAAATACCTCTGTCATTACGAGATTATTTGTTTTTTGCTGCAACCTGAATTTTTATTGACATGGGGTTTATTTCCTAATTTATTTTGCATGTATTTGTTTTTTTAATTTTAAAAGAGAATCGAAAAAAAAGCATTTAACATCAAACATGTGATATTCTTGTATGTTCTCTTCTGAAAATTCGACTTCATTGCACTCGGGGTATACCTATATGTACTCCGTCTCTCTCAGTAAATGGTAACGTGTGATTTATTTAGCTCGTTGGTTGTACACACTGCTCCGTATTCTTCCGAGCCCGAGGCCGTTCGAATTCAAAGGTTTTCAAAAAGTGAATTGCTGATTCATGTACTGCATTGCGATCCTCACGCTATCGGTCATTGATCAACTTTAAAATGTGGCTCAAAACGATATTCAGTTAACTCAAGATTGGTGCTTGTTAAGCCATCTTTTAAACTCTATCGCTCTACCTGAAGCCAGAGTATCCAATACAGATCTGCACCAGCGCATGTAGTCTATACGCCTTTACATATGCATTCTGGTAGCGCCTTAGCCAAAACTGCATTATCTTCCAATGTAACGCGTTGATTACGCCTGTTACAAGTGTATCATATAGCCATGTCAGAGTGGCATCAACTGCGCTATTTCATTTTCCGTATTAGAAGGGCATGTACTTCATGAACGCTTTTGTTCGGCGATCACATAACCTCTGACTAATTCACAAATGCCTCGACCAGATATCTTAATGTGTAGCACGGATCCACCGTATATATGAAGGTATGAATGTACTAAATGTTATCATTAACAGCGGGTTAGCTATAATACATGTGTTTTGATCCTTTGAATGTTTACTTATTTACCGTATCTATAAATGTGAGTCTTGTGTATCGCTGCCCTACAACTTGTGTATTATCGTTTTCTGTTTACCATAGTCTTCTCTTTGTATATATTTATTTTAATTGGTTTGTTTACCATATTACCTTGTCTTTACTTGTGGGATCGGTGTTTGTCTTTGGTGAAAACTTGAAATCATTCCTGTCTGACCTAGAATAGTTATAATGATATAAATAGTTAATTGTACCAGACCCTGTTTATGCACACGTGCCTGTCCAATAATTGGTGATGATGTTACCAGTGTTGTGTCTATAGTACTTACATATTATCCTTAATATAGTTGCTGGTGACTAAATAATGGAAGTATCTAGTATGGTGAATCACTTTTATGGGTAGTAAAGTAAGCTAATAAATACATCTAACATGATAGTAGTGTAATGGTATACCATGAGCTGACACGGTCAGTAGGACAGTGAACAGCATGCATACTTGAGGAAACAGTACCATTTCACTAGGATGATGCCTGTTGGTATAACATCTGGTCCATGATCGCTAAATATCATAACGTGTGTCTTAAAAAAAAAAAAACAGGCAACACGATTAGTCAAAAATGTTATGTTTTTCACTTTTCAATCAAAAGTATAGACAAGTAACAACCTTTGTAATATGAACGTTAGGTGCAATCATAATTGTGTACACACGCAACGACATATACTAGTATATATAAGTTATTTAATTAATAATTTCATTTGTTTACCAGGCCGGTCAGCCAAAACACTAATACACGATGGTGCAACTACATCATGACAACAGCGCGTGATATGATATAAAAGTGTTGCCGTTGCATTGTTATTTAAAGTATGTACCCAAGTCACGTGTGGTGTGATACATTATAATTGGTTACCTGAACGTGTGTGTTATCCACAACAAGAGGGACTTAATGAGCATTTACCAGGACAAGCTGTTAAGGACTATACAAGAGAATGATATAACCAGGATACATGTTCTTGGAGTATCTGAACACAGATGAACTGGTCAAGGACAATGTACCGTCACATCAGGTGAAACTTCCATAAAATGGTTGTTAAGAGACTCCGAATTGTCTTCTAAACCAGTATAAAAACGTTGAGTTAAGTTAACTCTAGAATATACAAGGGTGTAAGGAATGGGGTCGGTTTCATCCTGACAAAGAAGACAGCTCATTCACTACTCAGTTACCATCCAGTTACCGACCGAATATTCGTAATCAGACTAAAAACAAAAAGGCGAAATAGTTTAGCAAAATTCAAATATATACACCAACGTATGGAAGTTGTCTATGACACCTTACAATACAAAATGGAGCACGTAGAAACCAGAGATATATTGATCACTGGGGATTTTAATGCCAAGCTCGGAGAGGAGAACAATTTAGTTGATAGATTCCTGGAAATAATCATATCTATTGTCAGCTCCTTTTTTAAATAGCAACGGCGAAAACTATATACGTGGATCATCCCTGATGGTACAGCATATATCAAATGCATTACATCCTGGTACAACAAAGATGGAGGCCAAATGCTGGCAAGAAACAGAATGACAGGACAGGATTGTGACACAAACCAGAAATTACTGGTTGCATTTTTCACACGCGATCTTGTAGGATTGACTCAGGTTTCCAGCAAATACGCTTCGATACAAACAGCAATACCTACATAATTCAACATCAAAGTTGAAAACAAATGGGAGGCGTTGCTGTCGGCACATGAATACATTGCATCTGATGATTTAACATACTACACACTATCTAATTTAATCTCGGCAGCGAACGAAATGTGGCACGATGTGATAGGATATGGCACGACAAATTGAATATACTTGTAAGCAGATAAAACAATTATACTCATTCAGAAAGTAAACAATGAAAGCAGATTCGATGTGATAGAAGAACCACATCACATACAAAATGTGCAATACTAATTAGAAACGAAATAATACCAGCTATTAAACGATACATTGCGGAAACAAGTACAGACATAGACGATCTACATCAACAAGGCAGTGAGAGATATGCTTTTAAGACGATCAAAACAGTGACAAAGGAATTCCGTCCGGTTCCACATGCCATCAAAAACAAACAGGTTAACACATACACGAACCAAAGACATTCTGAAAAGATGGAGAGAGTACTGCAGAATCATGAATGACGATAGCACAACGCGCTCAGCTACAATTCTACCTATAGATGAGAAAGAACCTGAATGAACATTGGAGGAAGTATTCAGCTATCCAAAGTCGGAAAAAGGGAAAGTCTCGACAATGTTATGATAGCCTAACAGAACCAATACAAGAAGCACAAGAGGTCAGTGCTCGAGATTATCCCACGCTGTGTAAATAAATATGGCACAGCGCAGAGTGACCAGCGACATATACTTAATCAATGCAAATTTCCCTCCAAAAAATGCAATCTAAAGATGTGAACAAATTACCACGCTAATCCGCTGCGCTAGCAAGATACTCTTGCGGATCTTATTGAGACGAATAGATCAAAAATGTGAATTAGAAATTCACAAAGCCAAAGCAAGTTTTAGAAATAACAGAGGGAGCAGAGATCCAATTTTAAATATTATACCAATCTACGAAAAATGTAGACAGTTTAATGGAGAACTGTACACATGTTTCATTGATTACACCAATGCCTTCGATTCGGTAAACCATCAAACTATGTGGAACACTGGGAAAGCAATGGGTATTCATGTGCATATTATCCATCTCATTTAAACATTATTTCAGGATCAATGAGCTGCTGTCCGAGTATCTGGGCAAAAGTCAAATTGGTTCGCAGTACAAATGGGAGTGAGACAGGAACTCACCTTATCTGTATACAATATATGTTGAGTTTATAATGAGACATGTTAGAGATGACGAGAACAGTGAACGTTTTGATACATTTACGATTGGTTGTTACTAGATTTTAAAGGTACGATACATACGACACAGTGATACTACAAAGACGTGCAGACGGCTTAGAGCAGCTACTTTCAGCCGTGAATGGCTACAGTAAAGATCAAACCGTGTTTATAAACATAAACACAACAAAGATAACGACCACCGAAAACACACCGTATAAACATAAAGTTACAGTAGATGCTGATGAAATAGATCAGACAATGAATGTATAATATTTGGGTTCCAGAATCGACAAAAATGGCGAATGCTTGAAAGACATCAGAAACAAAAAACTAGCCATGGCATCGCATAGACGGCTGCACTTCATTTTATTACGGAAGAGCACAAACGTAGCGACAAAAGTGAATGTCGTGTGCCCCTGTATTGTTCATGTGGCAGCATTTGAGTGGGAAGCCACAACGCACCTTTCAACTACTGTCTCCAAACAGCTCGATGCTGGACATTTGTTTCCCAGCCTTCGAATGGAAATTCGTCACAGTACGTCATTTCTTTTTTGCATGCGTCCTCAAATCGCAGTGCTGGACGGTCGTTTCGTCTTGCTCCAATGCCCATATGTCAATCAAATATATTCTTTAGCAGCATTTCATCGTCCACTCGAAACGTGTAGCCTAGTCGAAAGTGAACTGGCTTTCTCAGACTGGTATTACACCGCCCTAGTGTTCTAATCCACTTACGGACATGACTTTATCCCGGCGTGGCTCGTTTCTGTTACGACCGCTGCTCCAGTCAACCAATCTGTAAATTGGTACAAGAAAAATGAGTTGGGAAAGATATAAACAGTAAGAAAAGGAACTGGCCGTCCCATCTCACATGTATTGCGGCTTAGTCAAAGAAGATTATATCTGCTTCCCCGACGACAGTTGTTGCCATTGGACCCAACTTTACCTTACATCTTCCATTCAATAAATGGGCCCCAGCCAACGAAGGCATTGCTTGTTCAACAACGAATACAAGATATGAGTGTTTTCTTGCTGTACTACCACAAAATGTAGCAATATCGTATGCCGCCGATCTGTGGTCGCAGCATACACTCCCTACATGAGAGAGTCCCAAACGTACCCCTGATAGACCTGGGCCCTGGTGTAAGGAGACACCGCATGTCAGATGTCATAATTGTATTAACTATTTAAATAGACTTAGTTTTTCACAACATACGTAGCGTCAACTTCAATGTCCACACTATTGTATTGATCTGTGACATTGGTGACACGGGAACGTGAAACCAAGATATGCATGGTTGCGCATATTTGTGTAATTGCAATTGTCAGGTGAGGTTACTATTTGAAAAATATGAGACATAACATGGAAGACGCGAACAAGAGACACTTGCGAAACACAGGAAACACATTACCGAACCCAGCTGATATCAGTACAATGCAGTCATCGGTATCGTATCATCAGGGCAAGAGAAGTATATTATCCTGTGGGATGATGTAATAAGACTAATGGTGCATGACAGGAACGACTTGACACGTATTTGTTGAAGAACTGTGCTCCACAGGGGGTTAACACATTGTGTATGATTTGATTGTCATGACTGACATATATTCTACACGGGTAAGCGAGTGTTAAATAAGACTAAATCGATACGGTGTTTGCATCAATGTCAAGATGGGGACACCATGATGACGAACTAGCCCCGATTGTATCTTCCAGACTGCAGAATATGTGGTGCAAAGGTGACATAAAGTTCTTCCGGTTAAACAGTTGATAAGTTACACTGTAATACTCGGGATAACTCTGCAGTAGATGTGTGTGTCTCGCAAAGCTTACTTCAGCACGGATGTGCTATTTTGAAATGTAATTCATTTTGGCATTTATAGACTCCATTTTCAGGTTATAGCACAATAATAGAGACCGTGGCAGTTTGACCAACTCTGAATCGTATTCTGAGACGTCGGTCATCACAAAACAGGGAAATGATGTAACATATTACCACATCAGTTTCCTGACACCCTCTAGTAATCTTTGTTAGTTAGTAGAGGCTTGTGGTGTTCTTTTGAACTGAGGGTTACGAAGCCACGTAGATGATGATACGATTTGGGGCATGAAATTATCGGTTAACGTCTCTGACCTTTATCCTCTATAAGAGAGGATGCATGACATTATCGGTTAACGTCTCTGACCTTTCTCCTCTATAAGAGAGGATGCATGGCATTATCGGTTAAAGTCTCTGACCTTTCTTCTCTATAAGAGAGGGAGCATGACATTATCGGTTAACGTCCATGATCTTTCTCCTCTATAAGAGAGGGGGCATGAAGATATCGTTTAATGTCTCTGACTCTTCTCCTCTATAAGAGAGGGGACATGAAATTATCGGTTACCGCCTCTGACCTTTCTCCTCTAAAAGACAGGGGGCATTCAATTATCGATTAACGTTTCTGACTGATCCCATGTAAGTTTACATTTTAACCGTGTATTTATTGAAGTCAACTATTATTGATTTGCAGCGCCGTCAAATTGTATTGCATTTATAAATACATCATTATATGTTGTGAAAGTGAATTGAACGTTCTAATGTTAGATAATAAAATGTGCAGACAGTACCTACCGTTAGAAAATAGCTCATTGACGTGTTGTTATGCAGCTACAGCATGGCGGATCTGTGTACACCATCAAATGATGACACGTTTATGACGTACACGTTTGCATTGCTTAGCAGAAGGCATTTTCTAACATATTTCATTTTAGACTAAAGTGTTATTGTTGTTGTTTTTGTTGTTGTTGAATTTCCACAATAAATATATGTATTCTTCTATACTTCTTCTTCTTCTTCTGCGTACACAGTCAGACAGTAACCATTATTTTTTCGAAAAAAGCGGCGGTCATCCTGAGACTCTCGCCACTACCATAAAGCTTGTCTTGCAGTTCCACTGGCAATGGCCACATCTGCTCTCTCTGATCCCCGTATGTCGGGCAGTTCTGCAGCAGATGTTCAGTGGTCATTTTACCAGTACCGCACGGGCATTCGTCGGTACACTCTATCTTCAATTTGTTGAATAGGTGGTACCTCAGTCTGTTGTGGCCAGTGCGAAGTCTGAAGACAACGACCTGCTCTCTTCGGTTCAACTGGTAATAGGCATCGTTTTTGGTGTAACCAGTATGTTCGGTTTCCCATTTGGTCATGTACCTGGCTTTGATAAGCCGTTTTGACTCTTCGTACGTCATACTGGTATCTGTTTGTGGTAGCCTTGCACCTTCTTTTGCCAGTCTGTCTGCCTCCTCGTTGCCTTGGATGTTGCAGTGTGCCGGAACCCACTGTACCACTACCCTTTTTGGTGCGGACAGCTGGCACAGTTTGCAGAGTGCTGCTCTTAAGTCATTAAGCTCAGTGTTTTTCTGGCTTTTTAGCGCTGTGACTACGGCGAGAGCATCTGTCAGCAAGACTATATGGCTCTCATTTTCACTGTGTGTTGCCATTTCTTCCACTGCCGCCCTCAGTGCCTCTGCCTCCGCTCTGAAATTGCTTGTGTACCTACCAGTAGCGAATGACAGTGTTATTTTTCTGCCATTTGGTAGGTTCAGGAATGCTCCTGCCCCTCCGTTCTGTGTAGTGTTTGTTACAGAACCGTCGGTGTATGCATGGGTCCAGTCCATGCTTGGGTAGCTTTTCGTTATGAAGCTTAGGGTAGTGTCTCTCCTTTCTTTTCAGTCTGGCAGTTTTTGTTTGCAATACCTGGTATATTTTCTACCACCTCTGTAAATATATCCTGCCTCCAGGTAGGTTTTCGTACAGTAGTGATGGGTTTTGGTGTTGTTAGTGCGTTTATGGGATCTTTGTGCATCTTTGCTTTGGCTATTTCTGCAAAGTTTCTCCGCTTTAGTTTCCCAGTTCCCAAATTGTTAAGTCTCTGGTACATTGGGTGGTCCGTCAGTCCTCGGAGTTTCTCTGACTGCAGCTGGGCTCTGCATTCTCTTCTGTCGGTCATGGATTGCAGTTTTGTAATCTTTTCAAGTTCTACAATTGGCGTTGACTTCATGCCACCTGTTATAATTCTCATGGCTTGGTTTTGAAGTTTGTTAACTTTATCGAAGTTCGCCTTCGCTGCTGTTGTCCATGCCGCGATGCCATACTCGAGAACTGGTCTCACTCTTCCAGTGTACAGTTTCTTTAGTATGCCTTCGTCTGCTCCCCAGCTTGTGCCAGCAAGTTTCCTCATGATCGCCATTCTTTCTCTGGCTTTCATTCGGTTTCTCTCAATCTGACTTTTCCATGTCATGCGCCGATCAAATGTGACTCCCAGATAGGTTGGGTTGTCGTTTGGCTGCAGGATTTTGCCATTTAGGCTTAATTTGGTACTTTGGGGTTTTAATGAGAGCGAGAATATTGTGCACGTGGTTTTCTCCTCGTTTATTTTGACCAGCCATGAGTTCGCCCACTCTTCCAGCGATGTTAGGGCCGTCTGCATCCGATTTCTTGCTATGGTGAGATTCTTTTCAGAGGTCCACATAGCCAGATCGTCTGCAAACATTGAGCTATGGACTCTTCTTGGTATATTTTCTGTAATATCGTTTATATATACCAGGAAGAGTGTGGGTGACAATACTCCCCCTTGGGGCACTCCCTGCTCGAGTGTCACCTTTTTGCTCATCTGCCCTTGTACTTGGACTCTGGCCGTTCTTTGTTTGAGGTACTGGTCGATCCACTTGTACATCTTACCACAGACATCACTTCTTCTTAGCTTGACTCTAAGTCCATCCTTCCAGACTTTGTCAAATGCCTTTTCCAGATCCACCCAAACAGCTACTGTGTGTTTCTGTGCCTGGTAGGCATCTTCTATCTCATGGGCTATGAGGATGACCTGGTCCTCAGTGGATCTGTGCTGTCTAAAGCCGGCTTGCTGTGGAATTAGTATTCGTTTTTCTTCCAGATGCCACATCAGTCTGGTGTTTATCATCCGTTCCATCAGCTTGCCGACACAGCTCAGTAGGCTTATGGGCCTGTATCCATTTGGATCTGTTTTGTCCTTTCCTGTTTTTGGTACTGGTACCAGTATTGCATCTTTCCATGCCTGGGGTACAATACCCCTTTTCCAGCTTTGGTTCAGGACTGATAGTAGTTTTTTCTTCGCTTTTTGGCCCAGCCCCATCAGCATTTCGTTTGTTATCCCGTCTTTTCCGGGAGATTTCCTTTTCTTTAGTGTTCTCATAGCCTTTTCCATTTCGCGCATTGTTAGTTTGGCCATCATGTGCTCTTCAGGAACCGTATTTATGTTTTCGTGTCCCTTTAGCTCTTCGCTAATGTCTGTATGCTTATCTGGTATTCTTCTATACGACCTGCAAAAGACATTAAGTGGCTGTTTCTTGTAGCTTCCTTTACATCCAGAAAGTGCTGAAGAAAGTGGACATGAGTGTCCTCTAGGCGGTTGTTATTCCATCTATGTGTCGGATCATATCCAATCCTCACCTCGTTAAACATGCTGCTATGACAACCGCCCGTTTCCACGGGTGACTACAGCGAACCGATGTGATGGTCTTTGCCAATATATTTTACCTGACCCGGCTGACATGTCTGATCAAAATGTTGTGTCTGACCCCGACTAAAATGTCTGATCAGTATATTGTGTCTGACCCCGACTATAATATATGATCAGAATGTTGTGTCTGAGCCTGACTAATATGTCTGATCAGTATGTTGTTTCTGACGGTGACTACGATTGGTGGGTACACGATTCTAAAGTTACGATACGCAGACGACACTGTGATACTATTAAGACGTACATACGGGCTAGAGCAGCTAATTTCAGCTGTAAATGGACACATTACAGATTAAAACCTGTTTATAAACATAAATAAAACGAAGATAATGACCACCGACAAAACACGATGTCAACATACATTTACAGTAGATGGTGAAGAAATAGATCAGGTCACGCATTTTGAATATCTGGGCTGCAGAATTGACAAGAATGGCGTCTACTCGAAAGAAATCATTAGCAAAGCCATGGCAATGCAGAGTCTGGAAAGCCTGAAGACATCCTAGCATTTCACCAACAACATGACAACATTAAAACTATTGAAGCCCTGCTAGTTTCTTGTGGCAGCTTATGGCTGCGAATCATGGACGATTAGGGAAAATTGTAGGCAAAGAATCGACTCTTTCGAGTCAAAATGTTACAGCAGAAAGAGAATACCTTGGACGGAGAAAAAGCCAATTCGACAGAAGTTGAACATAGAGGAGAACTGGTTTATCAATTCCATTATTGCCAGAAAAGACACGCAGGTCTTGAGAAAACAGTGATGGAAGGTATGGTGCCAGGCAAAAGAGACAGAGGTAGATCAAGGAGATAATGGAAGTAAGATATATAGGAATGCATGGGTATGACTGTGGCGGAGGCTGGAGTTTTGACAAGTGACATAGTTTTTTTCAGACAGATTGTGATGAAAGCGACGTTCCATAAAACGTATGGGACATGATTATGGTTAATATGCAAAGCTGCTCGTATATTTCAAAAATATTTTCTTCAACAGCAACTGTAGAACGGTCATGCTTAAAATAATCCTTCACAGATTGAAACCTCAAGCGAAGAACATCATTTCTGAGGAGCAAGTAGGGTTCAGACAGAGAAGCATAACTACCAAACTAATTTTTAATTTAAGAAAGCTAAACGAGACATATCTAGAACAGCATCAAAACAACGTGTTTCGTGTGTTTGCCGATTTCAAAAAGCCCTTTTAAAGGATATTGCATAAAGCGCCGCTAACAAGCATGAGGAAGTATACAACCAACGGAAATAGTATACAGCTCATTAAACACCTGTATGATACAGCGTCATGCACAGTTTTTATTTTTTTTAGAATGGAAGGCAGGGGGATTAGTTTTTGTAAATATGTAGGTGCAAGACAGGGCTGTACACTCTATTGAACACTTGTAAACATATTCCGTAGTGGAATTATTAATGCGGCATTTGTAGAACACATTGGTACTGTCAAGATAGGATACCGATTGATTACCAACCATCTTTTTTTTAAATGTCATCGACACAAGCAGGACTCTGGGAATTGGTCAAAGGGCTCGATGGTACAGCTCTGGACTATAGTATAGAGATTACAACACCATTAACGACCAACAACGCCCAAGTCTTCAAACGTCGGGTAAAAGCTAGTGGCCACGAATTAAAAGTCGACCGTTTTAAATAGGTTGGTTTGATCGTCAATGATACAGGATCAACATGTGAGGTGTTCGTAAGAATATCACATACAATAACGGCGAATGCACAATCTGGAAAGATAAACGGTTAGCAATAAAGACGAAGATTCAATTAATGTGAAAATTGGCGCAGTCAATACTAGTCTATGCTTCTGAGACATGGACAATTACATCTCATCTACAGCCGTTGATTCATCCATTGGAGATGAGATGTTTCCGAACACTTTTAAACGTCGCGTACAAAGACAGAGTTACAAATGAGAAAATACGAGACGGAAATGCAACAATAATTTTAAAATCTCTTTGCGATTGTCATTATAAAGAAACACACACTGTCTTTCTTTCCCCTTCTCACATACACTATGAACGCGTACATATCATTCTTCATAGAGATATTATATTTTTTCTCCTTTAAGATATCGGAAAAAACTTGCCACTCCTAAACATGGCTATATGTTCATCAATGAAATTACTAATTAAAATAGATCTACAATCCTCATGCAGTAGCTGTGAAAGTATTGACGTAAACTAGATGGCATGGATTTAGAAAGGAGAAAATAACTGTCAATGATTCCAAGCAGCAATCTCATGCACGGAATGACCCCCCCCCCCAAGCCCCCCCCCCCCCCCTTATCACTAACCCCCCTTCCCCCAAATAAAAATATAAACGATACAAATAATCATCTAGGAATCTAGGGAGGAGACACTCGAAGGGTGGATGTTGGTAGAATACTAAAAGATCTTCTCTTTGAAGGGTTACGCTTGGAGTAAAGGTCTATGTGGCAGCCACTTTAATAGTACAAGGATGTATGCAAGCCGTATATGGATGGCGCAGAAACTGCTTTGGAATCATGGGAACAGGACGGTATGGATGGCGTTACATGGGGTGGAATGATTAAGCATGGACTATAAACAAAAGAAACACTGATTGCTGACAGGCTAGACTCTGATTTAATGCCACAGACGGACCTTACTTTCCTTTCACACATTGTGATAGACCGTTCCTTGATCGGCTTGTTCTTACTGCTCACATTCGTTATCGGAATGGACTGTAGTTCCATTCCTTTTTTGAAAGGACATTTAATATCGTCTGATTAGACGGAAAGGTCCATTATCAGAGAGTGTCAGATATCCGTACCATAGGATCCATATATGAACTTGTTTGGCGTTAGAAAGACCTTTGATGCAATAGACCAGAAAGCAATTTGAAAAATGTTCAGGATTCAGGAACTACTAGATACATTTAAACAAATCCAATATGCTGTGTATGTATTCTTCTTCTTGTTCTTGTTCGTGTTCTTGTTCTTCTTCTTCTTCTTCTTCTTCTTCTTCTTCTTCTTCTTCTTCTTCTTCTTCTTCTTTTTCTTCTTTTTCTTCTTCTTCTTCTTCTTCTTCTTCTTCTTCTTCTTATTCTTCTAATTATTATTATTATTATTATTATTATTATTATTATTATACCCCTTCTTCTTCTACTGTGTTCATTCTAAATCTCCCGCTACAAAAAGGGTTCATATAGAATTATCAAAATATTTCAGCTGTTTAACTCACTTACAGGTCAAGCTGCCAGACAGGGATATATAAATGTATATTTAGTAAAAAGCTGGAAGACATCAATTTTTCATAATCATATATCCTATCACATATGCATAAATGCATTTCAGGAAAGTTACACAGACTTACATTATATAAAAAATTGCAAATTCATGTAAACAAAATAAAGGAAATGAGGATATATAAGAAACAAAGATACCCCATACAGACCAGTGGTCAGATAATTAAATAAGATCAATATTTTTACATACCTATAAATTAGCATTGACAAAGACGAAGTAGCCGACCAAGTTATAAATAGAGGATCAACAAGGCCATATTTGCTTTCAACTCTCTTCTTCCTAAATTGAACTTCGTAGCATTCCCAGTGGAGAATAGGATCAGGCTGTTTAACACTAATTTACATTAGTTCCTTCTTTAAAGCTCTGGGACATTGTTACGAACAATGTCAGATTTACACTGCCAAGTGTTGTCCAGGGTGCCTTTTTTGAACACTTCATGTTAAATGGCTATAGGTATTGGATAACTCATATTTTTTTTTCGAGAACACAGCAACAACCAAGGAAGCAAAGATCAATGAAAGAAAGTGGGGTCAGTATGAAGACACTTATAAAGACAGTTTGTTTAGCTTTTTCCATCGACTCCCATAGCCTGGCAACCACCTCACGTTCACAACTAACGACACAATAATCACTCCAAAAAACATATACACCAGCTATATTGAAAAGATATTAAGAGTGACCCAGGTATTCCCTGAGAGACGATTGGTTGGAATCACTCTTCGGAACCAACGCATGCAATGTATCCACAATTATGATTTAGGATTATTGTCCCTGGTGAAATATGCCGTAATTCATGCCGACAAGGCAAACAAAAGATGGACAGGTCACATGTTACGACGACACGATGGTCGATGGAGCTCGGCGACATCAGTCTGGTACCCCTGAGGACAACCTCCGAGATGTATCTGAAAGAGTACTTACCAGGCATTGGACTTCTGTGTCATAAGACAATGATCGCTGTAGACGAAGTTGTGACCCACACCAACACTAAAGAACCGGTCATCAACAGCTAGAAAAGATAGACACCATGAACATAATGTGTCATCTAGAACATCAAAACGTTCTACCTGACCTTAACACATTATGGATACCCAGGATACTGAAACATTTACATATGATGTCTATGGGAACTTCATACGATGTCTATGGGAACTTCATACGATGTCTATGGGAACTTCATATGATGTCTACGGGAACTTCATATGATGTCTATGGGAACTTCATGTGATGTCTATGGGAACGTCATATGATGTCTATGGGAACTTCATATGTAGACATTTGTTTTGAACCTTTGCGATGCATATGACCAGGGTGCATGGTTCCATTTTGGAAACTGTGCAATCAATACCTAGCTTGTGAGCTGTATATCACCAACCGTTTACAGAGCCGTTTACTCCTCATCTGTAAATATAATCGGACAAGTTTCAGAACAGGATATGAAACCTTCACTGCACCTGAAGTGCCAGGATAATGCTCTACAAACCAATGACTCTATATTTGAAGATGAAATCAACATGGAACAGGTCTAGCAGGCCCTGAAGAAACTCAAACCTAGAACTGTTCCAGGACTAGCCAAGAACAACAATGAAAGGCTTCTTCATAGGTGACTCGATGCAAAGATACTGTCCATAGATTGATCAACATGACGCGAATAAATGGCAAATTCTCCAAAACGTAAGGAATGTCCATGCAGTGTCAATTTTGAATAACAAAAACTATCAGAATGAACCACACTGATATCGGCATATATCTCTAAAAACCTACTTTGGCAAATTTCACGAGATAATAATAAACACACGTCTCTATTGGGTCCTGGAAAAATAAAATATCGTATGCCAAGAAAAAGTAGCCTTTAGAATTGGTAGCTGCACCGAAGACCAGCTCATGTGGCTCACACATAATATAAATGATATCTTCCAGAGCAACAAGGAGACAGTTGCCATCGTCATCGACCTACAACAGGCTTACGGCCGTGTTTGGAGGAAAGGTCTTCTGATAAAAGTGTTGAACATGGGATATCATGACAATCTCTACAAATGGTTAAAGTACTTCCTGACTGTTCGAACGATCCTGACAAAGGCACAAGATGCTATCGTATATGAATACGTTCTAGAAAAAGGATTATCACTAATTAACTGTACAATGCTCATCCATTAATTGTATTCGTTTTCTGATCTATAACTATGGCTTGCCTAACCATATCAAACCTGAAAAAGTGCTAACGACCTGGCGATATAGCTTGAGTCATGAAGACAGTGATAGATGGGCACAACGGCTAAATGGAGACTTGACGAGACTGCATGACTAATGCCAAGCATAGCAGCGAAAAATCAATTGTGAAAAAACAGTGTATACCCTCTTCACCAAGAGCTACCACGTTGCCAAACAAAATGCAGTGTTATGAATAGAGAAGCACACATTGATTATAGAAGAACACCACGCGTATCATGGATCCACGCTTGACCGACATTTTAACCTCAAGCAACAAATCAAAGTGTGAGGATTAAAGCTGTGAGACTTATACAGTTCTTAAAGAGGCTTGCTACTACATCATGTGAATCAGAAAAAGGATAATTTGAGGGCTTACACCTTGGTTATATGTTATATGCGCTCAGAAAATATAATATAATAGTGCACTACTTATAACAAAATTAAAATTTTACTTGGAATTTCTGGACATGTTTCAAAATAGTGCTCTACGTTGCATTAGTGGAACATTGAGGACAAGGCTAAGTGTAGCTAGCGAAATCTACACACAATTGGAAACCCTCGAAATGCGGAAGGATAAAGTATTTGTGAAAGTTCATGAGTAAAGGAGCAAAGTGACGAGATATGTAGGGCAGACCTAAACACTTGAAGTGGAGGCAACCATAATAGTGCCATGCATGATGTAAGTTATATTTGTAACCGGCAGATGTTCTACACTAGTCAGATGTTAGTCAGTATTTATCTAAGTGAACGAGAGAAGGAGAGTTCTAAAGCCCCGCTATGAACGTGTAAAGCAATGTTTTACCTTTGCAACACAAAGCGATGCATTATGTTTGGGGATGAATAGTCCCGTTTCGCGAACTAGGATATGGACAGCATGACACGCATTCTGGGAGATATAACCCCTGCAACGTTAAATTATATCTCCGCAAACACTCATGCACATAGAAGACACCAGAAAGTTGACGGCGGTTGGAGATTTCCTTGCGCTGTATTCCTACGCGCGACTTGTTTTATATGAGCCTAAGCGATGATATTCCGTTCGGCGACTTGAGCACCGGACAAAAAAGTAACCGTATATCACCTCCATACTCATGTGTTTAATATTGTGTTATCATACATAACATTGCATTTGCCTTATTTACTGCCACCTGAACTTGCTTACTAACTGTAACTGTATGCTCTATTATAACCACTAGTTCCTTTTCCTAATTTGTCTTTATAATATTGTTTTCACAATCCTGTAATTATGTTCCATATTGGATCTACCCAATCTGGGGTAGTTGTCTCGCCGCAGCGACTCAATTTCAACCAGTGTTCGTAAAGCGATCTCAGTCCCGCCAGGCGGAGCGATAGCGCGGGCTTGCGGAAAACGCTCGCCTGCCTTTCCCCGTAGTGCGAATTGGGTGCGGTTTGTGGTAGTGGCTCCTCCACCGAGGTGTGCTAGTCTGGTCCGTATCAGGAAACGTGGTCCGTCCGTGGTGATTTATCTAAGGCTTATAGCAGAGCTCGACAGTACGTCTCGCTGGTGGTCCGACTCTCGCAAAGAGCTTGTGACCGGCAAATGTAAAGCAGGAATCGTTGCCTCGAGGCCCTGCGTTCTCTCCCTACGGAGAAGGGCAGGCCAAATTGTGTCTCTAGTCCCAGTGAAATTCGTCGCCGAGGTCGTTGGGATCCGTTCTGCACAGAGCGCTGCCATCCCTCCTCGAGCGAGCCCGGTCGGTCGGTCGTCTGGTGCGTGTGGGAGGCCCCTGTCAGGCGGTCCTAGGTCGACGGAGTGAGGGACGGGTGGAACAACCGTCCGTCCGTCCCGTCAGTCGGTCCCTGCGGCCGTCCCAGTGAGGCTTTTTACACACCCTTCCTCCGCCGACCGGTGTGCGCAGTACGTACGTCTCCGACAGATATCTGGTTGATCCTGCCAGTAGTCATATGCTTGTCTCAAAGATTAAGCCATGCATGTCTAAGTTCACACTGTCTCACGGTGAAACCGCGAATGGCTCATTAAATCAGTCGAGGTTCCTTAGATGACACGATCCTACTTGGATAACTGTGGCAATTCTAGAGCTAATACATGCTTACCAAGCTCCGACCCTCGCGGAAAGAGCGCTTTTATTAGTTCAAAACCAATCGTCGTTTCCCCTCGCGGGGTTGCGGCGTCCCCACTGGTGACTCTGGATAACTTTGTGCTGATCGCATGGCCTCATGTGCCGGCGACGCATCTTTCAAATGTATGCCCTATCAAATGTCGATGGTACGTGACATGCCTACCATGTTTGTAACGGGTAACGGGGAATCAGGGTTCGATTCCGGAGAGGGAGCATGAGAAACGGCTACCACATCCAAGGAAGGCAGCAGGCGCGCAACTTACCCACTCCCGGCACGGGGAGGTAGTGACGAAAAATAACAATACGGGACTCTTTCGAGGCCCCGTAATTGGAATGAGTACACTTTAAACCCTTTAACGAGGATCTATTGGAGGGCAAGTCTGGTGCCAGCAGCCGCGGTAATTCCAGCTCCAATAGCGTATATTAAAGTTGTTGCAGTTAAAAAGCTCGTAGTTGGATCTCAGGCGCAGGCGGGCGGTCCGGCTCGCGCCGGTTCACTGCCCGTTGTCTCCTGCCCGGAGTTGCTTCGATGACTCTGCGGGCAGCTTCCGGGAAACCAAAGTGTTTGGGTTCCGGGGGAAGTATGGTTGCAAAGCTGAAACTTAAAGGAATTGACGGAAGGGCACCACCAGGAGTGGAGCCTGCGGCTTAATTTGACTCAACACGGCCAACACTGAAATGACTGACATGCCGAGACCACTTTTCTGGGGTCTAATATGAAACTGGTGCTGGATTTAGACCCTCAGAAATCTGGGGTTATGCCCTCTGTGGCTCGGTTGGTCTGCATCCAGTGTTTGATAAAGGAATTGACGGAAGAGCACTATCAGGAGTGGAGCCTGCGGCTAAAATTGACTAAACACGACAATAGTGTAGAATGACTGTCAAAAGAGAGCACCTTCGTGGGGTCTAATAGTGAACATGTGCTGGTATTAGACCCACGGAAAACAGGTCAGTCTCAAAACCCCCAAATGAAAGAGCGCCTGCTACGGTAATCTGGTCTTCACCCTGCAGAAATCGCAGGCTCCAGAAACTGGGCCATTGACAAACTAAAAGCCCTCTATTGACACGGTCTGGCTAATATTGAACGGGTGCTGGAAATAAACCCTCTGAAGACAGGTCAGCTTTACCCTACAAATGACAATGCTCTGCTACGGTAATCCTGCTAAGCCCGAGAGGAGCCGCAGACATTTTGGTTCACGTACTAGGCGGATAAGCCAACGGTTCGAGGTGAGGGATTACGGCCGAACGCCTCTAAGCCAAAAATCCCGCCTAAAAGCAGCCCAGCACAAATGCAAAGGGAGGCTTCGACATGGTGGAGACCTCAGGGTCACGCTCCAGCCCCGCCCGGTCAAGCCGCAGAATGAGGTCTCTGCCGTCCGCTGATAAAAGCGGGCGGGAAGCTGCTCGATATTCACCCCATACGGCGATGAGGAATGAAATCATTTGTAGAAGACTTAGTTCTCGGTCGGGTACCCTAAGCAGTAGATCAGCTACCTCACTGCGAACTGCTGAGACTCAACCCTTGACCATGTCTGCTCCCTAGGCGGACAACATATCCGTGCAAGACTAGGCTTGTCACCTGGTCAAATGCACTATTTCGAGAGGAATCACAGGTCGCTGACATTTGGTTCACGTGCTTGGCTGATAAGCTACCATCTGAGGGATTACGGCCGAACGCCTCTAAGCCAGAATCCCGCCCAAAATCTCAGCACCGCTGAGATGGGAGGCTACGACATGGCTGGGGCTTGTGTCCCGGCCCGATCGAGCCGCAGGAATGCACCTGGTAAAATGCACTCCTTCCTCGCTCTTTGCATCTGTCTGCTATCAGTCATTCCAATGGACGCAGAAGAGATGCAGTCCAGCGGACACTGCACCTCCTGTCCTATGGTGGCAAGCTCCCGGGTGGCGGGGAATGCTAGGCGTACTATCACTGCAGATGAGCCGAGAAAATAGAGCGAGCAAAAAGATACCTCACTCATATGCATATGCTACGTTTCTGGCAGGACGTGACGATCCTGGGAAAAAGTCACACTGGACTGCCTCTCTTCCGGGATAGTACAAACTAGTACATAGTCCATCATATCATTTCCAAACGCTATAGACACGAGTAGGGAAGACTCGATAGTCCTGCAAGACAACTTACCAAGAGAGACAACTCTGACCAAAAACAACTGCTGCCTTGCAGTTAGGCTGGGGACAGCCAAAGGCTAAGGAGGGCAACCCTACAGAAACGCCTGTTGAAATCGGATGCACTGAGCCACTGGCTAACAAATTAAATCAGTGCAACGTAAATATCGCTGTAAACAGCGTACGAAGAAGAAGAAGAAGAAGAAGGATCTACCCATATGGATGATTGTACATTTATTTATACTAAACTCCATTTGCCATATCACAGAAAAGTTTCGAATGGTATCTAAAAATGTCTTCATTTTATCTACCTCTGCAAAAGATGAGTCATTCCTACATAGTTCTGTGTGGTCTGCACATTTTTCAATCATGGATCAAATATCATTGTCCAACCAGTTTATATAAATAAATAAATATATATATATATATATATGACAAGAAAAATATGGGTTTCCAAAACAGAGCCCTGTTGCACTCCACTTGTTACTTTACACCACTCAGTGTACTCAGTATGTAAGCCCACTATCTGCCCTTCTCCAGTTAACCAACTTTCAATCCATTCCGCAACCTCTCGACCTATACCATGGGATTTTTACTTTTTAAATAATGTTCGATGAGATACTCTATCAAAAGCCTTTGCAAAATCTAGGTAACTAACATTGTCTCGTTGCCCCTTACTATCATTTAAATAACCTCCCTCATGAACTCCAATAGATTTGTTAAATATGATATCCCTCTAGTAAACCAATGATTACTATGTCTGATTATATTATATTCTCTATTTGCAGTACAATGTTTTCTTTGAATAATGTATCTAACCATTTACAGATTATGCTCGTTAATGCTACCGGCCGATAATTAGCTGGATCTGATTACTTTTTCTTTTAGAATAAGGGAATCACTCCTGCTTTTTCCCAATCTCTTGTAACAATCCCTTTTGCTAGTGATTGAAAAAAATAATATAGGAATGGTCTTTCTAGTTGGTCACCATGTTCAAATAGCATTTTTGGATGGATACTATTTAGATCTAGACATTTATTCACCTTCCAACCGTCATATTTTTTTTAAAAAACCATTTCCTCTATGATACATACAGATTTTAATCCACATAACATATTTCACATTTGAAAATATATATTGTCTCTGAGATCTTGTAGCAGTCTTTTTTGTGTGTAGACTGTGCTAACGTAGTGATTTAGTAGATTAGCTGTCTCTTTTTTTGCTCTTATTATTTTACCTGTGCATTTTATTAGAGCACCTACTAAATCGTTCGTTCTTTTTTATTTCTAACATAAGAAAAGCAGCTCTAACTATCAGTTTTGATGAAATTAGCACGTTTTTTTTTCCGATTTCTATTGTTTTGCTTTAGTCATATTCTGAGCTATGTTCTGCTTGTCCAAAAATATTAAATAGTGTTCTGTTGATTTACCTGTCTTTACATATGTAAGGGTGATATAATAAGTCAGATAATTCCCATCTTCCATTAAAGTGTTGATTAAAATAAACAGAAAACAAAACCAAAGTGGCTGGCGACATAATCAGGGAACGTGTATTTGCTCACGACTGTGCTCTAATGAGCAGCTCAGCACTGAAAATTAATGTTGGAATGGACCGGTTCTCTGCCGCATGCGAAAAATTTGGCCTGACCATAAATGCCAACAAAACAGAGGTCATAAACCAACCAGCACCATGCATGCCGTACACAAAACCAGAGACTACAGTCAGCGGGCAGACGCTGCATGGCGTAGACAAATTCACATATCGGGGCAGCACGCTGTCGAGATCTGTCAGCCTAGACGATGAGGTGGAAAGCAGAATAGCAAAGGTCAGCACAGCCTTTGGTAGAATGCGCTCGATGGTCTGGGCTCGTCGTGGCATCATCATAAAGACCAAACTCAAAGTCTACAGTGCAACCATCATTCCAACCCTATTATACGCTTCCGAAAGCTGGACTGTATACTCTGGACATGCAAGGAGGTTAAATAACTTCCACACATGTTGCGTGAGGCGAATATTCCACACCCGATGGCAAGATCGTGTCACTGACATCGAGGTTATCTCGATGGCTAACATGCCCAGCATCCATGCACTGCTAGAAAAAGCACGACTAGGATAGGCTCGACACCTCGTTCGTATGTCAGACGAGAGGCTCCCAAAGAAGCTTATGTACGGCGAGATGAGACAGCGATGGCGCGAGAGGACGCCCCAAGAAACGTTTTACAGACGGTCTGAAGAACTTACTGAAACGTTGCCAGATAGACATCGACACCTGGGAAAGTTTTGCGCAAAACAGATCTGACTGGAGAAGTGCAGTCAAATCGGGTGTAGCTACCGGCGAAGACGTTGTGAAAGCCCAGAACAGACGCGATATCAGGAAATCCATCACCATCACCATTTACAAACCTCGTGCGCCAGATATGTTTTCGTGCCCGCATTGACCTGTTCAGTCACGTGCGCACCCACACCCAACAGGTAACTCTGTGACAATGATGATATCGGCGTTCCTCATCAATAACGATGGGCAGCTATTATATGCAGGTATGTGTACATGCACTGTGTGTGTACGTATATACAATGGTTTGGAAGTAATTATATGTACACGCATGTACGTTTTTTGTTTTTGTTTTTGTATGTGTATGTGAATACATGAATATATGATTGTGTGTGTATAAATGAATATGCATGTGTGTGTGTGTATAAACAAATAGGTATGCGTGTATAAGTGAATATGTATGTATTGATACACATGGCATGCGAAAGTATAATGCCTTTGGAAATATCTCAAAGAAACAGCACAATGTACATCACTAACTTTTTGAAATTTTAAATCATTTTAAATTGATGTCGCCATTCTCTTTACAAAATGTAACTCCAACAATATCATGTTTCAAATCATGATAAATTATCATTTCATTTCACTTCACATCATGTACCCATTTTATTTGAAATGTGTTTTTAAATTTGAAAATTGTAATAATTTATTATGTGCAACAAATAATTTTCGAAATTGAAAAAAAAAAAAATAAAGTATTACGAAAACGGATTGTTCAAAATAATTGTGCAAAACAGATGACCGTAATAGATTAGTGTCCATTCGTATTGCTTCTATAAACCTACATAATATATAACACATCTTTCATCTAAAGATATATAAATGCATGCGATTATGTCAGTGTGCTTTTCAAGACGTTTTAAAAATAATGCTTTCAATTACGCAACATATAAGAGCACATATTGGAAACACACGTTCTAACATTTGTATTGCAACCGTTATATATTCAAATGTGTATGTATCAAGAACATTAAACAGACGAGTAAGAACAAAAGTTGCCATATAAATCCCATCAATGTTAGCATAAAGAAGCTCACTCACAATGCTGGCAGGCGTCACCAAAGTAGCCATTTTAGCACCGACCATTGTTGGGACATATTCCAGTCAAACTACAATCCGTCCAGGTCAAACAATGACACATAAACTGGCAATTATCTCCAAACCATCCACTTGGGCAGTCTGTGAAAAAGGAAAGGCTTCATTTACTTGGCATTGTAACTGTGTGTAAATAACTGATCATGTTTTTTGTGTACATAGTAGCACTTCTTTGGCATATACTAGTTGATGTGTTACGTTTTCGGTTCACTGTGATCTATATTGAACCTTACTGCACGTGTTGCAGGTGTTTCCTTGTTTGGATATTGATATCAGACAATATCAATACGTTACTTTATATAGGCGTCCATGGTTTTCATAACGTCCTCGTCTCCAATAACATGTGTTATTTTCCAGTCAGTAAATGATATGCCAGTGAAGTGATTCTGTTTTTATGAACAATACTCGTAAGTGCGCGCGTTTATAAATGAATTGATCAACATTTAATAGAAATTTCTGAAAAGCGTACAATGTTTAATGGCTCACAATCGCCAGGTCGTATCTTACTTATTTAATTAAATACTGTAGCATTGGGATACTGTATCCTATGTATAAATTGGTTTAACGCCGAGGACATTAATACATGCATAGTTTACCAATCAGCAACAAGTGTCGAATAGTACAACTTCCATTTCTACATCGTGTTACTAACGGGTTCTAAAAAACATTACTTTCTCCATGTTCGATAACTGTGTTCGTAGGATAGTTTTGTGATTTAGTCACATCCCATGCTATGAAGTTAACTATTATGGCAATGCGCTCCTAGTTATGTTAAAGCTTATGTTTGTTTGTTGAGTGTTGCATTTCAACTTCCGTTCAGTACATTTTCACATCTCAGCATGACGTTTTTTAAGTGTCTACCACATCCACCAAATATATATACATGTTCACACACATAAATCTGAGAAGAATCACTTGTATCTAAGCTCCGCAGTATTTGTTGATGTTGTCCTTGTTGCTTGTTATCATTTCCGACGAGGACCCCATTGTCATCTGTAAATCCTGGAGTAGGTGTAGAGTTTCATCATTAGACAAATCCAATTCCAAATAAGTTTGCCTCAGTGAATGCAGAAAAACACTGACTTGCCTTTCTTGCGGCACGTCTCCGTGCAGTTCCTTGATTCGAATCTGCTCCATGTGTCGTACCAGCAGAGATTGTACTGCACCAGGCACGGCGATCGGTAGCAATGTTCATCCATTGTTTAATTGCAATGCCTCACTGCGTTAATGGTGCTTTCAGAGTATCTTTGTTGCGTTTTATTTGGTCACTGGGAGATTGCTTGCCCGACTCATGCGTTCCATATACTATTGTCTTTGGAAGTCGCCCATCTGCATTGGAGGACATGACCAGTCCATCAATGATGTATTTATACATCGTTGTGGGGACACTAGTCAAGGCAGACTGCGAAATGACATCCGAATCGAGGATATTATCTTTATGTTCAACATTTTCCTCAGGTCGCCCACATGAAAGTGGTCAATATGTGTGCAAGCCGACTGTACACAGTCCAGGTTCCACGCGGTAATATACGAATTGGAAGAACATGTCACTCAGAAACTTTACATGTTATTGTAAGATTGATTCCTTCCCGGTCCCAACCTGAGGATCTCACATTTCAAAAGGCTGAAACTGGTTTTTGTAATTCTCGAGTTAACGTCATCGTCAGTATTGATAGTCCTAGTGATGGTGCTGCGAAGATATAGGCAGCTTTTGATCGACTTCATCTTCTTGGCATTGTTAGTAATACATGGCTCATTGTGCTCAGTTCTTGGATCTGATTGGTCAACCATTCAGGGCTACTGGTAGAAATAGTGGGACTGTCGTTATTGCAAGCTGCTGCAAACAAAGTCGACGGAACATTTCAGTTCAGTCCATGACTTGCATACCAGAGGGCGTTATCAGCAAAGCGAAGTGCATTCATAGTCTCAATGTGCCGTTTGGTTCTTGATTGAGGCTCCTCAATTTGAAAAACGAAACGTCTAGGCAATAGCTGGCATTGGCTTCAACTTCACTGGTTTTGAATTCACCAGTCAGCATGGCAGAAAACAACTTACTGAAAAAAGTTTGGACTAGGGTCCATCCTTACTTCACTCCCTTTGTAACACTGAAGTTGTCATGTATTTTTATAGGTACACACATCTCAGAACTGAAGAGTCGATAATTAACACCCATTTATTGTTTGCTGTCACTAAAATACGGCTGTCGGGACGAGCTTTTTTGTCCTTGCTGCACACTGAATTTTTTTTAACATAGGGTTATTTTCCTAATTTATTTTGCATACATTTGTTTTTTAAATTTCAAATGAGAATCGAAAAAAAACATTTAATATCATAAAATGTGATATTCTTTTATGTTATCTTCTCAAGAATCGACTTCATTGCAGTCTGGGTACCCAAATATGTACTCCGTCTTTCTCAGTAAATGGCAGGGTGTATGGTTCATATTGCTCGTTGGTTGTACATACTACTCCGTCTTCTTCTGAGCCCGAGGTCGTTCGATATCAAAGGTCTGCAGAAAGTGAATTGCTGACTCATGTACTGTATTTCAATCCTCCAGCTCATTGAACAACTTTAAAATGGCGCTCAAATATATACTCAATGAACTCATGGTTTGGGCTTGTGAAGCCATCTTGTCAACTATGACGCTCTACCTGAAGTCTGATTGTAGTGATACGATTATTACTCCTGTTAAAAGTGTCTCAGACAGCCATCTCAGAGCTGCAGCCACTGCGCTATTTCATTCCCCGTATTAGAAGGGCATGCATTTCATGAACGCCTTTATTCGGCGATGGCATAACCTCTGAATATAGCACATAAACCTCGACCACATATATCAATGTGTAGCACGGATCCACCATACATATGAAGGTATGACTTTACTAAATGGTATCATTTATCAGCTGATTATCTACGAGCCATGTGTTTTGAGCCTTTGTATGTTTACTTCTTTACCTTATCTATCAATATGAGTCTGTGTATGGTTGCCCTCCTACTTTTGTCTGGCAGTTTTATGTTTACCAAATTCATCTATCGGTCTATATTTATTAAAATTTGTATGTTTATCATATTACCTTGTCTTTAATTAAAAGATCGGTGTTTGTCTTTGCTGAAACGTGTAGTCATTCCTGTCTGACCAAGGATATGTGTAATGATATAAATAGTTAACTGCACCATGCCCTGTTTATGCACACGTGCCAGTCCACTAAGTAGTGATGGTGTACACAGTTGTTTTGTCTATATTACTGACATATTATCCTATATATAGTTTTTGGTGAGTAAATAATGGAAGTAATTAGTGTGGTGATTCACGTCATATGGGTAGTCAAGTAGACAAATAAATACTCCTAACATGATAGTAGTTTAATGGTATACCAGAAACTGGAACGGTCAGTAGGGCAGTGAACAGCATGCAGACTTGAGGAAACAGTACCAGTTCACTTAAAGGATGCCTTTTGGTGTAATATATGGTCCTTGGTCGCTAAATATCAAAACGTATGTTTTAAAAAAAATAACAACAGGCAATACGGTTAGTCAGACGGTTTCTATATTTCACTTGACAGTCAAAGTATAGACATGTAACGATCGTTTTTATATAAACATTAGGTGGGATCATATTGTTGTACACACGTAACGACATTTACGTATGTTATAGTTCTGTATAGTTATTATTAATTCCATTTGTTCACTAGGCCGGTAAGCAAAAGCACTAATACACGATGGTGCAACTACATCAGGACAGCAGTGCGTGCTATGATATGCACGTGTGGTCTTTACATTGTTATTTAAAGTATGTTCTCAAGTCACGTGTGGTGTTGATCAGTAATACATTTTAATTTGTTACCTGAACATGTGTATTATCCACAACAAGAAGAACGTCATTAGCATTTACCAGGGCAAGCAAATATGGAGCTGTCTCCGTAAACTGCAACCAGGTGGAGGCTGCACTGGATCCCAAGCCTTGAAGTGATCCACCCCGAGCTACTGATGACAGCTCTGCGGATCGATGCACCAGGATTAAGCAGAGTGAAAATACTGGGCTACACATAACTCATTGCATAATGGAACGCAGAGGGGGTGATAAGGAAGAAGCTAGAACTGTACAAATTCCTGAATGAGCCAAAGATATATATCATGTGCATACAGCAAAGACATCTAAATGCAGATATACGCGTTAGTAGTAGGAGATATGAAACACACAGGGAGGGTCACCCATTCGGTATCATCACAGTAAAAGACACCATAGCCGCCATAAAAACCTCCAGAAGCATCAATGGGCCTAATCATCTGACAGTTCAAATACATATCATCCCAGAACCGCTACAGATTACTCACTATTACTGTCCCAGTAGCAACAACGTTAATCTAGATAGAATTCCACTAACCGATACAAAAATCATATAGGTCACGGGGACCTCGACATCCACTCTCAAAGATGGGGCTACAACACCATGGATAAACTAGGAGATGAAGTGGAGGATTGGAGGGTAGAACATCTTCTCATTCTAATAAACATACCAGACATAGAGCCAACCTTTTACTCAATATGCTGGAGAACACAGGGCACGCCTGACCTGGAGAACACAGAGAACGCCTGACCTGGAGAACACAGAGAACGCCTAGCTTGGCAATGGCAACTGAGAACATTCAGAGGCGCACAAAAAAGAGACATAATAAGGCATCTCGGAGGAAGTCATCAAAATAATAGAGGATTTAGACCTACCCATCAACATACAGAAGACATCCAGCGGGAATTATAAAAGAGAAGACCGGAATCTCTACAAGCATATAGCTGAAGACAAATTAACAACGCCCTTCATATCATCACATAGACAGCGGAAAAATCATAACAAAGAAGAAGACATAAAAATTACCCTATCTGGACCAAGGAACTACAAGAACTGCATGCCAGGGCTAATAAAAGCACGAACTACCATGGAGCAAGTTTCATGAGACTTGACATTCACATAACACAACAAACAGCAAGATATTTACAGGAAGGAAACACTCACGTGTGTCAGAAAAGGTTGGCAGAAAAAAACACATCCCTCACCTTGGAGAAAGACACCACAAAACGTTTGAGTCTTGTGAGGAGCCTAAACGAGGATACTCCATAAGCCATGCAATGACGGTACTTCAAGAGACAAAAGAAGGAAAACAAGCAGCCCATCTCCTTTCCGCAAATTTTGCAGTAAATACCAACATAAGTCTTTCCAAAGTAGGAGGTGGACAATGAACTAAAAAAAAAGACGGAAAAGAAAAGAAAACAATGAAAATTAAATAAACACGCTTTTCAGCATCCAAGATATGACTTGAGCAATAGGAAAACTTAAGATGGAAAAGGCACATGGACCAGGAACGATAACGAATGAAATGAAAAAAACCAAATGGGACCAATAGGTTAAAAAACGAATCCAAGACCTGATGAATCAATGATGGACTCAGGGATTGTTCCCAAAAGAATGGTGTGAGGCAGACATAACCCCAATCCTCAAGAAGAAAAACCAAAAGTAAACAAATCAAGCTACCGCCCAATCTCCATCCATAACTGACTAGGACAGACAATGGAAAGGCTGGTGAACAATATGAAGTTAGCTTTTTTTGAGAAAAACTAAGCATAGACGAGTACCAGTCTGGCGTCAGAAAATACAAGATTACCGATTACCAGACCACTTTTCTGACTCAGGATATCGAAGATGCCTTTCAGAGGAAATGGATACTATTGACCACCTTCTTTGAGCTGACTAAAGCTTTTGATAAAGCCTGGAAGAAATAACGAATGCTAAAATTAGCGGGATGTGGAATAAGTATAAATATGCTTGACTGGATCAAAGACTACCTTTTCCTTTAGCGATGTGCGAGAGTCAGGCTGGAAGTAAACAGATGCAAATTGTCAGCTTCATGAGGGATTCCTGAGGGAGGATCACTATCCCCTACCGTGTTTATCCTCTTCATTAACGATCGCCAATTCAGACCACTCATCCACAAGGCACTCCCTGCTGACGACCTGGCCATAAGGACCCAGGCAGAAAACATTGGAACCGCAAAAGCAAGAATGCAGCAGCATTTAATGCATTAACAAATGGGCAAACTCGTGGGTGTCACACAAAAACAAAAATCGATATCCTCTCAACACTCGTCTCGCTCTCCTTTAAGCCAGAGCAGGTCGACATATATTAGAAAACAGCCTACTTTCTAGAGAAGGCAATCTTACATACCTAGGAATGAGAAATGATTTAAGATTATCATGGGCACGACATATAGAAGATACTCCAAAGCAAGCCGAACTGCGACTAAAGCTGATGAAAAACCGACAGGGACAAATGTGAGCGCAGATGCAAACACACTCAGACAGGTATGCACTGAATGTGTACGGCGAACACTGAAATATGACATTGATGCCTATGCAAGAGCGACACAGACCAACCTATATAAACTAGACATGGCACACAATACCGAACTCAATTGTTACCAGATGTTTGAAAAGCACCTCTATAAGAGAATTCGAAGCGGCAGCAAGCCTCTAGAGCATCGGTGAACGCAGAGAAGGAACAATACAGATCCTAACAGAAAAATACAAGCGTATGAACAAACACCCAATGCAGTGAAAACGGCATGAAAAGAAAAAGCTTCAATCATCTATCAAAAGCCCTTACATGACATAATATTAACATCTCCAACGACATGGGAAATGATACAAGTATATGAAAATACACAGCAACAGACCAACTTCACGGTCGAAGCGAAAATACCAGGCATCGATAGAAAGGCGGACGAATCAGAATATTCATTTTTAGAAAAAAAAAAAAAGCATATTGTAGACGTCGATCATCAACCCATGTAGACGTCCAACTGCTACATAATGTAACCGTTATAGAAAAAAGCACGTGCTGTCGAGGCGCCCTTGACAAATCTAAGAACAAAGTTACATGCAATAATTAAAGTAGTCAAACTATTAGAAAAAAGAGTTTAACGGATAACATAATAGTGTTTTTATGTGACTGCATGGAACTTTTGCAGGCCACACAAAGAGAATCACATGATAGTATGGAATGTGAACTGACATACAAGCTAAAAATAACTCTATGACCACAATAAAATCACCCTCCAGTTGATTCCAGCTCATTGCAGGCTAAATGCACACATGCATGGAATGATCGCAGCACAGACTGCACAATGCACATGTTAGAGAGGACCCCATACTCCAGAACACATTGTGCAAACATGTCCACTGCACGAAGGCTACCGTGAGAGGGCATGCGACTGACGTGTCACTTCATGGATGCATCCCATCTGGTGGCATAAAGCGAGCATACCAAACCGAATGCACAACACAAGAAGAAGAATTTCACATGGGAACCAACCACCTGAACAAAGAAAGCAGTCATAATGCTGGGCAATGCACGTACACTATATAATATATCCTGCTCTCATTAATTCGACATGCTGTCAAGGCAATGATATCTGGAATATCACTAGGCCGTGATCTGGGCTTTCGGTCTACCAGGTTACCGTTCATAGCCCGGCGTTTTACACGGTATCTTCATTCGGGAGAGAAAACTTCCGCCTTGTACAACTCGAGAACACCACTATTGCAGAAGAAGAGAGACAAAGATGATCTCGGAAACGATCACACAATTACTCTTCTCCATGGCACTTTCATAGTGTTTACTAAATGCATCATTGCACCAGTCTCAAAGAATCGCAACCAGTCGTTCACGCATGCGTTCGTACAGTGCAATGAAACATGTGTCAATCTGATGCCGCATTATTAAGGCAGTCCGACAGTTCCAGACGCCTTTGAAAAGCACTATCTGCGATTATATCAAAGTAAAGAATGTAATGACCTACCGTGAACAGGAGCACATCCTACCCGATACGCTAGGCAGCTTTAGAATAGCGATAGAGAGCTTCGGTAATGCCGACACTGTCGTGAATGATGTGCATGATGGTCAAAGCAAGAAACAGATGCCGTTGCACTGGACCTGGAAGACGCATACAATGGTTTCGATGTTGGGACTTTAATTGCATTTCTGAAGCAGTGTGGTTTAAACCCGTCGCTGGTTTGTTCAATATCAGCTGCCATGAGGGAACGAACAATCTCGCAACTCGTTGGATCGTGGACATCAGAACTGAAGCGAATATGTCCAGGACTACCTCAAGGGTCTCCGCTCTCACCAGTCATGTTGCATATCTACACGGTAAACCTGGCCAATATTCAACCCACATTGACAGGGCAAACGTTGACATTTGCCGATGACATTCTAACGTACATGAATGACTCAGACAGAAACGAGTTGGAGAATAATATCCAGGAAACATTGCAAGCAATCGCCCTTTGGTGCGACAACTAATACCCCAATATTATTCCGAAAAAGACATGCATGATGTGATGTTTTAAAAAAAAAATATTTCCGTTGTAAAGTTTGGACACCTTGTCATCAATGTTGATGGTTGCACCATTGACAGATGTTACATATTGAAATACAAGAGAGTGGCATTTGATCGCAGGATATTGTATAATTGACATGTTGACCAGACCGTTCAAGGATGTAAGCGGGGATTAGGAACACTCAAAAGCCTTATCTGCTGCCAACATGAAACAACGACTCCTGGTTTATCCAAGTTCGCCAGGTCGTGCAGGCATGCAGAGAACGGAGCGGCGGGTAAGCAGAGCACCAGGTTAATCAGCTGATAACTGATGACACGCATGCGAGTGATACCGTCATATACACAGACGGATCAGTGCTGCGCAGTGGGAAATCAGGCTCGAGTGTAATGAAAGAACAGGTCGATGCTGAGCGCAATCGGTCATATATGTCAACAGTCTCCAGTTTGAGAATGGAGACGGAAGCAGTGACCTTAGCACTGAAATGGATATATGAGACGTATATAACAAAACAGACATCGTGATATATGCTAAGGTCGTACTTCAAAATGCACAGAAAAGATGGCTTAGGTACGAGTTGGTAGCAACTGTTTGTGCCTCAAACATCCAGGGGTTGACATGGTTCTTTTGTCCTGCTCATGCTGAGGATCAGGGCAATGAGAGAGCTGACATCATGGCTACACAAGCTCCCATCATGGGCACATTAGTGATGGACAGAAGCGAGATGTTGAAATCAATTAATGATTAAGCTAAATGAGGATACCGCAATAGATGAAGCAGCAGCCCACAGTCCCGACATTAAACAAATAGCAAGGGGAGTATGTCACATTAGACGACTTAGCAGAAGAGCGTACAACCAGCGAGCTACAGGGACCATAATCATCCATACCCAAATCCTTTTGCAGCGGAAGACTGAACACCCATGGGAATACCTGGAGTGCAGTGACGTCGATTCTAAGAAACAAAAGAAAAAGGTTTAAGATTCGAAGAACGACATTGTGTCCGGCGTTCACTGTTAGAACATTGTGTAGATCCTGGTTGATCAGATTTCTAAACAACTGTTACACAAACTGCACTACCAGATGTCGTGCTTTCCAACGTTCACATTTCAGAAGGGGTTCCGTCAGGTGGATCATATCTTACTGAACTTCTTCTTCGCTTGTTGGGAGTCAGCCATTAACCGTTTTAACATGGACACATTTTATATCATTTTTTTTAACGGCAGGCGACTCGATCAACGTTGATGTGCCGATGACGTAGTGCACATCACAGTCAGCAGGAGAAGCCATCCAAATAATTCAGCTACTCAATGGAGAGAGCAGGAAAGCGTGACGACATTTGAATGTCTCGAACACCAACGTGTTGCGCAATCGCTTCGCCATTTGTGATCAAGTCTTCTTTTGCGAGATATGATTAGAGGATATCAGCGAGTACACATATCTCGAGCGCCTTTGCAATATGGATAATAACCTGAAAATCGAACAGACAAGATATTGCAGCGCGGGTTGGAAGCATTCTTTTCTTTTAACACGGCCATGGCAGGTTGCGATGACCAGGACCTACGAGAATCCCTCCGCAATGTCACTGTACTTCCATTGATAGTGACCGAGGCCTCCCTTCATTGACGCTTGACAGGAATCAGTATATGTAACCATATCGAGCAAGGTCTTCACAATTATGACATAAGACGAGTTTCCCTGGTAAATACTGATGCTATCCATGCAGACAATGCAAACAATAGATTGACAGGTCAAATGTTAAGAGGAAACTGGTAAATATAGCACAGTGACAGTAGTCTAGTACCCCTTAGCCAAGAAGATACCGCGGTACAGACCCCTAAACCCCTTGTTGCACGCTGCAACATCCGATTTTACTCAAAAAGAGTGCTTACCTCGCTCTGGACTTCGGTGGTCCAATTCGCTCCACTCGAGATGATATTGGGTAGAGAAACTAAGCAAAGTAACGGGTTATCGAGATCAATATAGTAAGACATTTCCCATTTTTGCACGAATAGCAAATCATGTTTTGTAAATAGTTAAAAAAAGAATTGATAGCAAGATACGACAATAATCTGTGCTAAATGAAAATATGTTTGGGTTCGTTTAAAATGGTTCAGAAAAAACTAATGCTTTTCTTTCCAGACCTCAGTAAATGAGCAGGCCATATTGACATATGCGTTACGAAATTAGAACTGAATTTATAATTTGCAAAGTATTAGAGCCACGATGTGCAATTAATATTAATGATAATACAGCTTAAAAAACATATTACACGATCCTCGAAATACAAAGCCACAAGGAGATGATAACAAAACAATCAAAAATCTTAATCAAATGCTATAAAATACAAACAATTTCGAACGCATAATACAACTTGAATCTCAACATATTGTGAACATAACTCAGAACAGAATATATATATATATATATATATATATATATGGCGATTATAGTGGTGACAGTAAACGTGTTAAGATTTTGAAGAGTCAGATGGACAAGGGATGCCATCCTATCGTTGCGGCTTCTCGTAGAAAGAAAGTTTTCGTATAGACAACCACACCATATCTAGTTTGATTTAGTCCCCTAGAGCAAATATGTGCATATGTTGAAACAAACAGGAAACAAGATACCAAGTATTAGGTTAATCCAAATCATTCATGAGCATTAATTTGCGATTATTTCAATCACATTGATGTTAACAGTCCCAATTTCAATACGACACAGTTTGCTCGCTTGCACCGAGTATATTAACGTGTATTCTGAAATGTTGATATGAACTGTTGTTCGGACGTGTAATAGGAATGTTAAAGTAAATGGCGTGGAAGAGAATGACATTACACGTGCAGATAACCAAGTCATCGTTGGAGGATCAGGAAAAGATACGTAAACACATTTACAGCAATATCAAATATTTCGGCGTGACGATCAACACATTGGAGACGGAGACATTGTAATAGAAATGCAATGTAGGGTAATGAATATGACGATCAATGGAGAAATAAAGGAACACGTACAGACGTTTACATATTTAGGACGAACCAGCAATGCAAATATCTCAAATAAGTAAGAAAATCAGACATTAACTGCATTTACAAAACAAAAGGCTTCACAGAAAAACATACAGTGTTAACCTCAATAATATGACATGCTCGAGGAAAAGATTAATCGCTACACATGTATGAGCTATGTATCAAAAAGGTATACTTAGGCACATACAGCTGGAAACAACTTTAAAGCGTTTGAAATGTGATACCCTCGAACTGATATAGTGAGATGGACAGGCTTAAGTTCTAACGACAATGTCCTCACAAAGGTAGGCGTCATCACCATCCTCAGTTCTGTAACCGAAACAGTCATTGGGACACCAACACTGCAGATTGTTGTACCAGCTCCCGTCACTCCACTCGGTTGTGTGCCACCAGTATTTTTAGTTTAGCTGTGGCCCTTCCAGTCCACTCTCTGATGTTTTCTTCTGATATATGTTTGTGTCTGTCTCTCTTACGCCTCCAAGGCACATTACCTTGTAAGACCATTTTAGTCCACCCAGACGAACTTGAAACATGCCCATACCATTTGAGCTTGAGCACGTTTACGATAGTCTATAGGTCTTTATAATGGCTGTTCTCTTTTTTAATGTTTTCCCGAACTGCCTTATTCGAGACATAGTCTAGATACGAAATGCCAAGCATTCGACGTATATATGTCATGTCCATTGCACACATTCTTCCCTATAACATAGTTGTCAAAGTCCAGGTTTCGCACACCTAAAGGTAAACGGAAATGACAAATGTATACATTAAATTCAACTTGGATTTCAGTTTGATGCTATAGTACATATGTAGCGGCCTCAGTTTTTTCAGAGCAGACATGGGCACGTGTGTTCGTCACTGAATATCAGTCCTAGAACCTTCCGCATCCATCAGTGCTACCAGTTTTAACATTTTAATACTTTTTGATTGTTTCAACTTTGATTGCAATCTGATTTTTTAAGCGTATATGACCATCAATATGATTTTACTCTTCTATGTACTAATTTCCATTCCAAGCTTTTATGCCGGGTTGTCAATATTTGAGCTGTGACTTGCAAGTGCAAGCTCCGTTCCAGCCAGCCCGGTAAAGTCACCAGCAAACCGGAGATTGATGATTTAACGATCTCTTATGTCTACAGTGGCCACGTGATCCTCCAGAGATTCGAACATACGTTCACGAAAAACGTTGAATAGCATCGGTGAATGTATGCTTCATTGTCGCACACCGTTGAACCAATACCCATGTATGACATTGAGGAAGACTACAATCATGGCTTAATGACGTAGATGATCCGACACACTTTCATATATGTTCGCATAGTTGTATATATGGTCTCATCACAGACCATCTTTAAAGCGTTTTTAAGGTCAGTAAGGTGTTGGTATATGTTTTGATTAGAGTGTAGGTATTTTGCGTTAACCAGATGCTAAATAAAAGCGTGTCCAATTGTGCTGCGACCAGCCGGAGAATCGGCTTGCTCTTCTGCAATAAAGTTTTCTGCCCTTGGTTGCAGTCTGTTCAAACTAACCTTAAGCATCACTTTCCCAGTCAGCTGACTAGACACATGTTTGGAAATGTTGATAGTTGTTTGAGTTTACACATCTTAGTAAGGGAGATATTCAATGGTTTTGTCTACACGTGTTGGCCACTCCCCCGTCTGTCAGATCGTGTGACAGATCTTCGTGAGAATGTCTATAATCACAATGTCTATAATCATATTTTTCTTCCTGCCGTCAGTGTGTTGCCTGCCTTGTCCTGTAATGCTCTCATATCGGGTATGCTCTTTATTGCAGGGTGGTTAACCCGGCCCGCTCTCTGTTGCTCTTGACAATGCAGTTCTGAAATTGTGTACATTTGTTCTGAAATTGTGTACATCTGTTCTGATATACACGCCTCTTTTGCTTTTGTCATTTTTGTTAGTATAGTCTTATACATTCTCCTGTACTTGTCAGTCATAACATATTTTTTGTTTTTTCATTTATGAAAACTTTCCAAGTCTCACACAGTGACACAATATGTTCAGAGGCCCAAGACCTGAGTCTCCGTTTTGTTTTGCCAGCAGTGTTTCTGACACACGTGTTGCAGGATTATGTCAAAGCGTGTACATCGGCCACGTCTTTATCCGAATCTGTGCTAAGGAATGGAACATGCTTTCTCTACTACGTGGTCTGAACCGCTTTCACAACATCAATGCTGTAACCTGGCAACGGTCGTATCTGATCATGTACTATTGTGATCTTGTCATCTTCTTTAATTCCAAGGATCATTTTAGCATGAGCAGGTCAAGGTCAATAAACCATGTCCGTCCCCTGAAAGTGTTCAGCATTTGCTCTATAAATGCTGGAAAAGAATATATTTTTGACCAGTATGTCGTCAATTTGGTTGTAATATGTCCCATTTGGAGACTAGTGCAATGTGGTCCTTCTCGAAGTCGTGTGGTTCCCATCGGGAGAGTGACATGTGGTCTTTCTCGAAGTTTGCTAGTGTGTTTGAAAGCACAAGGGGACAGTATTTAGTAAATGCTAGCATTTGGTATACTCTCTAGTTTGAAAATATGTTGATTTATGGATCATCACATGTGTCTAGACAGGATTTATATGCATCACGGCCAACGTTAGCATTCCAGTCGCCTTGTACTATAAAGATGTTCTTCTTGGGGGTTATATTGACACAGTTATGTATTTTGTCGTATAATAGTTTCACGTATTCATCTTCAAAGTCCGAAAGATATGTGTTCCAAAACACATATTGCAAATGTTACAAAAACAAAGATTGATGTGGATTGGACACATTATGAGACACATATGGATAAGAAACTAGAGAGAACGAATTATGGAAAAGGGTGTAGAGGGCGACCAGGACTCACATTTACGTCTCGAGCATGCCGATACATTAACGTACCGATCTATGCTAACATGAATAGATGTGCATACTATATGATCAAATAAAGGACTAATTCTGACAATTTTACTACAAGCCTCAGGACTGATCGACATACCTTACAATCGTTCTTCCAGCCTAGGGAATGATCAACATACCGTACAATCTTTTTTCCAGCATAGGGACTTATCAACATACTCTAACAATCTAACTACCAGCCACAGAACGAACTAGCACCGAATTATTTTAGAAGTCGGCGGAAAATGCGGTGAAAAGGTGACATCAGTGTCTTCGTGTTAAACAGCTGATGTGTAACACTGTAGTACCCGGGATAACTCTGCAGTAGTCGTGTTTGTCTCGCAATTCTTACTTCAGCACTCTTGAACTCTCTACATTTTTCATATATATTCCTTAAATTAAATATGTGGTAACGGTTCTTTCCTAAAACCTGCCTGGACTACGTGAATTTCAGATGCAAACCTGTTCTCTATCCTTCTTAACAGGATTCGCAAGAGTATCTTGCTAGCATGGGTGATCAGCGCGATAGTTCAGTAGTTCGTGCACATCTTCATGTTGCCTTTTTTGGGGAAGGGGAAAATACATTGATTTCTTCCATTCTTCTGACATATAAATTTATAGATAGAAAGATATATATATATATATATATATATATATATATATATATATATATATATATATATATATATATATATATATATATATATATATATAGATTTTGTTTGGTAAATCCGCCATGGCTAATATCATTTACAGAATATATTTTTTGCAAACAAATGTAATGTAAAATACAATTTCGTCGTTAACTCAGATTTTATATAATTCCTATTTTGTTTCACTTTTTTCGATTGATTTTTTCATAATTAGTTAGGAGAGTCCATGTTTTCACTGGGTTTATTATATCTAGAATGTTACCACATGTATTCACATCATTTATGACCCCACGCAGCAAATAACATAGCAAGCAAGATGTAGCATATGTAGTACACCATACTCATACAACAACTATTAAAGTGAGTGCAATGAGATTACACAAAGCACAAGCAATACATCTTATCTAAATAGAAACGTGGAGTTTATAAGCATTAGCTATTGAATGTTGCTCCATACTACCCAAACCCAGATTTAGACGCACACTTCCCTTCGCTTATCCACACCCTGAACACTCTCTCAAAAACTCTTACTCACGTTCCTATTCTGATCATTCTCTCACACTTAGATCCCATCAGGCGGGTGATCTTGACATAAAACATACATTTTTCAAAGTATACTCACATGTGATCATACACTCATGCATGGTTCCCTCGGTGTCCTTCACACACCACACGTACATCCATATCTCTCCTAAAGATATGTACATTCGTGTAACCAAACATGATATACATCGTTTACACGGTGTCCTGAACGTACATCACACATTCAAATCTCTACTTGACACAGGGCGCCCAAAAGACTCATATTAAAGTGTGACTGGCCAAGACTCACTAACTTTCGTTAAACAGCCTTCCAATCGCTCTTATATAACGTGGGCGAGCTAAACAGACTCATAGCCAAATTGTGTATCTCTGTCATGCTCTCTCCATGACCAGTCTGTTTAGTTAAACTGTGTCTAGTTTTATATATCGTCTCAAGTAGTATCAGAGCTGTCCAATCGTCTTATGGGGAAATTTCCTCCAGTCATACACTAATTTGTATCTATATCCATGTATTTGTTATTAGGACGAATCACTCGGAATTCGTGTCACTCAAAATGACGCAACCAGCTCTTCTGGTTTATGTCTGTCATTAATCTCACACTACCCAACTCGGAACGCCAGAGTGGTCACCACCTAGTCCCTACATGAACTTGCCACATTATTTCCCAATCCAGCTTTTTTCCTTGTCGAACTAGTGTCGAGACGGTGAGTGACCTGGGCGTAGTGTCGAGACGGAGAGTGACCTTGGCACACATTCATGTAACATTGTTCTCAGAGTCGCCGACCACATCACACATATTAAACGCCCCTGTTCCTTTCTGGAACATGTATAATAGTTCATGCTAATAATTTGATACATTTTCAATTATTTAAGTGCCCAATGCTTTTCAGTATTATTGTTTGACATTTGAAAATAAACTATTGAATTTGCTTGTATTTTTATTGATCCCAATAATCGACTTTCTTATTTTTCAATCAGCAAGTTAAACAGTACGGCAAGAACCAATGTCATTATTTATATCATGTAATGCAGTTCAAAAGACGTCAAATATTATACACCGATCAGATAGTATGCATCATTAAGTGTAGATTTCACGTTCGTTTATTTATATGTTGTAGGTTTGGCCCGTAGCATTGAAATATTGCAGTCACTCTGAAGTCACTCTGTGCTTGCTAATATGCTTACATGTATCCTTTAAGTCTTAGTTTAGTAACATAATGCCAATAACATACTGCAAGATCTATGTTATGAAAAGTGTTCACATCTGGAAGAAGATATGAGCATAGTCATACATATTTTCTCATCTGCAATTGTTGAGAAATGTAGATGCAAGACCACAATGATTCAGAAGTAATGAAAAATTGGACAATAACAAACTAAACATCAACAATATAAGATTGAACTGCAACTGTAATGGAACTCTACACATTGGAGTTTGATTACGTTTTTTAATGTCCTTACAATATCGGGGTTTTCCTGTAATAGTGAAGGTGAATGATGATAAACTGCATGACTTACTTATCACTGACATAGAGCACATGACGAATTATCAGTTAAAGTATCCGTATTCACACATTCTACAATAAAATTGCCGACGTCGGTACATCCTATCATGCTACATGTTCAGAGTATGCAGTAGGTGTGACACCTCTAGCCACCTACATTTCTGGCAGAATGTTTTTTCGCCGGAATGCAGAAATGCAATACAAATACTACTGGAATCAGTGGTATCATGTACAGCAAGAAGGATATCGATTCTGAAAATGTAAAACACATTTATTGATTAAATGGAACAGGACATGAATGATTTAGAATAAAGTGTGTCCATATGTGTTTACCTCGAATTGCCATTGTTCGTTTATGGTGTATGTAATACTGCATTGCTGTCTGTCCGATTCTTTTTCTGTATGTCTGTCTGTGTTTTGATTTGGAACGATTAACTGGAAACAAACGATACCCACCCATTGTCCTACTAAACGTTGTAAAAACCTTGACAAGAATACACATGTATGTCTAGTGAACCGTTTGCTTGACAATTATTATCTGCACGCATTTATAGCTCACGTACCCTTAAGTCATATGTAAATACAATACTTGTACAACATTTTCCTGGAAACGACTTCCAAGCCAGCCAATCATGTCAACACAAAAACACCATAGGCGATATTAAAATAGTGCTCCTGCTGACGTCAATCAACATCAAAGGAATCTATAATGCCTATGCTGTCATCGCAAATGCGATGTCCTCATAATTCAGGGTAAACATCGCTGTCATAATACCGAAGTATTGGGATGGAGGGAGTGCCATCGATAAATCAAATCAGTAATTTCGACGAGCAGTGTTAGTCAAACACGAGTTAGACATACATTTAGCAGGTCAAAGTTCTAAGAAAATACCGACATCATTAAAATCAAGAACAAATAGTGCACGATAATACATTTGGAGAGAACACAAAAAAGCGTGTATTGCGACTTTTTTTCTATTGTCAAAGCAGACGAATGGCATTCATACAGATGGATACATGCCGCTCGTCACCGGTGTCGTCACGTCGTGTGCTGGCAATGTGTGTTTTTTTCGCCCCTTAACAAAAATAACATATGCATTGAAGGCGAATCGATGCGGTGTCCTCCTTCTCGGCAATACTAATCGAAGCATTTTTGGCAACGCGCTCCTCAGTGAATAAATCACCCAAAAAACGTAATTATGTTCAAGGAAACGCATAACGTTAGACGACATGCTGTTAGAATAGTAATGGGATATTCACAACAAGGGTGTACAATCCTACCGACCTGAATGAAAGGAACTGGAGAAGTGGGCAGAGCTAAATAATCTTCACCTACGCATCCACAATGACCGCCATTCTTCAAAAGTGGCAGATGGACAACATGTTACAATTCATAAAATATCCTCTCGACTGACACGAGACCACACCAGGCAATGAAAACAACCGAGGAACAGATCATGCGAACAAAACGCAGGCCCTATACCTTTGGCATCATGTCAATCGTGAGACACGAAATAGTGCCATTTAAAAGTCACTATAATTTCAGGCAAGTTAAATTTGGCCCGTTCACAAGTGACCTTGATAAAGAAATCATACGAATGTAACCATATCACACAAAAGGCTAGGAGTTCATAGAACATGTTAAAAAGATATACAAACTCCCCATCACAATGGACGGCAAAACAAAATACACCATCAATGAACGCATTGATTTCAAATATGAACATTGCAAACCGCTGTACAATAATGGTATTGTCTCAGATGAGCTCCGAATGACCGGATAAGTCTACAGTCATTATATCTCGAATTCTAAAACGGACAAATGGTGCTAAATGGAGGATAGCTTAAACATAAGTGGGGCAGAGGTTGGCAATGGAGACTAATGAAGACACTTGAACATGAACAAGAAAAAGCAGCTGAGATAGTCATTCAAACAAGAGCAAACACAAATAGCCTACCAACGACTACTACATATCAAAAGAAGAAAGACACAAACATGATCTAGAGCAAGGTAGTGTAGTGGCACCACATGTATTCAATAAATACAGAAATGGTCATCCGACGATTCACATATGTCAACTAGACGTCAGTCGTGGCATAATTAACACGCGTCCATACGGTTGAATAGAAGCTGACAAGCGCTCTTAAGAACTCCAGAGATATTGTCACGAAAAACTACCGTTCACCAAACACACAAAAAACACAAATATGTGTTCACAATATGAGATCATGGGAGGCCAACATGACAATATAGATATTATAGCACGGACATGAGCTGGAACACTGGAACATAATTTTCATGATTTCAAACTAGACCGCACATTGTCATTAAAGTCAACACATTGCTCAAACAGAAAGTCACTGGAAGGAACAACACCACCAGCAGATTTATCCGAACGAATCGGACAGCACAGCCAAATATCCTCTCGACATCGGCACTTGACCTTTGTTTTTCAACAGAGTAAAACGTGGGACCAGTATGAACAACGTATGTACACGTCATAAACGTCGTTATAGCAATGAATGAGATTGCGTGAGTCTTTACTATATTGCTAAATCAGTCCAGTTGAACAAAAATATGCTACACGCATTGTATAGCGCCGTTCCTTGGACTGCAGCAGCATTGTAGCATAAGTTGAGAGAGACAAACAGACCAACTTTTCAAGACATCAAATATTCATAACCCAATTGCAGAAACAAGACACACATATATGTAATTAGTAAAGAGATAATCATGCCAATGGTTCAATACATCAAATATACCGACATCAATTGTACAAAATGAAACAATTCTAGATGAAGATTGGAAAAACAAAAAATGTAGCCTGTCCTAAGAAGCTCTTCCAACTCTATAAAGCTACATGAGTAGGCCGTACCAGGAGCGCACCTACCATTTCCAAAATGGAGAACTGTAAATATACTTCGGACTGATGTGACCAGATGAAGAAACACAACTCTGATAAGAATGTGATACAGTGATAGCGAAACCTGCAAGTGATATGCTATCATGGACCAAAGACACTTATTGACATGGACAGACCTGCCACACGCAAGCACGATAGAAGACCTGCTGGATGGTGACCTAAAACCAGGCATTTACCGTACGACGAGGTACAATACATAAGAGAAGGAAATAGTAAGCCATATACAGACATGGATGTGGTACTGGATTACTGGAAAACCAGTCTTTCAGAAATGGTTGCACATTTGTCGGTCACATTTCTCTTCCTGCAGTCTACGTTATAGACAACATTGGAGCCATGGACAATCATGCGCCCAGCTGTAAAATCTTTAATGTTGAGGTATAATGTAAAGGTTGTCCGAAAAATGCGTTAGTGGCGTCATTTTGGTCACTTCGTGTCTTTATGGTTCCATATCTATGTCGTTTTGATTAATCGATGGTCCGTTCTTCGCAGTTACTGACCATCGCAACGTTGTTAGACTGCCTGTAAATGTAATTGCATTTTCCAGCACGTACAATTTGCTCATGTTAGACGTGGGTAGACATTATGAAGTTTTAGGCGAAACATGCATTTCTCTTGAATGGCTTTTTTTCCGCTGCACAGCATACTGCATGTTGTACTGGGGCGACCAACAGAGGGCTGTAGTTCTTGTTGTGGCTTTTGTCCTGAACAGATTATATAGACGAAATAAGAGCCGGATCCGCAAGACGCCTTCTTTACATTATGTGGATTCATGTCGTTCGGCATGTTGATCATTCGATAAAGGTAGATGTACTCATACACTTTATACGACCTACATCAATCCAGGTTGACTTGACCGTTGGAAGCAAAGCGATTGCGCGTGACTTTCATCTTTCCCGTGTTCTGTTTTTTTCCACTGTATTTTCCTCAAGGTAGAGAGATGCCATTATTTAATTCGTGTCCTTGACGACCTCTGTGACGAGTTCTTTGTCATCCGTAAAGCGAAGGTGATTTAGTCGGCTCCCATTTGCGTTTATTTAATTGATATCCAAAATCGCACTGACTGATCACGGATTTCAAGTATGCGTTAAAAAAAGGTTCTGCAAGATGGAACCCCCTTGACTAACTAATTGATGAATGAGTTCTACTGCCAGTCCTTGGTAGGCCTGAAATGTATTCGTGCTATATGTTTAACAATCAGCAGGGACTCATGTACCCTGGGACGACCGAGTTTTTTATTAGAAACTGTCATACGAATTTTGGTTTCACAGAGTCAAATGCTTTCTTGAAGTCGACGAAGGTGCAGATTTGGATGTTTTGATCAGTCGGCAACATATTGAGCTATTGTGCAATTTACATATTCTATAACTGCGACGAAATCATTTATGTTACGCTGCGTTAAGTGTTTGAGTGACCTAGCAAGTTTAATGCCGGGTGAGGCCATCCCATAACTGGTGAGGTCGTTGGCGTACACATACAGACATCTCCACAATCCCACGCCATCCGTTTCTGTCATGTACTAAAAGTTTACATGACATGAATATATTGTAGAGGACCTTGCCAAGCGTGATTTGTCAATAGTTTCCAAGATCTTCATTTTCTTCTTTATTATGTAATATGATCATTTTTTAAACTGCTTAAAACCGTGAAGGTTCTACTAGTATGGAGAAATATGGTGTGGCCCTGCACTTTTAAGTTCTCTACACTAATATTTCTTTGGCGGTTTGGTCTGAGAAATGAGGTGGGGAGTCGTAGGGATGCAGATTTCGTACTATGATATAAACAGTTAGGTGAAGGAATATGTTATTTTCTGTCCATGTCCAGTCGTTATGCAATATAGTATCAAATTGCTATTTTCAGACAAGATGTTGCATTTCTTTATACCGAGAATCATCGAAAAGCATGTTTAATGCTGCACTTTGTCTCCTCATCTGCGAATTTTTCACACGCATATTGGGTATACAAACATGTACGTGTTTAAAAAAATTAATAATTAAAGTAATAATAATGATAAACAGCTGACCTGTGCATAACATATGCCAGTAATTTGAACTGTGCACGATGTCAAAAACAGTAACATTCATACTTGTCATACTGCAACACTGGATAAAGTAATACAAAGACAGGAAATGATGATAACAAATAGAAATACAACTGTTTATTACTTTAATTCAAATTGTGTACGATGATTCTGAAAATCAGTGAGATCTGAAATAATCAAAAATCTGTCGATATGAAACATTGATAAACGCCATTTCGAGAAATAAATTAGCAAACTTGAAAATATATAAACAGCATTGATAAAGATAATGTCGAATTTTACATTGCATTTCTTTGGCAAACACATATTACTATAAATGGAATTAGTCATTGCAAGGTGTAAATTATTAAAAAGATGGTGCCGTAAATGGCTGCGAGTCTACATTTCTCTACTGTTTTGGATCATTATGGATGCCGCCAGACCACGGATTTGCCTGGAATTCACACTAATCGACGACTTACACTTGTGTTCACGAATACTTGGAATTGTTTTCCGTCTGGAAATGTTATTTCGTTATTTTTTGTGATTTCTTCCATCCGTTTATCCTGGTCTGGACGCTTGCTGAATGGCGATACGCTTAAACTATGTATACCTGTGTCGTATCTCACGGGTTAGTTCTGCCGGTTCACCTTCACGAATTTGGCGTGTAGGAATTTTAGATGCTACTATGATGAACTGAATACAGCTGGGAGAGATGCCAGAATCACTCACACGCTGAGTGTTGTCCATACGACCTCTTGTGGTTATCGAAAAGGCACGACAGACTGCGTTAGATGCCTTCCCACCTTTCTACCCTGCGGGTTAAATGTTTACGGAAAGGCTTCGATGGTAACCCTGAGGCAAAATTTGCATCCTATGCTATCTCCAATCGTCTCGATGAATGTCTTGCCACTGGCAAAAGGTAACTTAGGCTCTGTGAGTGAGGTTGACAAAAGGCGCAGTTTCTTCCTCACTTTAATCCAAATCTCCGCACAAGTCACCCATTTCAGCGGAGACAGCAAGAGATACGACTGTCCAAACGGCTGAAAAAAGAGAGTGGCCTTCATCACTTGTGATGGACAAAAAAACTAACCATTTTGCAAGGAATATTAATCATCTGTAGGCAAGTTCAACACATGTGTTCCCCCATGTATACACATCATGAGTTGTAATGACATGTTGTCAGACTTACAAAAACATTTGAAATGGTCTGTGACAAAATAAAAAGACTTCATTCTAACGAAAAGGAATAATGGAATACCACCTCGACTCCAGATTTGACAATCTCCACACAGGACATACACCATACAATAGACCGCTAGGTGCTAAACCAACTGGCAGGTAGCGACCACAGGCCGATCAGGCTAGACATTGATATGTAGGTATGCCCACAGGAAACAAAACTGCTCCCACTTTGGAATTACAAACGAGCCGACTGGGACAGATTTGCAATCCTGACAGATGGGCTGTTTGAAACCATCAACACACGAAACAACAACATGAAGCCCATGGTGGAAAGCATAAGCAAGGCAATAATGCAAGCCGCCACTGAAACCATCCCAAGAGGAGCTAGGAAAAACTATAAGCCCTACTGGAATGATGCATTGCAGAAAGCGGAAGATGCAGTAACACATGCTAGGAACATGGCAGAGCGAGAACAATCTGTGGAGGAAAACATCGCCCTCAAAGCCGCAACGGCGAAATACAAATACACTCTCAAGAAAACAGCAAGAGAAAGCTGGAAAAACAAAACGGAAAGCCTAAACCTGTACAAAGAAGGGAACAAGCTATGGAAGCTAGTCAGAGCCAAGAACGACGAAACCCCGTCAAACAAAAAATTGACCATCAAGCAGTGCGAAAGCTTGCTCACCGGTAAGAAAGAAGCAAACGCTTTTGTCGATCACTATGCGAGAGCAAACCACATCGAGGTCCCTGTAGATAAGCATACATACATTAGTGAAGAGCTAAAGGGGCACAACAACATCAATACGGCACCTGAAGAGCACATGATGGCCAAATTAACAATGCGCAAAATGGAAGAGGCTATGAGAACATTAAAGAAAAGGAAATCTCCCGGAAAAGACGGGATAACAAACGAAATGCTGATGGGGCTGGGCCAAACAGCGAAGAGGAAACTGCTATCGGTCCTGAACCAAAGCTGGAAAAGGGGAATTGTACCCCAGGCATGGAAAGACGCAGTACTGGTGCTAGTACCAAAAACAGGAAAGGACAAAACAGATCCAAATGGATAGAGGCCCATCATCCTACTGAGCTGTGTCGGCAAGCTGATGTAACGTATGATTAACACCAGACTGATGTGGCATATGGAAGAAAAACGAATACCAATTCCACAGCAAGCCGGCTTTAGACAACACAGATCCACTGAGGACCAGGTCATCCTCATAGCTCAAAAAATAGAAGATGCCTACCAGGCACAGAAACACACAGTAGCTGTTTGGGTGGATCTGGAAAAGGCATTTGACAAAGTCTGGAAAGACGGACTTAGAGTCAAGCTAAGAAGAAGTGATGTTTGTGGGAAAATGTACAAGTGGATCAACCACTACCTCAAACAAAGAACGGCCGGAGTCCAAGTACAAGGGCAGATGAGCAAAAAGGTGACACTCGAGCAGGAAGTACCCGAAGGGGAAGTACTGTCACCCACACTATTCCTGGTATATATAAACGACATTACAGAGAATATACCAAGAAGAGTCCAGAGCTCAACGTTTGCAGACGATCTGGCTATGTGGACCTCTGAAAAAAATATCACCATAGCAAGAAATCGGAGGCAGCAGGCCCTAACATCGCTGGAAGAGTGGGCGAACTCATGGCTGGACAAAATAAACGAGGAGAAAACCACATGCACAATATTCTCGCTGTCAATAAAACCCCAAAATACCAAATTAGGTTTAAATGGCAAATTCCTGCAGCAAAACGACAACCCAACTTATCTGGGAGTCACATTTGATCGGCGCATGAAATGGAAAAGTCAGATCTAGAGAAAGCGAATGAGAGCCAGAGAAAGAATGGCAATCATGAAAAAACTTGCTGGCACAAGCTGGGGAGCAGACAAAGGCATACTAAAGAAACTGTACACTGGAACAGTGAGACCAGTTATCGAGTATGGCATTGCGGCATGGACAACAGCAGCAAAGGAGAACTTCGATAAAGTTAGCAAACTTCAAAACCAGGCCATAAGAGTTATAACAGGAAGCATGAGGGGCGTGGCCTAGTGGTTAAGTGGCACGGCTCACAACCAGAAGGTGATGGGTTAGATCCCCATCACAGCACCGGCCGATACCCCGGGGAAGCAAACCCTTAGAAAATGCAGGAGGAAGCAGACCCTTACATAAAATGCATGCTGAAGTCGGATGCACTGGGCCGACAGGCGCGAAAATAAAAACCACAGTGTAACGCACACACGCCTTGGAAAATAGATAAATAAGGCGAACGCAAAACAAAAAAAATAAAAGCAAAAACAAAATAATAACAGGAGGGTTGAAGTCAACGCCAATTGTAGAACTTGAAAAGATTTCAAAACTGCAATCCATGACCGATAGAAGAGACTGCAGAGCTCAGCTGCAGTCAGAGAAACTCCGAAGACTGACTGACCATCCAATGCACCAGAGACTAAATAATTTGGGAAATGGGAAACTAAAGAGGAGAAACTTTGCAGACATATCAAAAGCAAAGATGAACGAAGATCCCATAAACGCACCAACAACACCAAAACCCATCACTACTGTACGAAAACCTACTTTGAGGCAGGATATATATCCAAAGGTGGTAGACAATATACCAGGTATTGGAAACCAAAACTGCAAGACTGAAAAAGAAAGGAGAGATACTACCCTATGCTTTATATCGAAAAGCTACACAAGCATGGACTGGACCCATGCATACACCGACGGTTCTGTAACAAACACTACACAGAACGGAGGGGCAGCAGCATTCCTGAACCTACCAAATGGCAGACAAATAACACTGTCATTCGCTACTGGTACGTACACAAGCAATTTCAGAGCGGAGGCAGAGGCACCGAGGGCGGCAGTGGAAGAAATGGTGACACACAAAGAAAATGAAAGCCATATAGTCCTGCTTACAGATGCTCTCGCCGTAGTCACAGCGCTAAAAAGCCAGAAAAACACTGAGCTTAATGACTTAAGAGCAGCACTCTGCAAACTGTGCCAGCAGTCCGCACCAAAAAGGGTAGTGGTACAGTGGGTCCCATCACACTGCAACATCCAAGGCAACGAGGAGGCAGACAGACTGGCAAAAAAAGGTTTTAGACTACCACAAACAGATACTTGTATGACATACGAAGAGCCAACAATTTTTATCAAAGGCAGATACATGACCAAATGGGAAACCGAACATACTGGTTATACCAAAAACGATGCCTATTACCAGTTGAACCGAAGAGAGCAGGTCGTTGTCTTCAGACTTCGCACTGGCCACAATAGACTGAGGTACCACCTATTCAACAAATTGAAGATAGGTGGTTCCGACGAATGCCCGTGCGGTACCGGTAAAATGACCGCTGAACATCTGCTGCAGAACTGCCCGACATACGAGGATCAAAGAGAGCAGATGTGGCCATCACCAGTGGAAGTGCAAGACAAGCTCTATTTCAGCGACGACAGCCTCATGATGACCGCCGCTTTTTTCGAAAAAATAATGGTTACTGTCTGACTGCGTACGAAGAAGAAGAAGAAGAAGAAGAAGAAGAAGAAGAAAAGGAATAATTGATATCAGCATGTATTTTATGTAAGGGTCGTCTTCCTCCTGCATTTCTTAAGGGTTTTGTTCCGCGTGGCAACTGTCGGTGATGTGATGGAGATCGAACCCAGCACCTTCGGGTTGTGAGCCGTGCCACTTAACCACTAGGCCACGCGGTCTCCTATGATACTATTTGATGTTAACAATTTTTTTGTTCTGAAGCTCTTTGTATTCAATGAAATCAGCAGGAGTATATTATGTTATGTTGGTGGTGTTGATGGTCCGTTCCTCAGAGTTAGCTGCGGGTTCCACTTGGTCACTAGCGGATCGTTTCTTGGGCTATGGAAGTTCAGTGCGTGGTAAGCTCTCCTCCAGAAGTTTCTAACATGTTGCTGTGTGAGTCTGATCAACTTCTTGGAGTGTGCAATTATTTTTCGAAGAATGATTTAATTTATTTGCCTACATTGCTTGTTAACACAAAACATATTTTTTCTTTATTGTGATCACTCTCGTTGGCTTGCTTTTCATGTTTTCAGTCATCGTTTGCAAATTTGTTACTGGTTCTCAGATTGTGTATTGGTCGTCGGCCTAATTGAGATCATTAACTTTCGTAACATTAATTGTGACGCCCTTATTACAACAACTCCGAATCATATCCCATGCATTTCATCTTTTTGAAACAGTAGGTAATAAGTTCCTCTTTGATTGATATAATCGCATCGTTTTTTCTAATTGTTTTGGATATGGACTGACTCAATCATTGAACTATAAATGTATACACATGTGTTGCAATATAAAAAACGCTTCATGTACCAAGCAGCACCAGGCAAACCCAGAGAATACAGTTAGCGGGCAGACGCTGAATGCCGTAGACAAATTCACATATCTGGGCAGCACGCTGTCGAGATCTATCAGCCTAGATGAGGTGGCAATCAGAATAGCAAAGGCCAGCACATCCTTTTGTAGAATGTGTTCGATGGTCTGGGCACGTCGTGTCATCAGCGTCAAGACAAAACTCAAAGTCTACCGTGCAACCATCATTCCAACCCTACTATACGCTTGCGAAAGCTGGACTGTATACTTTGGACATGCAAGGAGGTTAAACCACTTCCACACAGGTTGCCTGAGGCGAACATTCTACATCCGATGGCAAGATCGTGTCACTGACATCAAAGTACTCTCGAGGGCTAATATGCCCAGCATACATGCACTGCTAGAGAAATCACGACTAGGATGGGCCGGACACCTCGTCCGTATGTCAGACGAGCGGCTTCCAAAAAAAAGCTTCTTTACGGTGAGCTGAGAGAGGTATGGCGCGAGAGAGGGCGCCCAAAGAAACGTTTTTAAGACGGTCTGAAAACCTCACTGAAAAGTTGCCAGATAGACATCGACACATGGGAATGTCTTGCGCAAAACAGATCTGACTGGAGAAGCGCAGTTAAATCCGGCGTAGCTGCTGGTGAAGACGACCGTGTTGTGAAAGTCAGGGCTGACGCGAGACGCGGAAATCCCGAGCAGCGGGAACCCCATCCCCTTCTACAAACCTCGTGTGCCCGATATGTAGCAGATGTTTTCGTGCCCGCATTGGCCTTTTCAGCCACATGCGCACCCACACCCAAAAGGGAAATATGTGAAAATGATGATGTTGGCGGTCCTCATCGACAACAATGGACAGCTATTATCAAAAACGCTTAATCCAGATGGAATAGATTGTTTTTGGGGGATCGGGGGGGGGGGGGGGGTCTAGATTTCATGTATTCAAATAAGCAAATTAATTAATCTACGTTATTGATCATTTTTCTTGTTTGAAGCCGATAGGATTTAAATGCATAACATATACATATGACATTGGGGAATTCAAACGGGTCATTTTTTATTGTCACCTTTATTTTACCATCAGTTATCTACTTAATTATCTTGAAATAAATTACGTTATTATTGAATTTGTATTCTCTGGACATATACCATTTTTGTAAATGTCATTAACAATTTTAAAAAGTTAGTTTCGTTGTCCCTCAATAGATAATCCATCTATTCGTAGTGCTTTGATGTTCGGTAAATATACGTATACGAAATTGATTATTAGTCATTAGCGATACTTTCCTAGACTGGCTAATTATTTTTGCGCGTGCCGGAACCATAACTCAAGTAGTTATTTATGTCACCAAATGACGTGTGGGAACTTTTATTGTTTTTTCCTCATGAAGTCGCCCCACTGCGGTCGTGATGGCGATGTTAGTCTTTGGACTGTTAGATTTGTGTTTGGCATAGACCAACTATTTCATGATCAGCGACCACGCTTGAGCCGGTTCGTTGGTTTCACTACTATTCTTCATCTGCACCGCCACATGTGTCTCCTTTTCTCTTTGTTTACATTTTCAAAAAGTAAGAGCAGTGATGATGAAGCCGGAATATGGTATTCCAAAGGATATCTCCATGAAAAACGGACTGTGCAAAGAATATTTCTAGTAATATTGACGGATATGCGAGCACAGTAGACGAGTTCACATTGACCTACACCATTAACTGACGAAGATATCAAACATGTGTTAGCACACGGTGTTAGAAGCAAAGACAAAATAACAAAGGCATTGGACAAAAACAATTAAATGCATTCGAGAGCAAGTGTCTTAGGAACTGTTGACCTTTGACTTGGCAGCAATTCATAACCAACAAAACAATTACATAAGTTACTAATGATCAATATGTTCCATCACTCATTAGGAAAGAACGGGAATCATACGTCAGTGATGTTCGCAGAATGAGCAGAAACACTCATTCTGCAAGCGTTTATGTGGTCACCATAGGGCAGCAGAAAAAGAGGAAGACCGAAAGAAACTATCCGGAATACAATCGTCAAAAAGGAGGGTTTTACTAAGGGCTTCAACAACATATACGGACTAGAATAACTGGCTTCACACATACCAAACTAGAGAGCACTGGTTTCTTTCAGATGTGCATTTTATGGCACTTCAAGAACAGTTATTTATTGATTGAATATATTTATAGTACGTGCTTACCCTTTTGAGAGTTAAACGCAAGATACACGATGTTGACCTAAAATATTTTCTTTGTAATAGAAGAAAACATCACAATGACATAAACGGTGTGCATCACCTTTCCTAATATGGCCCACTGTTGGTGGTATGTTATGGAGTTAGTATGATTCCACATCAGACGATGAAAGCAGAACACCTGGATTAAAAGTGTTAGCAGCACTCATATCAAATGTGTTTGTATGTTAATTTATATAAAGATCAAAATTGATTCCGAATCCGTTTCATCCTCACATTGATCATAGTGTTCCTTATTTTAACCGCTCTCTGTCGTCTAATCGTTAACAGAATGTTTAACCCATTTAGCAACTTCGCCACCATTGTGATGTGATTTCAACTTTATAAACAATATTAGATGTGGAACTATTTCAAATTCCTTTGCAAAATCGGATCTCTTCTTGCATAAAAAATAGTACACTTTTGAAATTAATTAATCAAACCTAATAAATGACCCTGTTTAGATAGCGTCTTTAACAAACACACACGTCCTTCGGCCTCAGGTCTTCCTTGGAAACTCTATTAGCATGTGTATAGTCCTTTGATATTTTATTAAATGTGAGAACCCTGAATGATATACTGATATACATCTAACCACTTGTCCTTAAGGATAATGAACGAAATTCTAATCTGAAATGAAAATTAATACTTTGAGGTGACTGTAACTCTTTTTTTTAAAAATAACCTTCGGCAAATGTCTTTTGCGCAAAATATTTAATTTGAATAGTATGACTATTTTTGTTTGCAATCTCCTGTGACATGCTTGGAGTTTTTATATTGCAACATAACGTTAGTTCTTTCAAGTGGTTTATAGCTCTGCAGAATTTATATATAAAAGTTTAGTCCACTCAATTTAATGTAAGAAAGACTAAGTGCGTCCAATTATTTGCTTAATGCATTCAATGGTCCTACTTTCACATTTACAGCTCTCTGACCCAAAAACGGTTTCCTAATATCTAATATGAACTCTTAAAATAAAAAAAAAATACTCATAGTCGAATATATTATTTTTTGTATTAACTTACACAGCTCTGTACAATTGTAATGAATTGATTGCTTCTCTACACACTGTAGGCCATTTTGTCTGAGTCTTACCTTAAAACTATACTTCAGGATACTTACTATGAGTGTTGACGTTCTTCTATGTACCCTTTCCAGAACGTTTTTATCGCCTTCGTTAATGGCTTCACACCTGAACACAGTACTTAATTCTAGGACTATATAATGTTCTAAACAGTATGTATTTCATCTTATATGTGGAATGTTTATTTGTATCATATCTAACATTGCATTTCCATTATGTCACTGCTACCTGGACATTCTCACTCTCTATACGTGCATGATCTATTTTAACCGACATATTCCTTTCCTTTTCTACCGTCCGTATTATGTTGTCTAAATTGAGAATGTTTCCCTATCCAGTGTCGTCGCTTTCAGTTCAATTGTAATGAGTCCAGTATTCTGTGCCCTAACCAATTTATGTACGCTGTTCTTTCGTGTCATTATTTAGGCCACCATGCTGTCATCCAGACTTAGCTGCGCATTTGAAATCTGAATTCTAGAACTAGGTTTTGCACCGGAGTCCCGATATGTCTTTGGAAAATTTGTCATCAGTCTAAATCTGAGTGTGCCCCTCTTTTCGGTACCTATTGTGACTATGCCCCTTGTTAGTCTTTTATATCATCTCTTTTCCAGGTATGTCGGATTGTCTTCTTTTGTAGAGAACATTTACGTAGAAAGGGTTCCACACGTTCTGGATTGGTGGACAGTGAGAAACGTGTGCCTTGTTTTGGTTTACGGTGTCTGTCAATTCCTTTACTGCATCGGTTACTTCCTGAATTCTTCCGTTTACGGTCGCAATGTTATTAGCTTGGACCCATTCGGTCAGATTGTCCGCATGGATTGCCTAGTGGATGTGTGGTTTGACCTCATTGGTTGATCATATATGAAGAGGACAAGGAACATAGGGGAGATGAATGCTCGCTATAGAAACTTTTCTTGCAGTTTGACCGTGTTGCTATTGTATTCGTTTAGTCTAACTCTAGTACATAATGGTTTTAGGTTATATTTAATTCTAGAAAAAAACACACGCTCCCCCACTATCCCATGGCATGCTAGTTTTAGCATTATTTCTTTCTTCTATACATTATCACCAGATTCGGTCGAGTCAAATTCTATCTTCGTCTCTGTGTGTATATTCTTCCGTAACACAAACTGATTTTAGTTTAACACAAATTATATCTTGAAATAAAATATATTTTTTTTTTGTAAGTATAATTTTCAAATCCGGTACAATATTGCATTACAGCAATTCTAATTTGTAGGTATATTGATGTCCACTGATGTTGTATCATCTGCACGCCATTACTCCACTTCATAACACCTTATTTTCTTAATTTTGATTCAAAAGGTACATACTGTAAACGTGTGCCGTGGAATAAACTTGTCGACATATTGAAACAGCTTGGAAAAGTGTCAACAGAATCAAACATCTCTGTTTACATACCGTTGAGAAAGATTGTATGATTCTTTTTGGTGACAATAGCGAAACTCTTTTTTTTTTTTTTAACAAAACGCATAGAAATGGCAAATACTTGCTTCTTAATGCAGGTTTTAATTTCCTTTTTAAAAATAGTAACACTGACATACAAACGGCATTTTACACATGACTCACATCAAGTTCTCATCATCATCATCATCTCCTTCAACAGTCTTGAGAATGATTGAATGATCTTCAGAGTATTCATTTCCATTTGGCCATATCCTCTGTGGCTCTCTTTATGTCAGCAAAGGTTCGTATTTTAATATCATCTAATAACCACCCGATGACCATCGCAGATGTCGGTACACATACTACGCATGTTCTAGCTTGCAAATCGAAGAGCTGGAGTTGTATTTTTAATGGCAGTTTCGTCTGGTGCAAATTAAACATCCACTGGTCATGTATGCACTCAGCTTCAGGGCACCAAAGGATCATGCATATGCTCGCGATTTGACACCCTACTAACCGTATGCTGCCTTGCTAAGACAGGCCGTAGTCAATCAGTGGGACACGATGACCCATCTCTCCGTCCAAGCTGGCCCTTGTCGTCCTTTAATAGTTCTTAACGATGTTGTTTAATTCACTTTTTGTTATTTCAGTGTTTTGTAAAACAGATCAATGAATACTTACAATAGTCAAACCATTGGCGAAAACCTCGAGTACAAACCTGATTCAGGAAAGAGTTTTCAATCATTGACCAACTCCACCACATGGATAGACTGATAGACATGACTTGTTAACTGGGCATACCCTTATTTCCTGAATGTGTCGATGATAAGAAAGTCTTTGACAGTATAGGGGTAAATGTTGTGGTAAATGCTTGAAAATACTAGGGCATCTCTGGAATATATATCAAACTGATTGAGGAAACAACAATACATCCACCTCGCTATACCACCGTCCAGTCTATGTTCTAGTAGCAACATGGGTCTGGGATCCTCTCTAAGCTGACAACCGCGGCTCTCGGATTGGATTGACAGATGCGTCATTAAAGATGGCCAGTGGCTCTCCCATTGAGGATTTGCAGATGGCATCGTGCTCATTAGTCATTCCATTGACGAATCCAAGCAATCTTTGAAAAACATAAATAGGGTTAGCAGAGCAACTGTTCTGAAGATAATTAACGGTAACATGACATTTTCAGAAACCATTTCTAACCAAAAAGGACATCAACCTAGGTGAAGAAAACATTGAGTACATACACTTCTCTGTCTATGTAAATCATAGTAAATGTCAACCACAAAATCGACCATACAATATCTAGACGATGAGAAGTAATTTGGTATTCCATTTGCTCCATTTAGCCAACACTCCATGAAATGAAAGATCCGTTGCAATGACTTATTGATGTGAAAAGCGACACTTGTAATCAACAGATGCTGAGGAGGTATAAGTCACTAAGAGACATATTGAATGGCGCGCACTATACATTTGGGACTGGATAAGATCCCAAATGAAGATATTTAACACGAAACTTTGTTTAGTGATGCTGCTGAAGTATCGATTTGCCGTAAACATCGTTGGGCTAAACAAGTAGTACGTATTTCTGACAACAGATGGACACGTAGAACACAGTTTTGTAGTCATATACCTGTACTCGTTCATTATGTTGCCCACCTATGCGATGGCCATATCAACTAGTCAAAGACATAGGCTCTCATTGTTATATCGTTGCAAAAAACCAGGACTCGCACCGGATAAATGTTGGATTCCTCGGATTCAGCAAATTTTCCGGACTGACGCAAAGGATACTTTGATAATGCGAATGTGTGACAGAAAGGGGACATACTATTACAGGGAGAAAAAGTGGCTGAATGAAGAGGAATGTGTAAAGAAGCCAACGACAAATGGGGAATGTATTTAAACCATAGTGTTTATGTCATCGCAATAAAAACATATACATTTTTGGGTTACTCGACCGTCGATCATTTGTATGAAAGTAGGAAATGATACTAAGGATTCTGATATCCACTGTAACCAGATGTCCAGGATTATTGATCGCATTCAAGCTTTAAACTACGACACAACGCATTCCGTTGTCTGGACTGCATTCTGCTACTTAAGCCATTTTAGGGTTTGGTAGCGGGGGATTGAGAACGAACGAGGCCAAGTCAAGCCAGGCGTATTGCTATCATTGGTGACGGGAAACCAGCGGTTATTAGAATTATCATTGAGGTGGTAATAGAAGCGGTTACAGAGTTGATGGTCAGTTTCCTCTGAGTATTTCATTGTGTTGTGAGTGCAAATAATATCATTAATTAATGTGCGTATTTTGATGGTGAATACTTATTTTGATTCAACAACTACCTTCGGGAAGACCTGGAGGAGAGTACAATTAACATTTCGTGGAGTTGATCCTAGTATCAATAAAGAAATGTAATGATTATAGACCATTAACTAATCATTAGAGCCTAACCATCTAATATGTAGATGCGTAAGGACGTTGTAGAGAGAGAACAATAAAATAACAATGAGTTCTTCGTGTTCAAATAGTCGACTAGGTATTGGTAGACGATGTCGTAGAAGCCATTTATGAGCCCATAATTACAAGGGCAATCTGACACGATGTATCTGCCAGGATTATACGTGTTGTGGACGATGGGGAGAGTATAACAAAAAAGATTGCCGGAAACAATGTCGAAGATTTGGAACTTAGAGACACCCTGAACGCGAAGCTGGTACTCAACCAGATGAGACTGGGATGTTGAACTTGGCTATGTTGGAAATAATATCAGCATCCTTGCGCGATGGATATAAAGACGGGCTGAATATTTGTTGTGTCACCTTGTAGGACACATATAAGGTCGGGCTGAATAGTTGTTTGGTAACCTTGTGGGACACATAGAATGTCGGGCGAAATAGTTAATGTATCACCTTGTGGGATACATATAAGATTTGCCTGAATAGTTGTTGTTTCACCTTGAAAGACACATATACGGGCGAGCTGAATACTTGTTGTGTCACCTTTTAGGACACATAGACGGTCGGGCTGAATAGTTGCTGTGTCATTTTGTGGGACGCACAGACTATTGGGCTGAATAGTTATTGAGTCACCTTGCGCGACGCATATAATTCCGAGATGAATATGTGTTGTGTGACCTGGCAGGATGCATATAATGTTGGGTTGAAAAGTTGTTGTGTCAGCTTTCGCGATGCATAGAAGGACGGGTTCTCCAGTTGTTCTAAACATTGGAAACTATTAACTGTCAGCCATTTTGCATAATTTGTTTCCATTTTTTAAGACTGAAGCCATACCTGTTTGCCACTCTAAATCTTAAAAATATGCAGATGCTAAGCGTACTATTCAAGCTGTGTTTGAAGTACGATTGATTATACTTTCTCAATAGCCTAACACAATCCAATATACCGAAAACCGAAAATAATTTTTCAGTTGGTGTTCAACACAACTATTTATTGTAGATATTAAATACCAAAAACAACAACTATTGACTTGCAATGGTCTTCGATACAGAGGGCAGCTCATTGTATGTCTACACCATCGAGCTAAGGTTTTTTTTTTAATTGTCTAAAAATTACTTTGTAGGCAGCGATTTAGACAAGAAAACGTTTAGCAATAATAGGGATTGCTTAATGACCATTACATTAGCTGTTGTAGCCACATTCGCAGGACTAAACTTTTTCTCAAATTATTTATATCCTGCGCAATGGAAGTGAGTATCCGTCTTTCTATCTGAAGTATTGTAATTGCTATAGTAGAGTACTATAGGGCATGACCAACGCGTTGGAGATCGAACCCGCTGTCTTTTCCACCTTGCATGTTTTCAGACTTATGTCGACGTGCTCATACTTTCATTGGTTCTTCTGATATGTGTCCTCCTGTCTGATGTGTTGCCATGTTCGTCATCTGCAGCACTGTGTAGAAGGGTAAGATGTCCACATACTAACACGTTGAATGAAATGGTTAGATAATCGAAAACTATCGGTAAATACTTTTTTTTCTAAAATAACATTTGGATGTTCAGAAACCGAGGATGACAAATTATAAGATAATACATTACCTCCTTGACAGAAATCACCAATGTAGGGAACGACACAGCTATAGCACTTCCCAGACAGCTGACTGCACTTCCTGCCTAGGCAATTGTCGTGGCACTTCGACTCGCACTTTGGTCCATACCAGTTTTCTGGGCACTCTAAGTGTAAAACACTGGATTAATTAAACATGCAGGTATATAACATAATAATTACAGGTTAGTTATTGATGCTCTGTTCCTGCTGATTCTTTTTATGACATTCCAATCAAATGATGTTATAGATGTACTGAGATCAAAATGATGAGCAGCGAATGGACTGCAGCAGTCATCAAACCAAAGCAGATTACTAGTGTCAGGATCAGGGAACCTCCTATCCATTCACGCATAACAGACTGCAACAGAGAAGGCTGCCTAAGGAGAAGAAATCGACGAGCGAATGTGACGGACCAAAAGGTGCATATATGGCAGTCAAGCTGAAAACTAGCGACACAACACATTCTGTTCCCCGGACTACATTTTGATACTTGCAAAGTTATGTTCAGGGCTTGGTAGCGAGACATTACGAACGAACGCACACGAGCAAAAAAGCGATAGCACGTTTTCGGTTGTAAAGAGATTTTCAAAATGTGCCACTGTCTGAATAACTATATCCATTTACAGAGAGATGATCAAAGTCCGACAATACTTAGTGTGCCTTAGTCAATCATCGACACTCACTGATATGCCCTATGCAGAGGGATGGCCAACGTTCGTCACTAGATTTTGTTTCTGACCAGGTATAAGTACCCATAATGTATACATTATGTATCAAATGAACAGTTCAGCTAAATTCAAGCATATGTATATGTCTAATACTGTAATTTTTTGTTGTCACGATCATAGAGTTCTATCTAACGGTGAATGATAATAAGGAAGATATTAATATCTTGCAATCGTCTTTCATGAATCGTTAATTGTTTTTAATATAACACATTATCTTTCTCGATCAGAAATCCTGCCGATACATGTTTATTTTCTCTAACCTACACCACTGACTATCCTGAGAGAAGGATTGTTAAAGTAAGTGTGTATGTCGATTTAATGTAATCAATGTTATTTAGGTGCCATACACATCACACACGTTACAAACCAGTGCTCTCCAGTTTAATCTGTGTGACGACATTCGTTTCAGCTCAAGTATGTTTCAAGCCCCTAATGGAACCTTACTTGAGGATTGTTCTGCAGAGATAGTCTTTTTGTATTTCTCGTTTCCTCCTCCCAGATGGTGGCCACGCAAATGCATGTGGATGGAGTATGTTGCTATCATTTCTAAGAAAATTACTGATACATGACCACCGGTTTGTTTTAATGAGTAATGGCACATGTTTTTGATAGTGGAATTCTCTTAATGTTTTGTTGATGATATAATCCTCCCAGCCAACGTCCAACAGTTGTCTAAGACCATTTTTCTCAAATGCAATTATCTTCTTTTTGTAATGCCTTTCTAATTTTTCAGCTTTCGCATCCATAGGTGATTATTGGTAGTACGTTGCGATTGTACAGCATGAGCGTGCTTGCAGTGCTCGCTCAGTGATTTGGTTTCTAGATTATCGTTAGTTGGTTAGAGGCATCATCGGCAAGATCAATGCGATTGAAACTTGTATTAGATGTGTTTACATCTTTAGCCAATTTGCTTCTCAGTTAGATGTAACTGTCAGCAGCTTGTATAACGTCCCTATGCAACTGGATAATAAAAGGCTTTTTGGGATGGAACTCATGACCTGTGTTATAGAAACATTGTTTTTTTTTTTTTTTTTGCGTTCGCCTTATTTTATCTATTCCCAAAGACGTGTGTGCGTTACACTGTGGTTTTTATTTGCGCCTGTCGGCCCAATGCATCCGACTTCAGCATGCATTTTATGTAAGGGTCTGCTTCCTCCTGCATTTTCTAAGGGTTTGCTTCCCCGGGGTAACGGCCGGTGCTGTGATGGGGATCGAACCCAGCACCTTCTGGTTGTGAGCCGTGCCACTTAACCACTAGGAGACGCCGTCCCCCTTAACATTGGTTATGAATCATATCTGTTCTGTAAAGACAGGTTACGTTCATTCTCAAGGAAGAATGAACAACAACAATAAAAGTGCTTGTATGACTTACCAATATAACAAAAATAAATCGCATATACAATGAAACACAAGCTTCACAATTACTTTTAACAACACGTTTTGAAAAAAAAATTATGATTTTAAAAAAGGTAATTGTGATAGTGGTGGTTGATACATATGCACGTATTGGTATTGCATGTAGCCTGCTGCTGCTGATACATTACAATACCTTCACATTTATCCCCAAAACGGGTTCCATAGCACGAGGTGCAATTTCCGGAAGACATTTCACATATCTGATCAGCACAGTGACGCGGGCACTGATATGAACAGTTTTCTCCGAAATATCCTGGCTCACATTCTGTGAAATAAAATATGTACTTTTGTTGATTGTTTTCCTGGCTATTCTCACATAGTTTGTGACGTGAAGTATGAAGGAGCACTAAACACTATAAGTATCTTGTACATGATTTATACATAAATGGGTGGGTGTGGCTAGGAAACACATTATTTAAACAAATGATGCAATAATAACCATGAAGTGCACAACCTTGCAGACAAGTTCAATCGAATAAGACCTGCAGCAATGTTGGCACCATACCAAAATTAACTGCTGTCAGTAGGCAGGTATGCCATAGTTGATAGTGCCCCAATTCCCAGAGTCAGGGAATCGCTGTAAACATCACTCAAGAATACTCTAGCACATACATTCGGAAACTTGCTAGCACCCTACAGCTGAAACAGTGGTCCATTCCGTGTAGTATTTGGAGATATAGACAAGATTACGCAGAATAATTAAAGTGTCCTGGTTTGCTCAGTAAACCGGAAATCCCACGACCCCGGATGCAGGTTGACAGTTCGAACAATATGTATATGTGTTTAACGGTGTCCGCACGTAGAAAGCCGTAGAAAGTGTACCTTAGCAGGGTAGAGCCACACATAACGTTGACTCACATGTAAAGGGACACGTATATGTGCGGAATCAATGTGTTCCAGATGAACAGACAGCCAACAAACAGAGAGAAGCAGACTCGGTGAGCGAGCAGAGCAGTGCTTACCTGAGTGGCCAAGACTATGCCAACCCAAATCATCACTTTTATTCAAATGTAAACATGTGGCTGTGAGTATTGTTGTCCATCCATCATGCTGAGTGACGGGATAAAAATGCCCAATCTGCAGAACCCTTGATGCTCCCTGAGTGACAACACGTAAAATGCCACTGTTGTAGAACCATTACTGCGCCCTTAGCGACATGGCATACGATGGCAATGTTGGAGCCAGATAGCGATTCCAGAGCGAAGACACTTAAGGTGCAACTATCTCGTGGAGCCGTTGCTGTTTTCTGTGAGAAGATAACACATTTTTTTAACTGGCACAAAGCCACTGCTGGTATCTAGGAAAACGGACCTGGAATAACTAATTCCCCGAGTGAGACTACCAGAGAAACGAATTATACAACAACGTTTAGATAACACAAAGCAGTATTGAGATGGGAATTGGTTCAATACGAAACGTCAGCACATAAAGTTCAGACTTCATGAGAGCTCAAACAATCACATAATCTACAAGTTAGAAATAATAATAACAATATGTTTAGTTAGTAAGATTGCTTCAGTGTCGGATGATTACGATTGTGGTACATACATTAATTAGAACATAATTCTCAATTGACAATGAGATGGAACCTGTATGATCCATTTGGGTAAAGGCGACAAAGTGTTTAAAAAGTAACACACTTGTTTCGCTGAATGATAGAGTTATGATAATTTGGTTGATGATGTTATTCGTACAGTGTTTGATACAGATACCATAGACTGGTATTTGTCTGTGTCTGTTTATGTTTCTTAGAATCATCGTCACTGCAGTCAGGGTATCCATATGTGCTCAGTCTCTATCAGCAAATGGCATGGTGTATGCATGTAAATGGTATATGTAGCTCGCTGGATGTACACTCTCCTGACCTGACTTCTCATGTTCGAACCTTGTTTAATGTTGAAACTGTTCAGCCTGTGGATTATTGCTTCATCTATTGTGACGTTTTTTTTTTTAACAGGCGACCATTGATTGATTTCAGAAGGTCACTTCTATCGATCACGAATGTGCCCATGATGAACTCTTGTGCAGACATGATGTCAGAAATGTCATTGCACTGAACCCCATCATAAGCAAGACAGTAGATGGCGCGATAACTGGCTGCAAGTCTACATTTCTCTACTGTTTTGGATCATTATGGATGCGGCTAGACCACGGATTTGCCTGGAATTCACACTAGTCGACGACTTACACTTGTGTTCACTGAAACGTGGTGTTGTTTTCCGTCTGGACTTGTTATTTCGTTTTTTTTTTTTTATTTCTTCCATCCGTTTATCCTGGTCTGGACGCCGGCTGAATGGCACTACGCTTATACATGTGACGTATTTCACGGGCTAGTTCTGCCGGTTCACCTTCGCGAATTTGGCGTGTGGGAGTTTTAGATGCTACTATGATGAGTTCAATATAGCTTGGGAGAGATGCCAGAAACACTCACACGCTGAGTGTTGTCCAGACGACCTCTTGTGGTTATCGAAAAGGCACGACAAACTGCGTTAGATGCCATTGCACCTTTCTATCCTGCGGGTTACATGTTTACGGAAAGGCTTCGGTGGTAACCCTGAGGCAAAATCTGCATCCCAGGCTATCTCCAGTCGTCTCGATGAATGTCTTGCCACTGACAAAAGGTAGCTTCTTCTTCTTCTTCGTACGCAGTCAGACAGTAACAATTATTTTTTCGAAAAAAAGCGGCGGTCATCCTGAGGCTGTCGACACTGCCATAGAGCTTCTCTTGTGGTTCCACTGGTTATGGCCACATCTGCTCTCTCTGATCCTCGAATGTCGGGCAGTTCTGCAACAGATGCTCAGCGGTCATTTTATCGGTACCCCACGGGAATTCGTCGGTACCACCTATCTTCAATTTGTCGAATAGGTGGTACCTCAGTCTATTGTGGCCAGTGCGAAGTCTGAAGACAACGACCTGCTCTCTTCTGTTCAACTGGTAATAGGCATCGTTTTTGGTGTAGCCGGTATGTTCAGTTTCCCATTTGGTCATGTATCTGGCTTTGATAAGCCGTTTTGACTCTTCGTACGTCATACTAGTATATGTTTGTGGTAGTCTTGCACCTTCTTTTGCCAGTCTGTCTGCCTCCTCGTTGCCTTGGATGTTGCAGTGTGATGGGACCCACTGTACCAATACCCTTTTTGGTGCGGACTGATGGCATAGTTGACAGAGTACTGCTCTTAAGTCATTAAGCTCAGTGTTTTTCTGGCTTTTTAGCTCTGTAACTACGGCCAGAGCATATGTAAGCAGGACTATATGGCTTTCATTTTCTTTATGTGTCACCATTTCTTCCACTGCCGCCCTCAGTGCCTCTGCCTCCGCTCTGAAATTGCTTGTGTACTTACCAGTAGCGAATGGCAGTGTTATTTTTCTGTCATTTGGTAGGTTCAGGAATGCTCCTGCCCCTCCGTTCTGTGTAGTGTCTGTTACAGAGCCTTCGGTGTATGCATGGGTCCAGTCCATGCTTGGGTAGTTTTTCGATATAAAGCTTAGGGTAGTATTTCTCCTTTCTTTTTCAGTCTTGCAGTTTTAGTTTCCAATACCTGGTATATTTTTTACCACCTCTGGATATATATAATGCCTCCAGGTAGGTTTTCGTACAGTAGTGATGTGCTTTGGTGTTGTTATTGCGTTTATCGGATCTTCGTGCATCTTTGCTTTGGTTATTTCTGCAAAGTTTCTCCGCTTTAGTTTCCAAGTTCCCAAATTGTTTAGTCTCTGGTGCATTGGGTGGTCAGACAGTCTTCGGAGTTTCTCTGACTGCAGCTGGGCTCTGCAGACTCTATCGGTCATGGGTTGCAGCTTTTTAATCTTTTCAAGTTCTACAATTGGCGTTGACTTTATTCCTCCTGTTATAACTATCATGGCTTGATTTTGAAGTTTGTTAATTTTATCGAAGTTCGCCTTTGCTGCTGTTGTCCATTCCGAAATGCCATACTCGAGAACTGGTCTTACTCTTCCAGTGTACAGTTTCTTTAGTATACTTTCGTCTGCTCCCCAGCTTGTGCTAGCTAGTTTCCTTATGATTGCCATTCTTTCTCTGGCTCTCATTCGGTTTCTCTCGATCTGACTTTTCCATGCCATGCGCCGATCAAATGTGACTCCCATATAGTTTGGGTTGTCGTTTGGCTGCAGGAATTTGCCATTTAGACTTAATGTGGTGTTTCAGGGTTTGACTGCAAGCGAGAATATTGTGCAAGTGGTTTTCTCCTCGTTTATTTTGACCAGCCATGAGTTCGCCCACTCTTCCAGTGATGTTAGGGCCTGCTGCATCCGATTTCTTGCTATGGTGAGATTCTTTTCAGAGGTCCTCTTAGCCAGATCGTCTGAAAACATTGAGCTATTGACTCTTCTTGGTATATTCTCTGTAATGTCGTTTATATATACCAGGAAGAGTGTGGGTGACAGTACTCCCCCTTGGGGTACTCCCTGCTCGAGTGTCACCTTTTTGCTCATCTGCCCTTGTACTTGGACTCTGGCCGTTCTTTGTTTGAGGTAGTGGTTGATCCACTTGTACATTATCCCATACACTTCACTTCTCCTTAGCAAATGGCTTTTCCAGGTCCACCCAAATCGCTACTGTGTGTTTCTGTGCCTGGTAGGCATCTTCTATTTCCTGGGCTATGAGGATGACCTGGTCCTCAGTGGATCTGTGCTGTCTAAAGCCGGCTTGCCGTGGAATTAGTATTCGTTTTTCTTTCAGATGCCACATCAGTATGGTGTTTATCATACGTTCCATCAGCTTGCCGACACAGCTCAGTAGGCTGATGGGCCTGTATCCATTTGGATCTGTTTTATCCTTTCCTGTTTTTGGTACCGGTACCAGTATTGCATCTTTCCATGCCTGGGGTACAATACCCCTTTTCCAGCTTTGGTACAGGACTGATAGTAGTTTCCTCTTCGCTGTTTGGCCCAGCCCCATCAGCATTTCGTTTGTTATCCCGTCTTTTCCGGGAGATTTCCTTTTCTTTAGTGTTCTCATAGCCTCTTCCATTTCGCGCATTGTTAGTTTGGCCATCATATGCTCTTCTGGAACCGTAATGATGTTTTCGTGCCCCTTTTTCTCTTTACTAATGTCTGCATGCCTATGTGCAGGGACCTCGATGTGGTTTGCTCTGGCATAGTGATCGACAAAGGCGTTTGCGGCTTTCTTACCTGTGATCAAGTTCTCGCCCTGCTTGATAGTAATTTGTTTTTTTGACGGGGTTTCGTCGTTCATGGCTCTGACAAGCTTCCATAGCTTGTTCCCGTCTTTGTCCAGGTTTAGACTTTCCGTTTTACTTTTCCAGCTTTCTCTTGCTGTTTGCTTGAGAGTGTGTTTGTACTTCGCCGCTGCGGCTTTGAGGGCGATGTTTGCCTCCATGGATTTTTCTCGCTCTGCCATGTTCCTAGCATTTGTTACTGCATCTTCCACTTTCTGCAACTCATCATTCCAGTAGGGCTTACAGTTTTTCCTAGCTCCTCTTGTGATGGTTTCAGTGGCGGCTTGCATTATTGCCTTGCTTAGGCTCTCTACCATGGGCTTCATTTTGGTGTTTCGTGTGTTGATGGTTTCAAACAGCCCATCTGTCAGGATTGCAACTCTGTCCCAGTCGGCTCGCTTGTAATTCCAAAGTGGGAGCGGTTTTGTTTCCTGTGGGCCTACCTACATATCAATGTCTAGCCTGATCGGCCTGTGGTCGCTACCTGCCAGTTGGTTTAGCACCTAGCGGTCTATTTTATGGTGTATGTCCTGTGTGGAGATGGTCAAATCTGGAGTCGAGGTTGTATGCCATGTTCTTGAATAGAAGCTAGGGCTATCCTCCGGCCTATTGATTAGGGATAGATTTGCATCTATTTCCCAATCTTCCACTTCGTCACCTCTGCTGTCTGTGTCAGAGTATCCCCATCTCTCCGAGTGGCTGTTGAAATCTCCAACTACTATGCAGTTGGAGTCTCTGACCTCCATACTCGAGAGCGATAGGTCTCTGTTTGGTGGTCCGTACAGATTGAAAATGCGGAGCTTCGTCTCTTGCGCCATTATGTCAACCTGAGCGAGATCAAAGGGACATGTTCGACCAGCGGGATGGACAGGAGACCCAGGGTCGCTCGACCTATGAATAAAAGTAAAATAATGTTACCTTCACCAGGTAATTTTTGGTATCTATTCTATGTTATTTGATGTCTGTGGTCACAAATGATGTGGAGACATGTGGATAGAGAAATCACAGTGAAAACCTGGACTCTGCTACACCTCCTCTACGGAGCTGACAGACAGTTTCTGCAGATAACAATTAGTGCAGTCAGCCGTATGCGGTCGAACGTTATAATGCAAGAGCACGATGTCCTGTGTAATCAAGCTAGACCATTTTTTTTTCTGCAGACAGTTAAACACCTCACTCAAAATGCAGACGTACTGTTCACTGTTGACAGTTCCACCACGGGTTTAGAAAATTAACATGGATGATGCAAGTGTCCCATTATAGACATAAATGTACGACATGTTGTTGGTGTTGGTGAGTGCGCATGCTTCCACGGTTTGAATGATTGTTGCGATTCAGGAGTAAAATGATGCGCTAATATTTTGTCACACTAAATGAAGAAATCCAAAAAAAGTCGTGCCCTTCCATGTCAAAACGTTAATTAAATTCAGTGCTGACTTGAACTCTTCTTTGCCGGTCAAAAGCGGATAGCTCGATTGCCACCCAACCTGCACGAGCCTTCCGAAAATGGAAATGCTCATCAAAAACAATGTTTACTGTAGCCAGAGAAAGACATACCTCTTGTTCAATTTTGAGACAGGTAATGCCTCGATCTTCCAGGCTCAGGCGTTCCACAATATGGATATTCACAGACATGACTGTGGTGTGTTGAGATCCACCACGACCTAGATCATTACTCACAAATATATGCCTTCCTCTAAAACGCATAAACCATTTAAATGTCTTGTTCGAATACCTTAAGTTGTAACGCTCCTCCAAGTAATGATGAGTGGAAGAAAGCAATCAGCTAAAGAAAAAATGCCAAAGCTCGCGGGTCATCTGTTCTTCCTACTGACGTCTACACATCCTGTTTTCACTGCTGACATTCCTGTTCTATTCAGTTTTGGATTACATCCATATACATCAAACATAAAAGATGCCTCCATTGTCCACTTGTACAAACGAAAGAGTAACCAGTGTTAGTGTGGTTTTCTAACTGGTCGTGTGACGATCGATATGAAGTATGCAGCATGTTGACTCCATGAGAAATGTTATGAACATAGTTTTGACCTGTGCAGTTTTTGTCGACCTGACAAAAGCCGTTGACACCATCAACAGGGAAGGGCTCAGAGATACCATGATGAACTTTGATTTTACCTGCATAATGATTAAAGTTGTCCGCACGTTTAATTACGACATGATGGCTAAACTACTGATCGAAAGAGAATTGCCGATATGCTTTCCGGTTAAGAACTGGGCCGACTGGGGTCGCGTCTTTACACCGACATTGTTTAGCACGATATATATATATATATATATATATATATCAGGTACTGGGCGTTAAGTCAGCTGTTGAATCCAAGACCGTTGAACCATCACACCAACGTGAATGACGACACCATATTGGATCTCTTGTTGCTGATGAAAATAAGACATCCATGCACAGACTACTGGAAGGCATAACCATTTATTTCCTGACAGGTACTATTTTTCCCTGCCTCTTGTTCAGTTTTTTTTTTTTTGACACATAAACCACCACTACACTGGAACTCTGAATGTAAACAGACGAGGTTTTCCATCATAAACAAAGAACAAGAAGATATCCCTGAATCAAGGAAAGGGGTTTATCAACTATGAGGAAACGGTTATGTGTGTCAGCTGGAAAGATAAGACATTTAAGAATCATACCACCTAGTAACAACATGTGGAAGTGTCCCATATGAGCAAGGATGGAGGGTAGGAGTCAAGTTATGAAACCATCACCCATTTCACAGCTACAACCTTTCACTTAATGGATAAGACAAAGTGGACCAGATGATATCATATTATGGAAACCACACAAGAAATGCAGTCAAGTCATGGAAAAAAGTGTTGATGTGGGTGATGGAAATTAATCATTCCAATGTCCACAATGTGTACACTCTAAGCCACCCTCACATCGAGAAGCCTTTGCCATTTGCGGACCACGGATATCATGATAGGGGAACTATGTCAGTTGGTCGGAGCAGAGACACCTAGCATCTTTCAGGCTTTTGTTGTGTCCAAGCAAAAGAAAAAATCAATTAACATGGTATTTGAGAGATACCTGGGTACAGCCAATCTCATTGCCTCAGATGGAAAAGACACGTCGTCCGTACAATGCTGTTCGAAAAAAAGAAAGCGAATCAGATATTACTGCACATGTTGTTCGCACAAGCAGCATATGTTTGCTAAATTATGTTTTAGAGAATACCCCACAGAATTGACACATCTGTGCTGTACTAAAAACAACAAAAACAACCACAACAATTGTAAATACTAGAAGTTCTGAATTGTTAAAAAATGTTATTGATGTTGGCCATTGAAGAAATTGGTACATGATTTCAACATTTATGGAAATAAATGCTTACAAAAAATATGGTTTTGAGGGAATGGATACTTTTCTGCAAAATTGCCACACAAATTGACAAAAATAAATATTCAGACCATTGAAGAATGATGGTGAGTTACAATTTTTTTGACTTTTTAAATTATCAACCTCTGAAATTATATTTTTTTGTACAAAATATTTTTTCTTTCAATTATTGGAATTACATCATTTTACTGATATGTTCATTTTATGTACCCATTTGTTCTTTACAATCACATATAATGAGTGCTATATTTGTATTTGCTATGATGTGTGATAGTGAGCTGGAAGAGGGATGCCGTGACATTTTGTTACAGCTGAAATGTAATTTGGTCCAAACCTAAACAGAATCAAAACTAAACAGTATGTTTCATGCCTGCTAAACATGGACAGAGAATAGCAAGAATGCAGACAGTTGAATTGTTTTCCACATAAGCTGTTTGTATGGGCTGCTTAGGTTCAGGTGGCTTGATGAAGTACCCAATTTATTAACAACCATAACATGTTGAGCACACATGCGCTTCTAAAATTAGCCCAAATTCGAAGAATGGAACATATTTTTGACTTGCCTGATGTCACCTCAACTTGCAGATGTTATATGGTTAGCTCAGAACAGGTCACGCAGACAAAATAAACGCTGGATAGACGCAATTGAAAATGGCTTTGACAAAAATTAAAAATGCATGTCAGCTCCTTGGATAATATTCAGAGAACCGTACGAAATTACAAGGTGCCCATATGCCAGACCAAACAAATGGATCGCCGAGACTCATAGAAATCGATTCGACTTAAAGAGCATGAAGTAAGCACGACGAAACAGTTGAATCATCTCATACGATCGCCAAGTGCGGCAGATGAACGTTACAGTCACATGGGATCACCTATTGCATCACAAGTCTGATGATCCATCTTCAATTGCAATGGCCAACTATTGATAAGCAACTAGTATGCTGAAGGTACATATTTTGAAAATGATGTATGTGTGATGCCTCAGTCTGTTGTTACCAGCACGGAAACAAAGAATGATAACCTGGTCGTGTATGAACATATGGAAGTATCATTCATCAGCGTGATGCCTGGGCTGTTTGTAATGCTTTTCTGAAATTAAAAAAGTAGACGTAACGCCTGTATACTGGCTTAGAAAACGTATAACATTCTCTATACAACCAGTTTTATTCTTTGCTCTAACAACTATGCGCACCTAATCTATTCTTGAATGCATGAATTATTTTGGCCTCCATTCTTTCATGTGGCAATGTATTCCAAGCGTTAACTGGTCTTTGATTTTTACAAACTATGTACTAATATATACAAATGGACCTCTTTTTAGAAACGTTGTTGCTGTGCCCTCTTATTCTTGAAGGTAATTGTATATTGTATTTCGCAGACAAAGAAACATGATATAACCTTATTAATCCTTTCCGTTAATTATCGTATCAACCTATTTAAAGTCACATAAAATGTATACTGTCTATTTATTGATAATTGGGGAGGGGGGGGGGGTGGTATGAATTGTGATGATCCGGTACATGTTATGATTGTTACCGATGACAATAATACATAAAACTTGCAAGCGTCAAAGCCTATTTGTGTGTCAGCTCAGACCCACACCCCCATATGCAGAGTAATATATCAGACATCAAGAGCTCAAGTTCAAGCCAGGGGCGTCATGAATGGCACAGGCAGAAACAAACGGATACGTCACTCCAGCTGAGACGATATCCAAAAGGGGAGAATGGGTCCCCACGGGTGATAGGATTAGAGTCATAATGACTTTAGACACAGAATACAGAAAATGGAAGATCATTAGAGCAGAGCACGAGGTAAATCAGCCAACTGGGACAGATTTGCAATCCTGACAGATGGGCTGTGTGAAACCATCAACACACGAAACACCAAAATGAAGCCCATGGTAGAGAGCCTAAGCAAGGCAATAATGCAAGCCGCCACTGAAACCATCACAAGAGGACCTAGGAAAAACTGTAAGCCCTACTGGAATGATGAGTTGCAGAAAGTGGAAGATGCAGTAACAAATGCTAGGAACATGGCAGAGCGAGAAAAATCCATGGAGGCAAACATCGCCCTCAAAGCCGCAGCGGCGAAGTACAAACACACTCTCAAGCAAACAGCAAGAGAAAGCTGGAAAAGTAAAACGGAAAGTCTAAACCTGGACAAAGACGGGAACAAGCTATGGAAGCTTGTCAGAGCCATGAACGACGAAACCCCGTCAAATAAACAAATTACTATCAAGCAGGGCGAGAACTTGATCACAGGTAAGAAAGCCGCAAACGCCTTTGTCGACCACTATGCCAGAGCAAACCACATCGAGATCCCTGCAGATAAGCATACAGACATTAGCGAAGAGCTAAAGGGACACGAAAACAAAATTACGGCTCCCGAAGAGCACATGATGGCCAAACTAACAATGCGCGAAATGGAAGAGGCTATGAGAACACTAAAGAAAAGGAAATCTCCCGGAAAAGACGGGATAACAAACGAAATGCTGATGGGGCTGGGCCAAACAGCGAAGAGGAAACTACTATCAGTCCTGTACCAAAGCTGGAAAAGGGGTATTGTACCCCAGGCATGGAAAGACGCAATACTGGTACCGGTACCAAAAACAGGAAAGGATAAAACAGATCCAAATGGATACAGGCCCATCAGCCTACTGAGCTGTGTCGGCAAGCTGATGGAACGGATGATAAACACCAGACTGATGTGGCATCTGGAAGAAAAACGAATACTAATTCCACAGAAAGCCGGCTTTAGACAGCACAGATCCACTGAGGACCAGGTCATCCTCATAGCCCAGGAGATAGAAGATGCCTACCAGGCACAGAAACACACAGTAGCTGTTTGGGTGGATCTGGAAAAGGCATTTAACAAAGTCTGGAAGGACGGACTTAGAGTCAAGCTAAGAAGAAGTGATGTCTGTGGGAAGATGTACAAGTGGATCAACCACTACCTCAAACAAAGAACGGCCAGAGTCCAAATACAAGGGCAGATGAGCAAAAAGGTGACACTCGAGCAGGGAGTACCCCAAGGGGGAGTATTGTCACCCACACTCTTCCTGGTATATATAAACGATATTACAGAGAATCTACCAAGAAGAGTCCATAGCTCAATGTTTGCAGACGATCTGGCTATGTGGACCTCTGAAAAGAATCTCACCATAGCAAGAAATCGGATGCAGACGGCCCTAACATCGCTGGAAGAGTGGGCGAACTCATGGCTGGTCAAAATAAACGAGGAAAAAACCACGTGCACAATATTCTCGCTTTCATTAAAACCCCAAAGTACCAAATAAAGTCTAAATGGCAAAATCCTGCAGCCAAACGACAATCCAACATATCTGGGAGTCACATTTGATCGGCGCATGACATGGAAAAGTCAGATTGAGAGAAACCGAATGAAAGCCAGAGAAAGAATGGCAATCATGAGGAAACTTGCTGGCACAAGCTGGGGAGCAGACGAAGGCATACTAAAGAAACTGTACACTGGAAAAGTGAGACCAGTTCTCGAGTATGGCATTGCGGCATGGACAACAGCAGCGAAGGCGAACTTCGATAAAGTTAACAAACTTCAAAACCAAGCCATGAGAATTATAACAGGTGGCATGAAGTCAACGCCAATTGTAGAGCTTGAAAAGATTACAAAACTGCAATCCATGACCGATAGAAGAGACTGCAGAGCCCAGCTGCAGTCAGAGAAACTCCGAAGACTGACGGACCATGCAATGTACCAGAGACTAAACAATTTGGGAAATGGGAAACTAAAGCGGAGAAACTTTGCAGAAATAGCCAAAGCAAAGATGCACGAAGATCCCATAAACGCACAAACAACACCAAAACCCATCACTACTGTACGAAAACCTACCTGGAGGCAGGATATATTTCCAGAGGTGGTAGAAAATATACCAGGTATTGCAATCAAAAACTGTCAGACTGAAAAAGAAAGGAGAGACACTACCCTAAGCTTCATAACGAAAAGCTACCCAAGCATGGACTGGACCCATGGATACACCGACGGTTCTGTAACAAACACTACACAGAACGGAGGGGCAGGAGCATTCCTGAACCTACCAAATGGCATAAAAATAACACTGTCATTCGCTACTGGTAAGTACACAATCAATTTCAGAGCGGAGGCAGAGGCACTGAGGGCGGCAGTGGAAGAAATGTTGACACACAGTGAAAATGAGAGCCATATAGTCCTGCTGACAGATGCACTCGCCGTAGTCACAGCGCTAAAAAGCCAGAAAAACACTGAGCTTAATGACTTAAGAGCAGCACTCTGCAAACTGTGCCAGCAGTCCGCACCAAAAAGGGTAGTGGTACAGTGGGTTCCGTCACACTGCAACATCCAAGGCAACGAGGAGGCAGACAGACTGGCAAAAGAAGGTGCAAGACTACCACAAACAGATACCAGTATGACGTACGAAGAGTCAAAACGGCTTATCAAAGCCAGATACATGACCAAATGGGAAACCGAACATACTGGTTACACCAAAAACGATGCCTATTACCAGTTGAACCTAAGAGAGCAGGTCGTTGTCTTCAGACGTCGCACTGGCCACAACAGACTGAGGTACCACCTATTCAACAAATTGAAGATAGGGTGTACCGACGAATGCCCGTGCGGTACTGGTAAAATGACCACTGAACATCTGCTGCAGAACTGCCCGACATACGAGGATCAGAGAGAGCAGATGTGGCCATTAGCAGTGGAACTGCAAGACAAGCTCTATGGCAGTGGCGAGAGCCTCAGGATGACCGCCGCTTTTTTCGAAAAAATAATGGTTACTGTCTGACTGTGTACGCAGAAGAAGAAGAAGAAGAAGATCTCGCTCAGTCTAACCTCAGACTGGCTGCCCGATGCGATACGCCGTACGCTCATTGTCTGGGGTGAACCACGACGACGGCTACAGAGGAATTGTTAACCTCTGATCATGCCTCAATTCCAGCTTAAACTCAATTATTCAAAATATCCGCTACACAAGTATTACGGTACATACAACGAATGCATACACATGTATAAGTTAACCCGAGTATCTCATGGTAGCTCTACATATGCCATTACCGTCTGTATAACTGTTACACGACTATATCTAAGTCCATATATGAACTGAGGTAATATTTATATGTTTTTGATTACCGCCAGGATTTCCAGTACCACATGTTCCTTCTTAGCAGTAATGCCTACTTCAGACTTGTATGTCTCTAACTGCTGGACGGTTTGATCCTGTAAAACGCACATCGCAGCTGTCTGGTCTGCGGCCTCACGGTTATTTGGTTCGTATCGACCGGGACCCAGGTGGTGGAACGTCTACTTATATCGTCCGCTATTCCTTCAGGATTTCGTCAAAATGTGTTAAATAATTGTGTTTTTTATATACATCTATATATATATATATATATATATATATATATATATATATATATATATATATATATATATATATATATATATATATATATATATATATATATATATATATATATATACATTTCCAGCACACTCGGTCAACAGGAACCAAATACCGATGTGTAGCAGAGTCCAGATTATCACTACAAATGTTCTAATTAGAATGCTACCACATGCATCCACATCATTATTGACTACACACAGCAAGAAAAAAAAAGGTGACAGGTGGCAGATTTATGACATCATACTCATGCAGCAACTATTAAAGTGAGTACAATGGGATTATAAACAATACAAGAAATGCCGATGTTGTTAGCATACAGCCATTGGATATTGCCCCCAACTAATCCAACCCAGTCCTAGCCGGACACTTACCTTTCCTTATCTGCACCCTCAACACACTATTAAAAACTCGTCTTCACCTGTATTACGTGCATTCACTAACCTTGCGATCCCCTCAGGAGGGCGATTTTGGCATTGTACATTCAAGCTATTCAACTGTGATTAACATGTGCTCATACACTCAATCGGTCTGCTTATACACACGCTGGCACATACATCGTTCCCCCGGTGCCCTTAACACACCAAATACACACATCCATATTTCTCCTAGACACAAGCCGCCTAACACACACTATATAGAACTACTAGCTAAGACGCAAAGGAATATACTGGATCAGCAATCCTGTAATCCATTCTTTGTTGCTAACATTTGTCAAATAGCCTTTCAATGGCTCTTCTTTAAAGTCGGCGAGCTAAACATACTTATAACTAAATTGTCTCTATCTTTCTCTCTCCCTCTATCGCTCTCTCTCTCTCCCGTTATCTATCTCCCTCTATATATCTCTCTCTATCTCTCTCTTCCTCTATTTATCTATATATCTCTATCTCGCTCTCTCTCTCTCTCTCTCTCTCTCTCTCTCTCTCCATGGCCAGTGTCGTTGTTTAACTTTGTCTAGTAGAATATAGTCTCATGCAGTATCTGAGCTGTCCAATCGACCTCTGCGAGATGTCTGCTCCAGCCAAAACCTACCTTGGATCTAATTCCATTTAGTCATTATAGGAATTAGTCACTCTGAATTCATGTCACTCAAAATGTCGCAGGAAGCTCGGTTTGCCTATGTATGTCACTAATCCCACACTACTTAAATCGGAACTCCAGAGCGGTCACCTCCTAGCCCTTACCTGTACTAGAACAATTATTTCCCCCAATTCCCTGTTTTCCATTGTTGAGTGAGTTCGAGACGGTGAGTGACATTGGTGTAGTGTTGAAACGGAGAGTGACCTTGGCACACATTCAGATACCTTTGTTCTCAGAGTCGCCGACCACATCACACATGCAATCAATGCTCATGCTCCGGATGTAAATGTTACAGAAGCAAGCTACTGAAACCCGACACTTAACGTCATTTTTCAGGACACACAAAAGAGTTAACCTACTCATCGTGTGCATTAGCAAACAACAAGAACAACTGCAGCAAGTTAGGTTTTGGAAAGTTCCACTTACTTTTAGGCTTTAATTGCTTGCTATTCAACTAGATTTTTGCGTTTTCTAGAAAGTCTCAACATCTCTTTATACCATGCCTTTTAAAATTACTCTTTACACAGCGATCTCCTCCTGCCATTAAAAGTCTAAGGTAAAGTTATTCATTGATGTCATATATACGTCTTTGTATCTTAACATTTCCGCTACCTTCAGTTATCTTCCCCACACAACGTTCACCGAAGAGCACATTTTGTGTAAGGTCAGGTCAGGTTAGGTCATACGGTAACCGGTGAGATCGATGGGTAACACAAGAAGACATCCACACAATACCACGCCCTATTTCTCTGTCTGTGCCTCTTCTGGTCAGAGATTGGACCATTCTGTTATGTTGTCCTCCCACCTCTTTTTGAGTCCGCCTTTTGTCGTCATCCATCCACCTTTTCGTTAATGATCGTATTTGCAAGACCATTTGATCGCGATATATGACCGTACCAAGAGAGTGTCCTTCTTTTGACAGTTGCGAATGGGTCTTCAAAAGGCCCTATTGATGTTGTAATTATATTTCGTATTTTCTCATTTGTAACTCGATCTTTGAACCCGTCGCGTTTAAAAGTCTTCGGAAACATACCATCTCCATTTTGTGTACGGATTTGTTTATATTCTTCGTATATGTCTCATATGCATTAGCATTCTACTATATAGTGTACATATACAATTCAGCTTTGGTTCAATGGAATACCATCAATTTGGTTATTTTGACATCCCCACTTGTTTTGTATTATTTTGCGTCGTCAACGAAAGTGAAAGATGTTTCTTGTTTTTCGAATACGCGGGCATCATTCGAAGCCATACTGTAGCTTATTTAAGCACGCAAAGCCGAGAAATAAGAGTTTGTATTGCCATGGTCAATTTGTAATGGCCCCACACTAATGTCATTAATATGTCAAATGTAATAGCTGCATTGTTTGTCAGTATATTGGTAGTGAGAAGTTCAAGTGACAAGTTGTCTGGGACATTTGTCTCCACACATCCGAATTGTTGTTTTTGAGCAGTATTGTTGTTCATTTCTGGTGTTACATATTGTGGTAATTATTCATTAACTTAGAACTACAGTTTTCCTAACACTAATAGTACGAGAGAGAGAGAGCAGATCCCACCCGTTGGGCCCGATTGATAATTACAGCCTGCATGACATGTTTACTGCTGGTCTACAAAGGCAGCGTCAGCAGTGAATATAACATATCTGAGTAGAACGTGTGTATGCATGCAAGTAGTAATAGATGTTTACGTATATATATATATATATATATATATATATATATATATATATATATATATATATATATATATATATATATATATATATATATATATATATATATATATATATATACATATATATATATACAGATATGCACATATATACACAGTGATTTCCATATAAAAGGAATAATTGTGTATCAAAAAAGTAGATATTGTTTTACCGCTGCACATGATTCCAGTAAAATGCAGTTTACACGTACAATTCCCGTATTCGTTATTGCAGACCGTGGCACAATTTTCAGAGCAGTTCTCTCGACAGTCTGCTCCAAACTTGCCCATAGGACAGTCTGCATTAAGATGATTATTATAGTATTACTGCTAGATATACAAAAGTTAGTAAAAGCAACGAGACTTTGTAATTTCAGTTTGACGTTGTTATTAAGTGTTTATAGTCGTCACTCGTAATATATTCTTCCAGAAAGAAAACACATGGTCGGAGAAAATTAAGCTACTTCAGTTAAACAAAAGAAAAATGTCCAGAGAACATGAATAATAAGTATGCTTTAAATTATTTTGGGATCGTTCATAGTTCTTACACGTTTCACGTCCTCCATTCTCGACTTCTGGAACATCTGGTGACATTAAGCACTATTGTCATGGGCCTTTGAAATTATCAAGTATAAAGAGGAACAAAATTGTCGCACTATAACGTTGAGCCAAAAAGAAAAGCACACGCAATGAACTGGACGTAAAAAACGGATAGTGTCCCTGGTATTGAAAACGAACATGCCAGTCAATTTTGACGTTTGACTTTTTATGTATAAACAACTAAATCCGCATTGAGGTCATAGGTAACATATTCGCAATGCGGGGACGGCGTGGCCTAGTGGTTATGTGACACGGCTCACAACCATAAGGTGCTGGGTTCGATCCCCATCTCAGCACCGGCCGTTACCCCTTAGAAGCAAACCCTTAGAAAATGCAGGAGGAAGCAGACCCTTACATAAAATGCATGCTGAAGTCGGATGCACTGGGCCGACAGGCGCACAATAAAAACGCAGTGCAATGCACACCGCCTAGGGGATTTGAGAAATAAGGCGAACGCAAAAAAAAAAAAAAAAAAAAATATTCGCAATGCTATCTCTGTTTTCAGTGTGCGTCGAGATTCATGTCACCATACACACAACATCCTTGAATATACGTTATTATGATACAAAATAGTCGATTCATCATTGCAAAGATCCGCTCTCTGACATCAGTGTTGCAGTTGAGAAATTGATAGCGAATTCTCGTTGGGTCAGCATGTCAGTCTATGCAACTTCAGTTCCCCTTCCTGTTGGATGTAGAAAGTCAGTAGAAGTAGAACTTTTCAGTTATGACTGACTATAGTAGCCCGTAGTATGTCTTTACTGACTATAGGATGATATAACCTCGAAAGAAAATCAAACACATACATACTTAGCTTTTATTTAGTTTCTCTCTGCAGCGTAGTCTTCATGTCTCTGTAATACAAGACGTATTGTCACCAAGAGTGTGGTGGCCATTTAATGTACATATACAACCGGATCGGTCTGCAGCTTCGTATCCCCATGATATAAAACGTATGTCCATAACCTTAATATCATGCTTACACACATCTTTGAATCTCAACTGTGGTAGATCAGCTGTTTTTTATGCCATCCGCCAACTGCCATTAAAGGATCCCTTTGTGAATGCGATTATCTTCCATGTGACACACATGACCATGTCATCGTAGTCTTTACCGTCAAAGAATAGTGTGCATGCTTGGGATACCTGTGCAAGAGAACATCTCCGTATTTTTCACTCTGTCCCTATATGCAATTCCAAGAATGGATCGCAAGCGCCTATTATAGAAAGTGTGCTCCTATTTGGCATTAAATGTCCAAGTCTCCCTGAAAGAGAGAAGTGTGCTGACGACACACGCAGTGTACACTAAAGCCTTGCTTTACTTGTCAATTTCTGGTTTTTCAAACACGCGTTGTGAGACAAGCAAATTGATCATGTATCATAATGCATGCCAATGCGACTATTCATTTTTGGGTCTAGAGATAGATATGTATCGTTGATGAGGGTCCGCAGGTATGTGAATGTCTATACAGTTGCCAGTTAAAACGTGTCGATGCTACTACTTGGCGTGGTCTAAACGTCCCCTTCCAGCACATTTGTTTGGTTGAGACGTATTGTGAGATCAAAGCGTATCTATGCCTGCGTTACGCGATATATCAACACATGAAGTGCCTACTGCGTGTATGTGACGCTTCTAGCGTCATCAGCGAAAGGCACGTCCCTGATGGCAGTTTTTCTGTCATTCATTTTGGCCTTGCGCCTTGAAAGATTAAACAGCCTACCACCCGACCTAGTGTGCAGCCATATTTCTACATTTGCGTTTCCAAATACATGTTTCAGTAAAATAGCTAATACGATTCTGAACAGTATCAGTGCCAGAATACATCCATGTTTAACACTACTTTGAATACCAATTAGTTGTTACATTCTACAATACATTACTATGTTCCTGTCATTTCCTCATGAAACGATATTATTAATCGTAGCTGGTCTGACTGGGCAACTTGTTATAGAGATGATAATGAAGAGTCCATCACTACTAACTAAATAAAATGCATTTGTCAGATTAATGGATGCGACATAAAAAGACCGGTTCTGATCAGGAGACTTTTTTCTGAAGTTGTAGAAGAGAGAAAATCTAGTCGATCGTTTATCTTTCATACCAAAAACTACACTATGAATTCGGATACGCTCTTAGCCAATGTATGTAGAATTAGTAAGATTACTCTAGCGAAGACGTTCCCTACAACACTGAGTAGAGAAACGCATCGATAGCTATTACAGTCACTACTATAACCTTAGTTGTTATGTAATAGCAACAACAGGAAACCCTTCATTTTAAATTCAATATTATTGATGGCATGTGAATGTGTTAACAGTAAATATATCATTTCCCGGAAGTAACATTTGTAAGAAAGGAAATATTCATCACTCCAATAGTAAACACCGCCTGCATTCGTTATCACGTATATACGATTGAGGACAAGGACAAAGCGCAGTTCCCACATATTTGCAACAGTAAGCTTGCAATAAATCTTCCGAAGCAGTTACAAATCTTTAAACGTTGACATCTGTTGTTGCTACGATCTGGAGAGAGTAAAAACACATCAAAGAACGGTCATCTTGCCTTGTGTCATCCTATTATATATGTACCACCGGGAAAAGAAATGGACCTGCGTTCTTGAATATGCCAAATGCTCTCATATACGTGTCACACAATGAAGGAATTCACGTACCTCTAAATGAATTACCCATCTATCCCCACTATGACGATCGACCCGAGTCCACGTAATGCAATGACTTTAGTCGATGCATAATCCGTGGGCCTGCTATGACTCCGTATCTGTATCTCATATTCTCATCAAAGAAGAACTGCTCTATCTGGTTCGCCATCTTTAGCTATGGAAGACACTTCGAGATAGACGACCGCCTTCGTCTGCCTGGGAACATGCCTGTTTGAATATCAGGATTCCAAGTATTCCAAGTAGATTCATTGTGGAAGGAAGGAAATGCAAATCAGACATTTCGTTTAGAAGAATACAACATACTAAAAACTGAAATATATTTTCCAACTGTCCCAAATGCATTAAGCAATGCTGGGATAATATGCTACGACCTAAAGACCGTGGCTTTTTTATGGATATGTAGCTGGGATGCATGAAGTACTGCCTGTTCCTTTTTTTAAATTAATCCCTCGAAAACAGCTTATCAATAAACGCAGAGAAACTGGAATAAGAGATAATATGTGAGGGTCGGAGAGAAAAATGATCAATATATATTACTAGAGAAACTCAGCAAATCCTACTTCCTCAACACATAAAATTCGGTGTGATAATAAGCTTCGCTAAAGCCAAAAACAGTGACGTATCAGTTTTACAGAAGTTGATGGACACATTTGGAATGTAGTTTTTCTCGGTTCTCAGCTCCGCCAAGTCGTAAGATATATAAGCTGACAGACACACTGTTTGATGGTGATGTAAACCAATGATTAAGACGCGTTTAACTTGTTCTCAATTAACGTCTCGGTAGTTTCAGGCCAGATAACTGAGAAAACATAAGAAGAGGCCAGTTTCCTTCATTATCTTTATCGATAGCCCCCTTTGCACTGCCCACGTGGACTTGAAAGCCGCGTTTGATTCTTTGAACAGATCCGCTATGTGGAAAGCAATGCAGGGCATTGGTACTCCTGTCCCGCTACTAAATTTAATAAAGGAGTTGCACACAGACACCGGCGCCAGAATACACCTTGGAGGCACACTCTCGGAAAGGTTCTCTACATCCACAGGAGTCAGACAGGGTTTCGTTATCGCCCCAGATCTCTTCTGCTGGGCTGTCGACTGGCTCCTGCACCGGGCGAGCACCCACCTACATGGCATTACTATAGATCAAACACTCTTCACAGACCTTGTTTACGCAGATGATATAGTCCTGGTCGGCTCAAACAATACAGCGCTGCAGCAGTCCCCTGAGAACCTGGACAGCATTACGCGAAATAGCATGGGCAAAGACCAAAATTCAGAATATTGGCTCTGACAAACGGCTTCAGGACATAGTTGTCAATGGGCACACTGCGGATGGTGTTAATGATGCCTCATATATCGGCAGCACGTATGCACACGACTGCCGCAGTAACCCCGACATGCACACGCAGATTGGTATAGCGGCTTCGGCAATGAACGACCTCTGCCGTATGTGGAAGAACAGTAGGCTCTCCATGGGCATAAACCTGCCCATCTACCAGTCGTGCGGGATCCAAGTCCTCGAGTATGGCTCTGAGACCTGGGCCCTGCAAAAAAGCGATACCTCGAGACTTGAGGCTTTCCAAAAGCGGAATCAGGGACACATCCTTGGCATTCGTTGGTACGATATTGTCCGGAATGTAGACGTTTCTGCAAATACACATATCCCCCTGTCTCAGTTATTCTGGAACGTCGCCGCATTTCCATGTTCAGTCATGGTGTCCGACTGGACAAGGATGTCACAGCTCACAAGATTCTTTAACAAACAGTCAACAGAGCAAAAGGCCTTAGCCCTGCTGGCTGGAAGCACCGTAGGGGTCGTCCACGAAACACGTGGCTTCAACAGGTAGCAGCTTCCCCATGTACCTCCGAGGATGCATGGCAGTATACAGTTACACCTGGACATGGTGGTGTTCATCTGACGCAACAAACCCCAGACGTATAAACGAACATTGTTGTTGTTGTATCATAAACAATATTAAATATGTGCTGAAAGATCAACTTTCTAAATGTATACTTGAATTTCTGCTCGACCATCATTTTCACGGCTAGAGATGAGCACGGTGAACATTCCCGCCAGGACATTGCCACGTTGGATACACACGATCAGGGGCATGTGTCCACTTCAAAATTGACTTAATACTGCTGGATGCTAGCGAGAGATGAACATGTGCAGTTAAAGAAACGTCATGCAAAGTGGCATTGCTAGAAGATGCGATCTTTTCTGACACATGCCCTATGCAATATGTCAACTGTTATATACACACACACACACACACACACAAATATATATATATATATATATATATATATATATATATATATACATACAGTGTTGTTTGGCTTGATGCGTGTGCGTGTGTGTGTACATACGCGTGTTCGTGTGTGCATGTATGCGATTGTTGGTGTGTGTGGGTGTGTGCGTGCGTGTGACAATGAGATTGCGTGTGTGGGTATGGGTATGAGTGTGGGTGTGTGTGTGTATATATGTGTGTGTGTGTGTGTGTGTGTGTGCGAGTGTGTGGGTGTGCGTGGTTGCGTTTGAGTTTGTCGGCCGGATGGGCGGTCTAGCGGACGTGCGTGGGATTGGTATACATGAGAGATGCCAGCCACACGTGAATGAACATAATAACATTAACGTGTACCGTGTTCGTCCCAGGATGTTCTGGTCAGAAACAATACACTCAGTCAGAATGTTCCTATCGAACATCACCAACATCCAGAGAAACAAATAAGACATGCAGGAGATAATTGTCTTATTGTTCTGTAATTAGAAGATCGCCCCTGCCCTAAGATACGAACATGACGCCATCACCGGAATAATTATTCTATACCCTGTAACTGGAAGGCGAAAACGACAACGATGTAGCACAAGGTGAAGAAAAGTGCGTTAAAATAGAAATCATTTCCATAGTCGGGGGTATCATTTGAAAGGCCGCTGTATGCATGGGAGGCTGGGATAGTGTGCTGCTGCCTGCATGTGGGCATGTTACTGATAACAGCGGCAATCATTAAGCATGTGTTTATAAAGAGAAGATGAAGTATTGGAACGACATTGGTCCGAAGAGTAGAATAGATGTTCAAAAACACATATAGCGTATATGCTGAGTCCCATGTATATGCCCTCTAATATGTAAGTGGTTTCCCCGGTTCCTGCACTTCCATTTGGTGACTTTTGAAACGCATTTTACTGCTACTGTAAATTATATATTTTTGGTTTTTCATTTTCCTGATTCGTTTTTGTTATTTCCCTACTGTCATCAATGTGCTAGTTATGTCTACTTTATTGTATCAACATTATTTGCAGGACAAATATCGTCTGAGATTTAAGGCATTGGGATACACATTTAACTTCACATGATGATTGTATTGTTGTTTGGGCAATGCCTTGTCTAGATTTTTAGAATTGTCTTTCCTGCTGGAATGTGTAAACATTAATACATTAAATGTCATGAGGTGCAGGATTATGTCATCAGAAAGTGCATATCGAACGCTCTCAGCTATTGCATTAACATTCCAAAGTGCCCAACTTTGAGATTGTAAAAAGAATAGCGTTTCGTGTTCAATGTTACAAAGTCAGATGAGATCATTAGTCTAGTGTGAAAACGGGCTGCTACCAGTTGAACCAATGAAATACATACTATAAGGAATTAAAAGCAATACTCTTTACACTATATCAACGGTTCCCGTTGGTTATGATTTACTGGATTCCTTCTCTTTGTAACACTATTGTCAACACTTGTTCTGGCAGACTGGTAGTTCGCATGCTACTTCAACCTGAACTTATTATACCTAAAGAGAATGTTAAGACTTCGATCAAGAGAATATACATGGATAAGACGCAAACACATAATACAAGTCAATAACAACATAACATTGCGCATATTACCAGTTTAAAAGTCGAACAAGTGTTGTTTTTGTTGTTGTTGTTGTTGAATGCTCACAATAATTGAGTTTACTCTGCTGTGTGCGCCATGAAAATGACGTTACGTGGCGTGTCGTAGGAGTTTTCCGCACATCCCGAGCATGCTGATGAAGGTGGACAGCCGTCCTCTAGGCGGTTGTGCTATGCTTAGCTTCACCTGCGTGGCACTCACTGCAACAGGAATCATATCGATCCGCATCTCGTCAGCCAGGCTGTTATGAAGACAGCATGCTTCTAGGGAACGCTACATGGTTGACAGATTGTAGTCTTTGATAGTGTATTGACCCCGACGAGACGTCCTGGTCACGTCTGGACTAACATATCAGTTCCCCCGAACAGGTGATAATCGTCAAATGTCGCATTTGACTCATTAAAAGAGAAGAAAGCACTGGGTGACTCTTAGCTGACATAATGCTTCAGAGTCAGCAAACCAGAGCTGTCCAAGACCCTACGCTGCATGTGTACAGCTTGGATGAAATAATAGTTATCAAAGAGGTACGGGATGAGAAGCTTCACAAATACGGTTTGCCGAATCAGTTGGACAAGAAATGAAGACAAATGACAACTTCCTGCAAACTATGACACATGTGTAGGAAAACGTTATTTTCAGGACGAACGCAGAAGAAAGAAGAAATACACACAAGCACAGACGCACGGAGATAACAGATGATTAATAAACTAAACATTAGACGTACCTATGCTTGTATCTGACACATGTTAAACGTAAATGAGGAATATACACTACTTTTGCTTCCAGGATGATGATCACGTTTGGTCATAATAAGTACCATTTCTGGGCAAGATATGCGTATTGAAATGCTACTAGTCTTAGGCTAGCCACTGGATATGATATGTGTATGGACATGCTTTTAGTCACATGATAACCATTAGACAAGATACGTTTCTGGAAATGTCGATAATCTCATCCTGACCACTGAACAACATACATGTCTAGAGATTTCAATTCCATCAGCTTAACTACTTGACAAGATCCGTGTCTGGAGATGTCGATAGTCTTAGCCTAACCACCAGCGAACATACGTGTCTGGAGATGTCAATAAGCTCAAAAAACAACATATTAAAGGTGTCATCAAAAAGAGGACGATGACTTATTACATTTTGAGCATTACATTATATGGCTACATGATAAGTTGTCTACGCGTATCTGAGTTGAATTCAACCGTACGCCGTACTTACCAAGTGCAATTTTTTCAACTTGATTGACAATGATGTGAAATGATTTAAATAATAAAGATATGTAATAATAGTTGTGAAGTGATGCAGAAATTAAATGAAAATGTCTAAGACAATGGAATATGTATGATAACAGTGGCAGTGAAAGGTGGCTCACCACAATACTGTTAGTATGTGGATCTCCGTGTAATAGTGACATTTAATTTGTATCCATAGTAATGATGATAGTGGATGGCATTTCTAAAATAATGATTCCGCTGAATGGTATCTCTACAATACTAGTGGCTGTGAATTGTATATCTGCACAAATACTAGAAGTGAATGATACCTTCACAAAGTATTGGAGGTGAATAGTCTCTTCACAATATGTCTCAAAGTGGATGTTGTATCCACAATAACGATGGCAGTGAATTGCGTCTCCACAATGGCGGTGTCATAAAATGAGGTCTTCACAATAACCGTGGCATATAATGTAATCTTCACACTAATATCGACAGCTACAGCTGTAGTTCGGTAAAGTCGCTAACAAAATTCGCAAGCTGCCCTTATATCTAAGAGAGTGTCATACGCATTCGATGGCTGATACCAGATTCATCAATGTCGAGACAGTTTATTTTGGCTTCAAGAATGTCCAATGTCTGTTACACGCCTTTTGACAACCATACGCAACGTTTTTTGCGCATCTCTTCGTTCGTACTTACTTGCCATCAGCTTGCATCGTCAAGTGATGTAATGAAGTGACGCCGCGTCCCTTGGGTAAGTGTATTTAGTCCATATGCTGTAAGCCTGTGTTATTGTAGTATTTCATTAAGACCGTTGAGTTCCTCGTGCCCAGTAGCTTTGTCGTACTAATACATAACATAGCTTCAATAATATGGAATCATTAAAAATTACTAGTGTTGGTGCAATTATGAAAATGGTAATTATATAATGTCAGTTCCCTTCAGTGATATAGTTATTGAGCAGAGAATGTCTCCAGTTACCTATATTGAAACATCTATGGACAACACAACATCTATGGTTAAGTGTTTTGATAGAAATACTGATAAAAGTATTCTTGCAGTTACCTGAGATGCAATTGCGTCCTATATAGCCAGGAACGCAGCCAAAACAGTTTCCAGAAACATATTCACAGACATCATGCAAACAACGCGTACTACAGCGAGCTGAGCAGTTCAGTCCAAAGTAACCTACGTCGCAGGCTTCACGACATGCCCCGGTGATGCCATGGCAAATCTGAGTTGAAGTACAATTACATGGTTGGCAGGAAATCCCAAACCTCAAGTCCGGACAAATGTTGTCTGATAGAAACCAAAAATGGTATTAAGTGGTGCATGTTTTATTAACTTCTTAATATATAAGATATTGATAGAAGAAGAAATTATGAAATAAGAAACGGAATAGCACATTCAATACCAGATCATGAAGGCAATCTTCGGCATCAAGCACATACAATTAAAGTCATCGATGAACAGTAACAAACAAAAATTGGTCTATAGTGTCTAGCACATACAATAAAGCGAAACGATGTAATACAGGTTTTACAATTAATCAAGGGAGAAGATCAATTTAACTATAACACGTTTTTTTAAAAAGTTTCTCAAGCTACAAGAACGACAGGGAATCGTTTAAATTAATTTGCAAATTCATCTGAGTGCGCAAGAAGCATAAAACGAGAAACATGAAAAAGAAGACTAAGAAGAAAAAAAAAACGACGTCAGAGAACTCGAAGAAAAAGAAGACGACGATGAAGAACAGGAACAAGAGGAAACTGTGTTGTATCGCCGTTATTCGCCATGTCTTGTTTTTATTTCGTCTACTCTGTGTCTCTGTTGGAGGACTTGACGCTGTAACGTCCAATTCGTTATCTTTTTGTCATTCTGCTATCACTGAGCCATTACTTTAATAGCTTTCTAGCGTACATTTAACTGTAAATCAGTATTGTGTTATATACATATGATGTGAAATAAATCATAAAGCTATTTTTAATGGTGTATTAATTTGGTTGATATCAAACATTTAGTAAGTATATAGCTGTTTAAGTAACTGGGATATTTAAAATTGGCGGTTATAACGATATTACACTGTTTAATTAACAATGGTATGTTCAACATAGAACAATACTTTAGTAGTTCATGGTATTGTGATAAGAGACAGTGCTATTAGTGTGAATTAAAATATATGTAATCTGGGGTAGTTGTCTCGCCGCCGCGATTCAATTTCAACCAGTGTTCGCAAAGCGATCTCAGTCCCGCCAGGCGGAGCGATAGCGCGGGCTTGCGGAAAACGCTCGCCTGCCTTTCCATGTAGAGCTATTGGGGTGCGGTTTGTTGTGGCGTCTCCTCCACCGAGGTGCGCTTCTCTGGTCCGTATCAGGATACGTGGTCCGTCCGTGGTGATTTATCTAAGGCTTATAGCAGAGCTCGACAGTTCGTCTCGCTAGTGGTCAGACTCTCACAAAGAGCTTATGACCGGCAAATGGAAAGCAGGAATCGTGCCTCAAGGCCCTGTGTTCTCCTCGGGAGAAGAGCAGGCCGGCCGGCCAAATTGTCTTTAGTCCCAGTGAAATTCATCGCCGAGATCGTTGGGATCCGTTCTGCACATAGCGCTGCCATCCCTCCTCGAGCGAGCCCGGTCGGTCGGTCGTCTGGTGCGTGTAGGAGGCCCCTGTCAGGCGGTCCTAGGTCGAAGGAGTGAGGGACGGGTGGAACAACCTTGGTGGGAAACCAAAGTGTTTGGGTTCCGGGGGAAGTATGGTTGCAAAGCTGAAACTTAAAGGAATTGACGGAAGGGCACCACCAGGAATGGAGCCTGCGGCTTAATTTGACTCAACACGGCCAAACACTGACATGATTGACATGCCGAGAGCACTTTCGTTGGGTCTAATATGGAACGGGTGCTGGAATTAGACCCTCGAAAATCTGGGGCTACCCTGTAAGTAACTTCATTGTCTCGCTAAATGAATTGACGGAAGGGCACCACCAGGAGTGGAACCTGCAGCTTAAATTGACAGAACACGCCAATACTGTAGAACGTCTGACAAATCGAGAGCACTACCGATGGGTCTAATAATGAACGTACGCTGGTGTTAGACTCAAGGAAGACAAGTTAGCTCTCCAACACCCAAATGAAAGAACGCTACGTAAATCGTGTTTAACCCCGCAGAAACCGCAGATTTCAAATACCTGGTCATTGACAAACAAAAGCCCTCAATAAATTCGTCTGGCCAAATATTGAACGGGTGCTGGAAATAGACCCTCTGAAGACAGGTCAATTTTACCCTACTAATGACAGGTGGTTGCTACGGAAAACCAGCTCATATCGAGAGGAGCCGCATACACTTTGGTTCACGTACCAGGCTGATAAGCCAATGACGCGAGGCTACCATGTTGGGGATTACGGCCGAACTCGTGTAAGCCGCAATCCCGACCAAATCCTCAGCACCACTGCAATGTGAAGCTCCTACATGTTCGGGACCTGGGGCTCGCGCCCCAGCCCTATCCGGTAGAGCCGCAGAAAGAGGTATCTGCCGTCCGCCGATAAAAGAGAGCGGACAGCTGCTTGATACTCACCTTATACGGCGATGGGGTGCGAAACCACCAACATAAGACTTAGTTCCTGGTCGGGATGTCGAAAACAGTAGAGCAGCCATCTCACTGTGAACTGTCGAAACTAAACCAATGACCATGAGATATGTCCGCACACTAGGCGAACAACATCTCTGTGACATTAACAGGTCTGTCCCCTGGTTAAATGCACTTCTGCTTCGATATCTACCTTTGTACGCTATCAGCCATATATTTATCATGCTGGACGCAGAATAGATGAAGAAAAACAGACATTGCACACATGCCCCACTGTGTCAACATCCCAGGTGGCATGGAATGCTAGGCGTACCATCTCTGCATAGAAGCAAAGAAAAGAAAGGGAGAAAGAGATACCCCACTCACATGCAAATGCTACGTTTCTGGCAGGACGTGACGATCCAGGGGTACAGACACACAGGACTGCTTCTCTTCCGGGTAAAGCAGTCCATATCATATATCTCACATATCTCATATATCATCTCACATATCATCATCGCACCCTATAGACACGAGTAGTGAAGACTCGATAGTCTGGTAAGACAACTTCCATAAGGGAGACAACTCTGATCATAAACAACTGCTGCCTTGCAGATAGGCTGGGGACAGCCAAAGGCTAAAGAGGGCATCCCTACAGAAACGCCTGTTGAAATCGGATGCACGGGGCCGCAAGCCTAACAAAATAGTGCAACGTAAATAACAGCATGATGACAGTACAACCGATGAGAAAAACGCATGGCGCTCATCCTGCGGAGTCCTGCAAGGCAGCGATAGTGCCGGGACCCACGCCTCGAAGGGGCCCACCCTTCACTACTGGTGGTCACCCACCCATGTGTCGTGGAGTAAAGGCACATGGCTATGGGGCAACTTTTATTGACCAAAAACTAAAGATCCTCAAAATACTACAGTGGAATGCGGAGGGAGTCATTAACAAAAAAACTTTCCCTAACACATCACCTGCATGAAGGTAAGATTGACGTGGCATGTATCTAGTAAACGCACCTCAACAAAAATCATAAATTCCCAATCAGAGGATACCAGACCTTCCGTCTTGATAGAAAATGCCACAAAGGAGGGGTCCTGACACTGACCAGAAACTGCATACCGAGTAGCGCGGTACCTGTCAGTCACACCGGACAAGCAGAAATTGTAGGAGTTGACCTAATGGCTCAAGAGACGAAGCTCCGCATTTTCAATCTGTACGGACCACCAAATAGAGACCTATCGCTCTCGAGTATGGAGGTCAGAGACTCCAACTGCATAGTATTTGGAGATTTCAACAGCCACTCGGAGAGATGGGGATACTCTGACACAGACAGCAGAGGTGACGAAGTGGAAGATTGGGAGATAAATTCAAATCTCTCCCTAATAAATAGGCCGGAGGATAGCCCTAGCTTCTATTCAAGAACATGGCATACCACCTAGACTCCAGATTTGGCCTTCTCCACACAGAACATACACTATAAAATAGACTGCCAGGTGCTAAACCAACTGGCAGGTAGCGACCACATGCCGATCAGGCTAATCATTGAAATGGATGTAGGCCCACAGGAAACAAAACCGCTCCCACGTTGGAATTACGAACGAGCCGACTGGAACAGATTAGCAATCCTGACAGACGGGCTGTGTGAAACCATCAACACACGAAACAACAAAATGAAGCCCATGGTGGAAAGCCTAAGCAAGGCAATAATGCAAGCCGCCACTGAAACCATCCCAAGAGGAGCTAGGAAAAACTATAAACCCTACTGGAATGATGAGTTGCAGAAAACGGAAGATACAGTAACAAATGCTAGGAACATGGCAGAGCGAGAACAATCCATGGAGGCAAACATCGCCCTCAAAGCCGCGACGGCGAAATACAAACACACTCTCAAGCAAACAGCAAGAGAAAGCTGGAAAAATAAAACGGAAAGCCTAAACCTGAACAAAGACGTGAACAAGATATGGAAGCTAGTCAGAGCCATGAACGACGAGACCCCGTCAAATAAACAAATTATCATCAAGCAGGGCGAAAACTTGCTCACAGGTAAGAAAGCCGCAAACGCTTTTGTCGATCACTATGCCAGAGCAAACCACAACGATGGCCCTGCAGATAAGCATACAGACATTAGCGAAGAGCTAAAAGGGCACGATAACATCAATACGGCACCTGAAGAGCACATGATGGCCAAATTAACAATGAGCGAAATGGAAGAGGCTATGAGAACATTAAAGAAAAGGAAATATCCCGGAAAAGACGGGATAACAAACGAAATGCTGATGGGGCTGGGCCGAACAGCGAAGAGGAAACTGCTATCGGTCCTTAACCAAAGCTGGAAAAGGGGAATTGTACCCCATTCATGGAAAGACGCAATACTGGTACCAGTACCAAAAACAGGAAAGGACAAAACAGATCCAAATGGATAAAGGCCCATCTGCCTACTGAGCTGTGTCGGCATACTGATGGAACGGATGATAAACACCAGACTGATATGGCATCTCGAAGAAAAACGAATACTAATTCCACAGAAAGCCGGCTTTAGACAGCACAGATCCACTGAGGACCAGGTCATCCTCATAGCCCAGGAAATAGAAGATGCCTACTAGGCACAGAAACACACAGTAGCTGTTTGGGTAGATCTGGAAAAGGCATTTGACAAAGTCTGGAAAGACGGAGTTAGAGTCAAGCTAAGAAGATATGATGTTTGTGGGAAAATGTACAAGTGGATCAACCACTACCTCAAACAAAGAAAGCCCAGAGTCCAAGTACAAGGGCAGATGAGCAAAAGGGTGACACTCGAGCAGGGAGTACCCCAAGGGGGAGTACTGTCACCCACACTCTTCCTGGTATATATAAACGACATTACTAAGAAAATATCAAGGAGAGTCCATAGCTCAATATTTGCAGACGATCTGGCTATGTGGACCTCTGAAAAGAATCTCACCATAGCAAGAAATCGGATGAAGCAGGCCCTAACATCGCTGGATTAGTGGGCGAACTCATGGCTGGTCAAAATAAACGAGGAGAAAACCGCATGCACAATATTCTCGCTTTCATTAAAACCCCAAAGTACCAAATAAAGTCAAAACGGCTTATCAAAGTCAGATACATGACCAAATGGGAAACCGAACATACTGGTTACACCAAAAACGGTGCCTATTACCAGTTGAATCGAAGAGAGCAGGTCGTTGTCTTCAGACTTCGCACTGGCCACAATAGACTGAGGTACCACCTATTCAACAAATTGAAGATAGGTGGTATCGACGAATGCCCGTGTGGTACTGGTAAAATGACCGCTGAACATCTGCTGCAGAACTGCCCAACATACGAGGATCAGAGAGAACAGCTGTGGCCATCACCAGTGGAACTGCAAGACAAGCTCTATGGCAGTGGCGACAGCCTCAGGATGACCGCCGCTTTTTTCGAAAAAAATTAGTGTTACTGTCTGACTGCGTACTGAGAAGAAGAAGAAGAAAATAGACGTAAAGTCATAATTTTGTATAGTGAAGGTGATAAGTTATAGGCGATACATCAATATTCATTGGTTTCATTATACAGTACAATTATTAAAATATAATAATTACGTATATAATTCCAGGCGTGAATTAAAACGTAAAGTCATTATCCAGTTATATTATGTTGATATTATAACAAACACGCCATATAAATAATATTGAGTAGAATATTGAGATCTTGGCATCAGATATAAAGATAAAATTGAGTAGGTCAATGATTATATGCTATCAGAAATATAATCTTTATTAAATGTTACAGGTGTGATGTGATATTGCAAAAAACGAATTCTTAATTAGTTTAATAGCAGCTTGATCATGGACCACTAGGTTAGTCAGGCCAGAGACTTGTGTTAATTGCATGTCTATAGGAGACCATATGCCGGTCAGGAAAAGCATATTGATTAGACTCATTACTCAAGGTCAGGTGAAACACGATAATCAATTACCTCACATGCTTGCTATTTCCTGAAAATATGCTGTTTTATAGACGACTGGGTAACGAGTTGTACATTGGTCATGTGATTCCTATAATGGTGAGATTAATTAAAAGCCTCACATTGCACTGCCCTGGTGAACCTTTTCAAGTATGCCTTGCGATGTGACGAATATCTCTTTAGGTACACAACGACATGCAAACTGTGTTTAAACAAAACCAGAGAACACATAAGCTACAGCGACATTCAATCAAATGATCCCAAAGTCACAATTTCATCAGAGGATAGATGTTCAAAATGATTTGCCCTGAAAATTCGAACCTAGACACCAGGGTATATAATGTACCTGTCATGAGAACAGACGTTGGACAATGTGTATACACACACACACACACGCACATTCACACACACACACACATACACGTGTGTGTGTGTGTATGTGTGTGTGTGTGTGTGTATGTGTGTGTGTATGTGCGTGTGTGTATATTTGTATTTATCGCATTTATTGCAGATGCATCCTACATTATTTCGCTGGTTAATTATTGTTGTAATATTATGTTCTAGCTTCTACTTTTCCCAGTTGTTGAATTCCATCTTCAAATATCCGATTACAATATGTGGAAGAAAGATGGTCGGCAAAATAACTTAATATTCTAGATGTGTCCGTGTTATGTTATAGATGCATCAGTGGTATGCCCTATATGTGTCAGTGTTATGTTCTAGATGTTGCATTGTTATGTTCTACATGTCTCAGGAGTGTGCTTTAGATGTGCTCAAGTTATGTTCTAGATTTTTCAGTGTTATGTTTCACATGTGTCAGTGTTATGCCGATTGATTGGATATAGACTTTGGTTTCAGCTTGCTACATGACCGTTGCAAGTTACTTCAACAGAACTTATTTGATGCTTTTCAGAAAACTGATTAATTCTTACTTCAATATTTGAGAATCAATAGAAAGGATTTACCAGTTAGACTATGTGGAATAATTCTAGTCGACACATAACCTCGTTATAGGAATCTGTATGTAGGCAAACTATTCATAGTGTCTTCGGCATTTGTGAAAGCACCATATGCATGAGACCGAAGTCAGAGTGACATTGCAATTGTTCGATTTTTTGGATAACCATATTTCCTGGGATTATTGTCAGGATCTTTAAAATGATTATGGTTAGCCTATTAATTGTTTTAAAATGTAATCTGATCGATATTGTAATTGCAAATACATTAGTAAATATATTTATAAAACTACCTTTGTCATGTGTCAACATGTAACTGATTTTAGATTCAGTTTTAAATATATAAGAATATACGGACAAGAATAGTATATTCAGTATCAAAATGTAAATAGAAAAATGTATTCTAGTATGGGAAAATGTGGCATATATTGGTTTTGGTTGTATAGTTAATGTATTCACATACGACGTTGTTCAAATAAACAAATAATACACATTAATAACGAAAATCTGTTCTGTTTCTGTTTTTAAGAATCTACTTCACTGCCCTGTGGGCATACCTATAGGTGATTGATTTAACTCAGTAAAGGACGCATGGGCTGTTGGTCTTTATAGCTCTCTTGTTGCACACTCGCCTGCTCCGTCCTCTCATGCGACCTACTCCTTTTGAACCTCTTTTAATGTCTAAACTATGCAGTCTGTGGATCGCTGCATGATCAATTGCGGTGGTCTCCTGCCATATATTGATTTCAGAATTGTATTTGTATCTATCTTACGTCCCCGTTATAAAAGTTTGTGAAGCCAAAATGGCAGCTTTTTCGTTGCTCTTATCCCTAACATAACTAGCACATTAGATACATGTCAACCGCTGGAGGTTTGATGTATCAACAGCTGCTTCCGATACGTGCTTAAGCCATCCCTTCTATACTTTTCGCAATACGGTTTGCGTGTCTGTCACGAATACTTCCATATTTAAAGATATCCATCTCAGCGCTGAGGACACTATCTAAAAAAAAAAAATTCCCCCTTGTATATTTGATAAGACGTGTAATTGCGCAATTTGATATTATCATTAAAAGTTCCCAAAAGGTTTATTTTGTTAATAATCCAAATAACATAATTAACAATTTCATTTACTTAAAAAAAAGTTTCTTCAATTTATATAACGAATATTGGCAATGCCACCTACAATAGTGACTGTATTTTACTTTTTTCTTTGATTATCTTTTCCAAGTTATTTCATTCTTAATTGTTATGAATTGATACATTTTAAAAAAAACATTGTTTTATTTGTCAGTGCTTTTCTTTGGCACTTTTCGAAATACAAATTAAATAATACATGTTGTTTTCATTGTTATTTGTCCTCATATTTTACTGTCTTTTCTTTCATTGACCCAGTTCCACAGCAGGACTCAGGCAATTGCCATTATTTATGTAACCGTGTGTACAATTAATTTGGCGGCACACATTATGTGCGGGTCAGCTAATATACGGTGTTAGCGCATGGCAGGATTTGAAAATAAATAACAACACATCATTTTTATTATGGGTGTCGTGGTTTCATAAATATTAATTATAATTGAACGGCTTAATATATTCAACACATAGTCATTTTAAGGAATATCTACGAAAAATGTAGAGCGTTTAATGTAGACCAGAACACATGTTTCATTGATTCCACCAAGGCCTACGATACGGCAAAACATCAAAATATGTGGAGAATCATGAAATAAATGGGATTTCCTTTGCATTTGGTCCATCTCATTGAAACGTTATACCAAGATCAACAAGCCGATGTCCGAGTATCAGGACAAACATCAGATTGGTTTGCAATACACAAGGGAGTACGACAGCGGTGTATCATCTCACCTGATCTGTAACAAAAATGCGGAATGTATAATGATAACTGTTCTAGAAGACGAGAACATTCAAAGTTTCGAACCCATTTACGATTGGGGTATACGCGATTCCAGAATTACGATACGCAGGCGGCACAGTGATACTATTAAGACGGTTAGAGCAGCTAATTACATCCGTTAATGGACAAAGTAAATATCAAAACATGTTTGCAAACACAAATTAAAGAAAGAAAATAACCACCGACACCATACAATGTCAGCAGAACATTACAGCGGGTAAAGAGGAAATAGATCAGGTCACACATGTTGAATATATCGGCTCCAAAATTGACAAAAATTGCGACTGTTCGAAGGAAAGCAGAAGAAGACTAGCCATGGCAATGCAGAGAATGAACATAATTTATGGCAGACCAACAAAATGTAAGTTTTCAGGGCCTGATTTTTGTATTGCAGCTTATGGCTGCGAATCATGGACAATTACCAACACGTATATACAAAGAATCGAATCCTTCGAGTCAAAATGTTACAGAAAGATCTTCAGAAAACCATGCACAGAAAAAACAAACAAATGTAGACATTTGGCAAGAGGTGAGCATAGCTGAGAACCGGTTTATCAATTAATGTTCAGCCAGAAAAAGCAAATACTTTGGTCACATAATAGACACAACGGTCTCGTGTGAACGGTGATGGTAGGTATGATGCCAGGCAAAAGAGGAAGGGGTAGACAGAGAAGACGTGGGCACCAAGATATCCAGGAATGCTTGAGTATGACCGTGGCGGAGGTTATAGTTTTGGCAAGAGAACAAGTTTATTTCAGACAGTCTGCGATGGGAGCCACGTTCTGCAAAGGACATGCTACATGTTTATGGTTTAGTAGTAATCTGATGTTAGTAAAATGAATTATTTTAAGTTATTTAGTGGTGATTTGATTTTAGAAATAACATATCTATCTAGTTTTTTAGTTGTGACATGAGGCTAAACATTTACAATGAAATATCGGTTTATTTAGTAGTGACGAATTTTCGAAAAAAATAACTATTGAGTGGATAAAAATTGACCTTATTTGTTATATGTGCATTAGTATTTATAGGTTTACTGCTGATGTGAATACATAAATACATTCGCAAATTGGTGGTTCAGCCTAAACGTGGTTAAAAAAATAAAAACCGTTATTGAGTGGGATAGCGACGATGCTATTTTAGAAAAAGAATGTCATTACTTTTGTGATAACGTCATTTAAGAGAAAAATTAAAAATTGCTACTGATTGTTTTAGCTCTGACGAAATTGATTACAGAAAACCGTTTTGGAGCTGTTTAATGGTGAATGCGCATAATAAATAAAATCGTTATGCAGTGGCGTAATGGTTACTTGATTTTAGAAATGTATAACATTATGACCGGATTTTAGACATACTCCATTATTCAACAATATTCTGGTGACGTCATTTTATAAATTTATTCCATCTGTATATTGATTAATAAAATATTCGGGAGTATCAGTGGACATATTTTTTTGTTATATTTGACTTTTCTGTAACTAGTTTCATTGCAAGACATAAACTGAACTGCATGCAATTGATTTCTGTCGTTTCTACACTTAAACATTCAATTCAGCAGATACATTTTTAAGAAACTAAATCAATTGTCATTGGGAATACCATGTTGGCCGCCAGAGGTTATTGAGCAATATTTAAATTGAAAAGAGCTCAATTCTTGGCATATTGTAATTTTCAATTTCCAAGATTGGAATACAATTAACAACTACATTTCATCAATGTAGTATGCCTACGAATGCCCCCGCTATAATAAAGGACACATTTTCAGTAGTTACATTACAAAAATACAGATAATCCAATTATTAGGTTAATCCAGAATCTGTCAACAAAATATAGACATTAGTATTTAAATCTAATAAGATCTAAGAGATACAGTTTCAATAATACATGGTCTAGTAGATAGTTGCATATTGTGATCGAATCTCTATAAGGCATATTCTGTGATATTGATGGAAAATGATGGGTGTCAAAGTGAGTGCTATGGAAAAAAAGGCATAAAGCAATGATGCAATTGCTGCCTGAAAAAAAGTGTGATTTGAAAATAAACGTTAGCAACATAAGCCAATGCATATCATTATCAACGAAGATATTAAACATATACATACATTTACATATTTAGAACAGAGCATCAAAGAAGGTGACCGGAAAAAGAAATGCATTAAAACAGTGGTTGAATTGGCAAAAAGAACTATTTCAAGTAAAATAATGCACTAATTACCAAAAAAAGATAAAGATAAAACTGAAAAAAATAGTATTCGCAACTCAAATATGTTGGATTACCACTGCAAGGAGTGAAACATGTATTTTTGTAAAGACAGATGAATAACGATCTTCTCCTTCTTCTTCTTCTTCGTACGCTGTCAGACTTCAACCTGCATTTTTTCGAAAAAAGCAGTGGTCACCCTGAGGCTTTTGACCCTGCAATAGAGCGTGTCTAGTGTTGGCACTGGTGATGCCCACATCTGCTTTTTCTCTGGTCCTCGTATGTCGGGCAGTTGTGCAGCAAATGTTTAGCGGGCATTTTCCCGGTACCACACAAGCATTCGTCAGTGCCACCTATCTTCAATTTGTTGAATAGGTGGTACCTCAGTCTGTTGTGGCCTGTGCGAAGTCTGAAGACCACGACCTGATCTCTTCTGTTCAACTGGTAATAGGCATCGATATTTGTGTAGCCAGTATGTTATGTTTCCCATTTCGTCATGTATCTAGCTCTAATGAGCATTTTTGACGCTTCGTATGTCAAACTAGGATATGGTTGTGGTAGCCTTGCAACTTCTTTTGTCAGTCTGTCTGCCTCCTCTTTGCCGTGGACGTTACAGTGGTAACCCACTGTATCACTGCTCTTTTTAGTGAGGACTGCTGACATTGTTGACAGAGTACTGCTCTTAAATCATTAAGTTCAATATTTTATGGCTTTTTAGTGCTGTGACTACGACTAGGGCATATGTAAACAGGGCTATATGGCTTTCATTTATTTCACCAGTCGCCATTTTTTCTACTGCAGCCACCAGTGCCTCTGCCTTCGCTCTCAAATTGTACGTGTATTTGCCAGTTGTCACTGAAAGTGTTATTTTTCTGCCATTTGGTAGGCAAAGGAATACCCCTGCCCCTCCGTTCTGTGTAGTGTCTGTTACAGAACCGTCGGTGTATGCATGGGTGCAGTCCATGGTTGGGTAGTTTTTCGTTATGTACCTTAGGGTTATGTGTCTTCTTTCTTTGTCAGTCTGTCTGTTCTTATTTTCAATACCTGGTATATTTTCTACAATATCTGAAAAAATATGCTGCCTCCAGGTAGGTTAGCGTACATTAGGGATGGTCTTTCGTGCTGTTAATGCGTTCATAGGGTCTTCGTTCATATTTGTTTTGGCTATTTCTGCAATGTTTCTCCGCTTTAGTTTCCATTTCCAAATGTATTTAGTCTCGTATGCATTGGATGTTATGTCAGTCTTCTGAGTTTCTCTGCTTGCTTTTGGGCTCTGCAGTCTCTTCTGTCGGTCATGGATTGCAGATTTGTAATCTTTTCAAGTTCTACAATTGGCGTTGACTTCATTCCGCAATGCCATACTCGAGAAATGGTCTCATTTTTCCAGTGTACAATTTCTTTAGTTTTCTTTCGTCTGCTCCCCAGCTTGCGCCAGCACGTTTCCTCATGATTTCCATTCATTGTATGGCTATCATTCTGTTTCTCTCGATCTGATTTGTCCATGTCATGCGCCAATCAAATGTAACTCCTAAGTAGTTTGGATTGTCGTTTCATCGAAGATATTTGACATCAAGATTTATTTTTCTGTTCTTTTGAAAGCTAGAATATCGTACATGTTGTTTTGTCCTCGTTTATTTTGACCAGCCATGAGTTCGCCCACTCCTCCAATGAAGTTAGGATCTGCTGCATCCGATTGTTTGCTGTGGTGAGATTTTTTTTAGAGGTCCACATAGCCAGATTGTCCGCAAATATGGAGCTGAGGACTCTTATTGGTATATTCTCTGTGATGTTGTTTATTTACACCAGGAAACGTGTGGGTGACAGTACCCCCCCCCCCCCAAACCCCTGTTGTGTTACTCCTTGCCCCAGTGTCACCTTTTTGCTCATCTGCCCTTGTACTTGAACCCTGGCCTTTCTGTTTTCGAGGTAGTGGCCGATCATTCTGTACATTTTCAAGACACTTCACTTCTTCGTAGCTTGACTTTAAGTCCCTACTGTACAAAACTGTACTATACAAAACCGCTACTGTATGCGTTTTCTCTTAGTAAGCATCCTCTTTTGCATGTGCTATGAGAGTGATCTGGTCATCAGTGGATATGTGTTGTCTAAATCATATATGCTGTGGGATTAATATGTGTTTTTCCTCCAGGTGCCACATCTGCCTGGTGTTTAGCATACGTTCCATCAGTTTGCCTACACAGTTAAGTAGAATGATGGGCCTGTATCTATTTGGATCTGTTCTATCTTTTTCTTACTTTGGTACTGGTATAAGTACAGCATCTTCCCATGCTTGCGGTGCAATTCCCCTTTTCCGGCTGTGGTTCAGGACTGATATTAACTTCCTCTTTGATGTTTGTTTTAAACCCATCAGTATTTCGTTTGTTACCCCATCCTTACCGGACGATTTATTTTTCTTTAAAGTTATCATGGCCTAATCCATTTCATTCATTGTTAGTTTTGCAATCATGTGCTCCTCTGGTGCCATCTTGATGTTGTGATGGCTATTTATTTCGTCCCTAATGTATGTATGTCTGTCTGTTGGGACATCAATGTGGTTTGCTCTGGCAGAATGTTCTATAAAGGCGTTTGCTGCTTTTTTTCCGGTAAGCATGGTGTCGCCCTAATTGATGGTAATTTGTTTATTTGATGGTGTAATATAATTTAAATAAGTCTCTCCAATCCAATACTCTCATTCACATTACACTCCATTTCAGCTCTCCAACCCACTCCTCTAATTCACATTATAGTCCCTCTCAGCTCTCCAGCCCACTCCTCTCATGCACATTAGAGTCCCTCTGAGCTCTCCAACCCACTCCGCTCATGCACATTACAGTCCCTCTCAGCTATTTGACCCACTCTTCTCATTCCGTCCATTTCTTCATATTACACTAACCGCTGTTCCCATTCCCGTCACTATCACACGACAACCGTCCATATCTCCAACATCTCTCCCACATTCAGCCCGTCCAGTTTAGAGATACAACATACAATATCAGACACTCCTAAATAGAGTCCCTCTCATACATTTTTGGAATCCCAAAAGAAGATTGCAGCAAGTGCCTGCATGTATCAGATAAGGAAACAAATGTCACCGTCTACCGGAGGAAAGAGAAATGGAAAACATGTAGTTTTGAACCAACCCCTTGAGAACATGTTTACCTGCCGGTCATTTAAAACGGACAAAACAGAAAGTGTAGCCACGTTGGAAGCTGCACATGCCTTCATGAAGAAATGAGTCATTGAACAGCAGGCAGGTATTTAAACGTCTCCTTCGACGAGTTTTGCAGTTCAGGCGCTAATACAGTTCAAAGGATGAAACGTGGATCGAAGCTATAGAAACAACAGTTGAGGTTTTACACAAACGGCTTGACCTAGAGGAACTGATGGATCTAGCATTGTTATTGTTAGGGTCTTTTATTCTGGAAGGTTATGAAGGAAACCCAATTCAAAACAAATGTATATATTGGTGGTGGGCGCGATCAACAACAAATAGACACAGTCTCCGTAAATAGCGATGCATTGCACGTGATCGTAGCAACCTACCATGAAATACGATGGCATACATACACAATTGAACTAATCATTAAGAATAATTTAAGAGACATATGGATGAACGTTTGGGCGAAGAGGACAAAGAGTTGAAACACAAAAATGAATTATGCAATACATAGACAACAAGTAAGAGATGACAGTCCCATCTTTAAGTTCCGAACAGAAGATACCAGAGTCAGCAGCCACTTAAACCATGCCAATCCTAAGCACCTTGCCAGTGCGCAGACATTTATATCATCCTGATGAAACAGATTGACACCTCTTTAGTGAGTGAATAATGCCTGCAGAAATTAGGAACAGATTCTTACAAGCACCGCCTATAATTACCAATGCACTGCGCTAATCAGTAAAACAATAGATGACACATATTGTTGAATGAAAGGCACTGGGCTGTCAAAAATTGACTTGCTCATTAAATATTGGATAACTTACGCAGACTATTTCCGTCTTATCAGACGATAGTAAATATTCTTTGTAAAAAGGTATACAACTACAGTAAATGACTATCGTTTATGTTGGCTAACGCTTGACCTATCGCGGATGATGTGTATGAAGGCTTTCAGTCAAAGCAAGAAACAGTCGCGGTGGTACTCGGCCTGGAAAACGCATACAACCGTGTTCGGGACATTAATTTCCCGGTCTGCACCAGTGTGGTTTAAACCCGAGGCTGGTTAATTGGACAGTAGCTGACCTAATCAAAAGAACGGTTGCGCTACACGTGTGATCGTGGGCATCAGAACTGAGGCGATTGTGTACATGACTGCATTAAGGGTCTCTGCTCTCGCCAGTACTGTTCAGCATTTACACAGAAACGTAACCAATAATCAACCCACAAGGGGAACGTATAAATTTGCCGAAGTCATCCTAACGTACATGACTGGCAAGGGTTGGTCAAAGACATCTAGGAAACCTTGCAAACAATATCACAAGCTGCAAGATCTTCTTCTTCTTCTTCTGCGTACGCAGTCAGACAGTAACCATCATTTTTATCGAAAAAAGCGGCGGTTATCCTGAGGCTGTCGCCACTGCCATAGAGCTTGTCTTGCAGTTTCACTGGTGATGGCCACATCTGCTCTCTCTGATCCTCGTATGTCGGGCAGTTCTGCAGCAGATGTTCAGCGGTCATTTTACCAGTACCGCACGGGCATTCGTCGGATCAATCCGAACAAGGTCTGCATGATGTGGTGTTATTTGAATAATTCTATAGCTGAGCTCCCGGGCATCACGTTTGGTGGTTGCATCATTGACAGTTGCGACAGGTTGAAATGCCTCAGAGTGCCGGTATTCCTATAATTGTCATGTCGACCACATCGTACAAAGATGCAGGAGATGGCTAGGAACACTCAAAACAATGGATGCTGCCGACTTTGAACGACGCCTCCTGTTTATACTATTTCGTCAGGTTATGTTGTCTTTCATCGACTAGGGATCATCACACTATCAAGAACACAGTGTGAAGGTATGCGACTGGTTCTGTGCTGCACTAGAGATGCCCCGATTGTGAGGACACAGTAAATGTTGGGATTATTTTCGGTGACATCCAGAAATATACAACTGGCACAAGTCAAAGCCTATATGCGGGAGTCACCACAGACACGAGGCAACCCTCTGCTCATTGGTATATCAGACATCAAAGGATCAATAATCAAGAGAGGGTCGTCATGGATGGCACAGGATGATACAAGAATCGGGCATGTCATCCCAGCTGAAACGAAAGCTAAAGAAAAAGAATGGGTTCACACTGGCGATATAATGATATATTACCAGAGAGTCACCATCACCTTAGGCAAAGAATGCAGAGAACAGAGCACGAGGTAAATCAGGTGATAACTGAGAACACCCAGGAGAGTGACGTTGTCATTTACGCCAACGGATCAGTCGTGTGCAGTCAAACATCAGGCTAGGGTTTCTCGGATAGAGTGAGATGAGAGGTCGCTGATGAGCACAGTAGGGCATGCATGTCAACAACATCCATTATGAGAATGGAGACGGAAGCAGTAACCTCATCCCTGAAATGGATATCTGCGACTTTTATAACACAGGTAGTCAACGTAACAGACGCGGATACCGTACGTCAGAAAGTACAGAACAAATGGCTTAGATACGAGTGGTTAGCTGATGCTGAGGCCTCAAACCTCCAGGCGTTAACATGGATCTACGGCACTGCTGATTTCTGAGTTCAGGGCAATGAAAAAGCTGACATTTTGGCTTCACAGTCTCCCACCATGGGCACATTATTGATTTATATAAATGATATTTTGAAATCAATCAATGCCCGCCAGCTGGAAGAGGACACCGCAATAGATGAAGCAGCAATCCACAGACTTCAACGTTTCGACATTAAACGAGGTTAGAGCGGAGTTGGGTGCATGCGAGAGCGGCGCAGGAGAGTGTTCAACCAGCGAGCTACATGGACCATCGGCATCCATACCCTACGCCATTTGATGAGATAGACTGAGCGCATATTGGCATGCCGGGAGTGCAGTGACGTCGATTCTTAGAAACAGTAACAGAAACAGCGTATGCGACTCGTACGACAAATCCGGGCAGAGAAGCAGGGTGTCAAAAAAGGCAAGAACGTTTGCGCATCGTATGGTGTTGCATATCTTCTCAAAGTCTGGGTCTTTAGCCTATCAGCAATCATTATCTTCGTTGTCGGTATTCCATGCCTAATCCTTCACCTCCATGTAACACGATCTATGGCGTCCTGTTCCTATCACTCGACATCGATGTCTGCATCATTCATATCCCGCTGGCATACATCTTTTTAACGAGGTAGTGGCCGGCCCCCAGACCCAACTGTAATTTACCACAGAGAAGATGTTGAGGTATTCATCATCACACATCATCCGATTGTGTCCCAGCGATCGGAGCCTTTAAAAACTTATCATGGACATAATTGTGACAATACATGTTCTTTCCAACACCTCTGCGTTACTGATCCTGCCTTGACACCGTACCCTCACGATTCTAGGCAGCCACCTTATACGATATTTGTTTAGCTACATCCCTTGGTCCTTGTAGGTGGATCATGTCTCGCTTCTATAAAGAAGGGTGCTGAGGACACATGTCTGCTAAACAATTGTTTTTATTGTAATAGTGTGATACTTAACTTAACGTCTTTATACTGGTTTAGAAGACATTGCAGTTTCAATTACATTACCTAGCTCTAAAAGCTATGCGCATCCAATTTATTCTTAAATGCACTAACTGTCCCTACCTCCTCTACCTCCCGTGGAAAAGCATTTCAAGCATCCATCACTTATTTACTAAAAACGATTTCCTAACATCTAATATGGACCTCTCTTTAGTGAATGTGTAGCTATGCCCTCTTCTTATTGTGGGCGGCTGTATTAAAACAAAAAACCAGCTTGTTATAGTCTAATTTATCTATTCTTCTAATGATCTTCAAAACATGTATTATGTCACCAAGAATTCTTCTCTCTTCTAGACACTCTAGGCCGGTTGTTCTGATTCTTTCCTCATAACTGTAATTCTCCAATCCCATTATCAGCTGTATCGATCTTCCTTGCTCCTATGTTTAATATTTATATGTATCACACTAAATATTTCATTCGCCTTATCCACTGCTACCTGAACCTGCTCACTCACCTTACCTGTATGATCCATTGTAACCCATAGGTCCATTTCCGTATATATCGTTCTAATATTGTTCTATCCCATTCTGTAATAATGTTCCATATTGTATCTTCCCATGTAGATTACTGTGCATGTATCTACATTAAACTATATTTGCTAGTTTACATACCATTTTCGAATATTATCTAAATTTGACCTCAATATATCCACTTCTGCTTTATATGAGACACTACTGCATAGTTCTGTGTGATCAGCAACTTTGTAATCACGAATCCCATATCAATGTCCAAATCATTTATATATATCATGAACAAAATTGGTCCAAAAACCAAGTCCTGTGGTACTCTTGACTTTACACCACTCAGGATACTCCTTATTTAGGCCCACCCGCTGCCTTCTTCTCAATGTTCAATCCAGTGAGACACTTCTCCACCTTTTTCATTTGAATTTAACTTTCGAAATAATCTTTGTTGAGGTACACTTTCAAAGGCCTTTTTCAAAATCCAGATACATAACGTCCACAGACTCCTTTTCATCTATCATTGTGGTAACCTCCTCTATGAATTCTCATATATTTGTTAAGCATGATCTCTATCTAGTAAACCAATGCTGACTATATCTAATACGATTAAATTTGTCTAAATGCAATACAATGTTTTCTTCGATTGTTGACTCTTTTAATTTACAGAATATACTCGTTAAACTCTAATGTATATGATTCGTTGGATCTGACGTTGTGCCATTTTTGAATAGATCACTCCTGCATCTTTCCAATACCGTGGAATAATCCCTTTTGCAAGTGATTCAGAACATAATATAGCCAATGGTTTTACTAGTTGGTCTCTAATTTCAAACATTAATTTTGGATGAATACCATCTTGATCTAGACATTTATCCACTTTAACCCCTCCCATTTTTTAAAAAAAACCAATTCCCCTGTAATGCATATTGATCTTAACCACGCTGTATCCATGTCTCTTTAAAATATATATATATATGCCTTTTGTGTGTAGACTGTGCAAAAGTATCTCACTTATTATTTTCACTGTAATGTTTTTTGAGAGGTTCTGCTTTGTCTTTCGTTTATGTTTATTTATAACATAAGAGAAGACGCTTTTAATATCATTGTTGATCCTCTGAGAAAGTTTTTTTTCGAATTCTGTTTTTGCTGTTTTGTTTTTGTTTTGCTTTCTGATATATGTTCATCTTGTCAAACTAATTCAAATATGTTTCTTTGTATTTACCTGCCTCTATATATATATATATATATATATATATATATATATATATATATATATATATATATATATATATATATATATATATATATATATATATATATTTCCTTGGTTAATGTTTAGCTCTTTTACATTTAATTAACAATCTAGTTATCCAATGTTTACGCTTGGCTTTTGCATCCCTACATGGAGCACATTCTTCTTTTAGAGTTTCTAGAACTGTTTTAAATATTTCCCACACCTGTTCAACATATGTTACTCCGACAATAACTGTCCAGATTATGTGGTTCGCTTCATGTCATCCTCTTAACATTTGCCTTAGAGTAGTCGAATGTTCGCGTGTTAATGTTTACTTCTTGCTCTGCAATAAGATCCCAACTGATGATGGGATGGTCACTTGAGCCAAACAGTTCCCGAACGGTAAAGTTTTCAATCATATTTTTGTATGTAGTAAAAACTAAGTCGAGTTAGTTTTTTGGCTCTGGTGGCAGCTTCTACATATTGAATAAAAAATGGTCAGTTACGCACTTAACAAAAGATTGTGATTCTACAAGTGCTTCCATTTTATTTCTAGAAAGTTGAAATCCCCCATTAATAATACTGTTCCTTCACTTGACTTTGCTATGCTACTAATGAGCTCCTCATCTTCTTCTTTTTGTTTTGATGGACATCTATAACACACTCCAATCACTGTTTTTTCGCCCACACTTTATATTTCTCCCCACAGACTTTCATTTCGGTTACCACATGAAAAACCATCTTTGATCGTTTTATTAACATTGTTTATACAGTATAAAGAACATCCATCTCCATTAGCCTTGTCTCCAACTACCCTATCTTTCCTTAACATTGTATATTCCTATATTTCAAGTCCATTATCTGCAATGTCATCATATGTCCATAATTCTGTTAACCCTATTGTATCTGGTTTTTCTTCTTCTAAATACAATTCCAATTCTTCTGTTTTATCTACAATGCTTCTCACCATTGCATACAAACATTTTAGTTTGTAATTTTGTTGTTTTTCCACTATTTGCTTTTGCTTTATCATTTAAGTGTGTGCTTGTCCACTGCTTATTTCACAATTCTCTGACCCAAAACTCTCCCCTTTGACTACATCCTCTATATAACCATAGTGTAGGCCTAGTATTAGTCTCATACTTCTTAGACATTACTAGTTTAAATTTCTAACACAATGCTTAAACATATTTTGCAACAACATGCTGCCCTATCTCATTTAGATGTAAACCTCTCCTGTTTAACATTTTACTTGTGTCTACATTTACAACCTGGGGTTGATACATATTATTTTGCTATCTAGATAGTCTGACACATATGCTCTTTCTAAAATGCCCATCATTGTGACCTTTCTAAACTATTTTCCTAAATAAGACTTCATTAATATCTTGGTATTTTCTCTCTTTACATTTTTAGTTCCTACCATTACCACAACATGCCTGTTTCATGTGTTTTATATCCTCTTTATTATCCCATCTATGTCCTCTATTTTTGCTAATCCAATATCCATTCTTTCAAACATGTGTTATTTAGACAAATATCTGCCAACATCCCTCACCATTGAATATCATACTACCAATACATAACCCATACCTATATTTGGATAATTATCTCCAAAGTTATCTGCCATGTGAACTGTTTCCTCCCTAAACTATCCCTTTCTTTCTTTACTACACCTTGACTGCAACTTATTTACACTTTCCTCAATTTTCACTGGTTCCCCTTATATTTTCATCTGCCTCTTTTCTATCTCCTCCAATGGCTTCTCATTTTTCCTGAAACGTTTCCTTACTTGTTCTCCCAGACCATTTGTGGTAATCTGTTCATTGTTTGATGATTCCTTTTCTATCCTGATATGTGTATATTGTTCCAGGGATAGTTTATGTTCGACTGAGGATTTAACGTACGTAAACTGATTTACTACATCGAGGAACTTCATCATCATTGGAGATTACTTGCTGTGTGTTTGCGCCTTGGACCATGAGTTATTTTTCCGTTTTGCTGATTGTTATCCCGAACTTACAACAGCCATCCGAAAAATTCAGATAGTAAATCTGTGTAGTTCCTTCTCTGAGTGAATCGTAATTGTGTCATCATCCGCAATAAGCGGTTCTTTTATCAGTATCTGCCGAGAGAGACTGAGTTAAAATGGGAAAAACCCGAGGCAATGAAGACGAGTTTAAAGTTTTAAAAAAAAAGTTTATCAGTTTATTGTTTTTTGTATTGGTCTTCGCTTTCAGCCTTTCAAAAGCGAATTGGCCATCATATGTGCGAGAATGAATGAAGATACCACCTTCGTGGTCACGAAATACATGCTTTATGAAAGGTGAGAGATACATTGTAAATCCTTGTTTTACTTCACACTTGATTGTAAACTCTTCTTAGGATAAATCGTCACAGTGAATGGTGTTTTTCCTATCAATGTGGGACGACTCGATACTGCTCAAATAAATCAGTAGGCAACCAATCCTCGTGAGTGCTCTGAACAGACACACCTTCACGACAGACAAAGTCAAATACCTTCGTGACATCTATGAGGGCAATATACATTTGTTTCTTTTGTTCTCTGAATTTATATTGCAACTGTCGTAACGAGACACGTATATATGCTGTAGACATTTACCCACAAAAACTGCACTGTGATTGTAGGTAAACCTGGTGTCCAAGGACCTGGAGTCTGCGCAGATAAATGATGGCAAGTATATTCCCAACGATACACAGACGATACATTGCTATGTAGTTGTTGCAGTCATTACGGTAGACCTTAATCGTGTACATGGATACTATGCTTCATGCCCTTCATGCCAGCATGATGTTATCACCTGGTATATATGACGGGGCGAGTATGTCCTTTCCACATCTGATGACCTCTATTGGGATTCCATCATTTCCTGGTGCCTATCCAGAAGCAAGATCATAAATAGCACAGTTAACTTCTGCAATTGTAGGCAGCGAGTTAAGATGATCCATAGTTGACATGTCATCTGTAGCATGTTCGGTCTCTCTTGCTTAAGTAGAGTTCAAGATAGTGATCTACCGATCTGTCTAACTGTATCATCTTATCAGTGATGATCTCTCCAGATACTGCTTTTTGTGGCGCAGTCTTTTTTCACTGTTGGGCCAATGGCTTTCTTTATTCCTTCATACATGCCTTTGATGTTACCAGCATTGAAGTCATCTTGGAAATTTTCACATACCTATATCTAGTAGTCATTTGCACACTCTCTAACTGTCGTTTGCAACTTGTTTTGCTGTTTTAATACATTCAGAGTGTTTCGTATGGTTTTATCTTTGTTTTTTAGTAGTACTGTCATTTTCCTGTCAATCAAAGACTGCAGTATCCGACTATTTCCCTCAAAATAATATTGATGTATGATTTATCTAATGTCAGAAGTTGTTACCTCTTCTTTGAGGGTAGCTTCTTGATTACATCCACCATTTCACAAGCTGTACAGTCTACTGATGCATCAGCAAGAACATATGCACGCCGCTGGAAATTAAACACGTTGCTATACCTTTGCTGTTGACTAACTGTATCTTTAAATTGGGTTAGTGTATCGCGGGGAAAATCCTGGTAACGAGCAATGCATGGTCAGTATGAAAGTCAGATACCCTAAGGCGATCTTGTGTTGCAAAGCAGGAGTTTGAGATGAAGAGTGTTTTTTTTGTGTGCATAATTTCAGCAGTCATTGTCCATTTTCATCCATGTGACCAATGTAGTGTTTTCCTAAAAGACAAGCCATGAATTGGAGTCTGATCCCACTCGAGCATTTATATCACCACTTGTGGATGAAGACTGATGTGTCGGACAGACAGGTACAAATATCGCAATCAAACCGTGAACTAGCGACACAACGTATTCCATTCTCTACATCCTGATACTTGTTAAGCACTGTTCAGGATTTGGTAGCAGTATATTGATAACGTACGAAGAAAAAGAAGAAGCTCACAAAGTATTTATAGATAGTCCGATTTTGCAATTACATTCACTGCATTGTCTAACTCTATATATAAGGCATTATTTGCATCTTCCGCTGATGTGAGCGTCAGAGCGTAGGCAGCGATACGTGTTATGAATCCACAGGAGGTAGACACTCTTATTGTTAACATTCTTCTATATACTCCAACTTTATTTTATATAGCACACACCAGCGAGTTCTTCACTACAAAACCCACCCCTATGTTGTCTGTTTTCTTCCTTTCTTCTTCATTTGCAAAGAAAAAGATGTAATTGCCTCACGTAAGTGACCAATCTTCGAGGAAGTGTGTTTCGTGCAGACACGCAATATATAATCTAAGACGGTTGAGTTCGGCATTAATAGCAGCCGTCTTCTCACATCACCAATGGGATAACAACAACAACAATAACAACAACAACAACAATAACACACACTATTTGTTTATGATGGTGTGAAAACAATTATACGAATCGTATTATGTGTAACGGCACGCACTCCAACTTACAGCCAAATGCCATAACTTCGCAGAGACTCAGTTCTCTCTGACCAGCCGGTAATGAAGGCGACCCTTTGATCATAAATGCAAATATTGGAGGCGATAGAGGAAACACTATTTCGTAATATTGCATAGCATAATGTCTTATGTCTCGGAAGAAATTGATTCTTTTCCGGGATTTATCGTATGTTTCTAGAGTAAATCCCACAATCCGATTCTGATTGGCATCTAAATGAGAGGAAACAAAGAAGGACATCATCACTATCATGTGCTGAATCCCGATAACATTTTACTGACATTGCATGCTATACATATTACAGTGACGATGTTGCAGATAAAAGGTAACATGTACCGAATCACTTCATTTGTAGGAGGAGATGAAGGTGAGATCGTGGAAGGAATTTTCTGAAATGGGGAATATGAAATGAATTACATCTCTGTCGATTTTGCTAAATCGTCCAAATATCTGTTGATTGTGTAGCACAACAAATGCAAAAGCAGAACCACCGTAGACATTACTCTAATAGGCATCATTGCTGCTGTCATGACGACAAAAAATCCACAAATAAACACACACACACACACATACACAGACACATATATTTTACGCGAGCAGTGAGGGGAGGGGTGGGGGGACGCACGCGATAGACATAAATGAAGCATTTACTATAAATGTATGTGCACGTATGTATAGACGCATATCATGTTATGTACTCAAACGGTATATGACATGAGAAATTGATGAAGACGCGTCATCAAACCTCAAAGAGCCACAGCAGTGCGCCGTACTTGTTTATGTGTATGCACCTTTCATATTTGACTAAGCAGCAAAATAGGTGTGGTCGACCTGAGGTTGGGATGACAGTCTCGTCACCAACAGGATATGCTTCCAAAACCTCAGTAAATCATACGTTTTATTTTTCTATCTGAGATGCAATATAAATGTTATGTAAACAGTGCTTGGTCGAGTACAGCACAAAGGCCAGTATTTTTTCAGCCAGTAAAATCATCTTGCTCTGAAACATCCATACATATAATTTAGGTCAACCACATCCAAACAAATCGCTTTTAGAGTTGGACTGCCTCTTTACAGATACTACTGTTGGACCACATCCAAGCAAATTCTACAGCTGAACCACATCTAAAATGATTATACACTTTGAAAAACATGCTTACAAATCCTACAGGTGTATCACATCACTAGCACTTATTTTACAGCTTGATAACAATCCTAAAGTTCCTAACGTCAGACAATATTCTTAGAAAACCTGCAATTGCAAAACATCCATGTACATCTTACAGTTAGAACACATCCCTACAAAACGTACACATGGTCGACATCCCTACACATCAACAAGTTTGGACCACATTTCTATAAATGTTATATTTGGACGACATTGTTTCAATCATACGGCTGGACACATTGCAGCAAATGCAACACTTGGACCAAATTTGATCAAATCTGGCAGCTGCTTTACGTGAACATAAAACGTGTAGTTGGACCACATTTCTTCACATCAAACAGTGGAACCACAGCTCTACACATCCTATAGCTGGAAGACATTTCTTTACATCAAACAGTGGAACCACAGCTCTACACATCCTATAGCTGGAAGACATTTCTTCACATCAAACAGTGGAACCACAGCTCTACACATCCTATAGCTGGAAGACATTTCTTCACATCAAACAGTGGAACCACAGCTCTACACATCCTATAGCTGGAAGACATTTCTTCACATCAAACAGTGGAACCACAGCTCTATACATCCTATAGCTGGAAGACATTTCTTCACATCAAACAGTGGGACCACAGCTCTACACATCCTATAGCTGAAAGACATTTCTTCACATCAAACAGTGGAACCACATCTCTACACATCCTATAGCTGGAAGACATTTCTTCACATCAAACAGTGGAATCACAGCTCTAGACATCCTATAGTTGGAAGACATTTCTACAAATCATACAGTGGAACCGCAATTCTACACATCCTACATTTGGACCACAATCCAACAAATCATACCGTAAAAACCATAACTCTAGACATCCTACATTTGGACCACAATCCAACAAATCATACCGTAAAAACCATAACTCTAGACATCCTACATTTGGACCACAATCCAACAAATCATACCGTAAAAACCATAACTCTAGACATCCTACATTTGGACCACAAACCAACAAATCATACCGTAAAAACCATAACTCTAGATATCCTACGTCTGGAACAAAAACAAAAACAACATACAGTAGAAATCAAAGTACTACACATCATATAGGTGACAATCAATACAAATGCGACAGTTTAACCATCTCTTTGTATACCATGCAGTTGCATCACATCACTATACATCTTACAATTGGATAAATGTGTTCAATTCCTAGAGATAGACTACAACCTTACATTTCATATGTTAGTGTCAAAGTCCCACAAGTTCTACATTTGGACCCCAGCTCTATCACATCTATACAAATTCAGTTTGGACAGCTACCGTTGGACAACACTCGCACACATTATACAGTTGGACAACACCCATACCAATTTTACAGTTGAACATCATCTCTAAAAATTCAACAGATGGATCACATCCTTACAAACCGTGCAGTTTGATCACATTCCATAAGATATGGTATAACAACTCAACGAGATACATAATACAAAAATGGAAACAGATACATGATGCAAAAACACAACGAGGGTCATTATAAAAAAAAATAACAAGTGACATAACCCCAAAAACACAGCCAGTACATGACCAACAAAAAACTGGGTGAGATGATTCAGCAATATAACCAGAGACCTGATCCAAAAACGAATCAATTAATGGTCCAAAAATACATTGTCTGAAACATCATTATTTTATATGTATTAAAACAAAAGTGATATACGTAGATTGTGAAACAGCAATAAATGTTGCAATACTAAATTAATAACAAAGGAAAGGAAAGAAAGTGGGCACCTGCTCAGAAAAGGGCTCTGCTGAAGATGCGCAATGACACGCTTGAAAGGATTTAAATCCCTCAAATGCCATGTACAGCTACTTCTTGGCAAATGTTTATGCAATGTATACTTTATGCATAAATTATATTTAATGTATATTGGCTATTATGATGAATATGCGTCTACGATTGAAGGGAATCGCAAATAAAGATGTGACCAGACTAAAGATTGGCCATGACAAACTAAAAGACCCAATAATCATCGAAGATGCAATCAAGAGTAAGAGGTAGATTGGCTCCACTGTTGACTATCAGAAAGGACTGGATACCGATACAGTAACAGTCTCTATACGCAGCTTTTATAGATACAGCAACAGTGATCATCGGATGCCACGAAACAAAACAGAAGCCATGGGTGACCAAAGAAATGTTAGACCTTTGTGATAGAAGAAGGTCACCGAACAACTAACATTCTCCACCTGATGAGGTCGGTAGATATACAGAGGTCAAGAAAACGATGCAACAAAAGATGAGAGAGGCGAAAGAAGAGTGGTTATGTGAGAAATTAGCACATCCAAAATATGTTAGACAGGCACAAAGGTGCATACAAGATGGTCAAATAACTGGTAACACCAAGACAAGGCAGGAGCTTAATGATCCAGGATAAAATCGACACGTGCCATATTGCGGAAAATGACGTACTGGCACGATGGGCGGAGTACTGTTCCGAGTCATATAGCTGTGAGGGACAGAACGAACCTGAGAAAACAATACTTCCAACAGCAACACCTATAGAGGATAACCAACGTATAACGAAGGAAGGGGTCACTGCAGAAGAGGGAAGGTGCCGGAATGGACAATATACCAGCGGAGTTATAACATGCAGGTGGAGAGGTAGTGGGGAAGGCCTTGCACACATTTGCAAATAAAAAGGAAACTGGCGGACTTTTGGACAAAATCAATGGTTATACTCTAACATACGTCTGGAAACCTAAAGATGTGATAAAATTACAGAACAATAAGCATCATCACCAACCCTAGCAAGATTATGCTCAGATTAATCTCCGACTGATTGAAACTACAACCAGATAACAGCATTGCCGAGGAGCAAGCAGGGTTCAGACAAGGAAGAAGCACTACATATAATATATTTAATTTTAGGGTGCTAAGCTAGAAATATATAGAACAACAGCAACATGTGTATCATGTGTTTGTTGATTTTAAAAAAGGCGTTTCATAGGGTATAACATAAAGCGCTGTGGGCAACCACGATGGTGTATACAATCAACGGAAATATTATAAAGGTCCCTAAACACATGTCTGGCAAGGCGTCTAGTACAGTTCTTGTGAATGGGAGGCGAAGTGACTGGTTTCGCACATCAGTTGGTGTGAAACATGGATGTACACTATCTCCAACTCTTTTCAATATACTCCTTTAGGGAATTGTGAGTGAGGCACATGGATGTCACGTGTGTACTGTCTAAATAGGGGCCCGAACGACCACAAACCTTCGTTAACATATGAAATTGACATGTTGGCGGGTTCAGAAGCCGAATTCCAGAAATTAGTCAGAAGGCTCGATGAAACAGCTCTTGAGTATGGTATGGCGATAACGGCTGGAAAGACACAATTAATGACCAACAACACCGATGGCCTCAACAGCATAATACAAGATAATGGTCAGGAACTCGAAGTGGTTTACATTTTTAAATATATGGGGCCCATTGTCAGTTATGAAGGATCACAATGTGAGGTGTTGGCCAGAATAGCACAGACAAAGCGACGCTTGCACGGCTTAACGCAATATGGCAAGATAAGCGGTTAGCACTATGCACGAATATCGGTTAATGCAAACAATGGTCTTGCCAACATTCATCTTTGCTTGTGAGACATGGACAGTTACAGCTGGCCTTCAGCGAATGATACATGGCTTGGAGCTCAGATGTTTCCAAAGACATTCAAACAGCACGTACATAGATCGAGTTACAAATGATGGAATACGAGATAGAATTAAAATAGGAATATGGCCTTTTGAAGACATATTGGCAACTGTCAAAAGAAAGAACATACTTTGGCACGGTTACGTATCGAGATCAAATGGTCTTGCAATTACAATCATCCACAGGAATGTGCATTGCAGGTGACGAAAAGGCCGTCCCAAAAAGAGGTGGGATGATATCATACACGATTGGACCAATCTCCGACCAGAAGAGGCACATGTAACGGCGTCTGACAGAGGATTCATTAGGTAGCTCATTTACAATGACCTCTCCGCATTCAGTGACTTTTCTGTGAACACTGACTTATCCGTGTACAATGACTTATCCATGTACCACGACGAATCCGTGTACAATGACGTATCCGTGTACAATGACTTATCCGTGTGCAATGACTTATCCGTGTACACTGTTTTATCGGTGTACACTGACTTATACGTGTACCACTACTAGTTTATGTACATTTATTTACCAAATCACAATGACTGATCCATCTACAATTATGTAAGTAAACTAGCACATATTATTACTCTCGCAGGGGTGCGGGGTGTTAGCAATATAACATTTCACAGGCTCGGCTGTACGAGGGCGATATACATCTCCTCTCCCTCGCCGATTTTACTTTCGGTACCCATGTAAGGCTCGGTTGACCCGGGAACCGTTGCGGTATGAAAATACATTTTCGCCTCAACTGGGAAATCAGCAAAGGGCAAGTCAGATGCGAAGCCATCTCTCCAATGACTGCACTACGCGGCCCCCTACAATGATTATGCTATGCTAAATGACTGATCCATGCGCAACCCCTGATATGTATGCAAAACTGATTATTTTACAATCAATGCAGAATGCAGAATTCCTGTCTCATGTGATATGCCTGTCTCGTGTACAATTCTTGCAGTGGCTGATGTATACGCAATGAATGATTCCTGCATAGTGGATGATACAAAACAATTACTGATCTGAGCGCAGTGGCAGATGCTGTTCAAAGACTGATGTATATGCACTGACTGATCCCTGTATAGTGGCTGTTTCCTGAACAAGTATTGATCCATACTCAATCTATGGTGTGTGTAAAATCTATAATCGATGTACATGGGCTACTACATGTAAACTGACAGCTTCATTTATACATGCACCTTCATGTGAAATGTGTACGTCTTGTACAGTGACTAATGCATGTTTAATGGCTACTTAATGAGCGATACCTCATTCGTGTACGATAAATAATTCATGTACATAATCAACTTCATGCGCAATGAATACGTCGTTATTGTTAAATGCTACTTCAAATTCAAAGATTACGCGATTCATAGTAGGTAGCTACTTTGAGAATATTTAAGAAACAATGCATTATCTTGTCTCATTTCCCGCTGCAGTTAACCTCGTGTGTACCGACATACTATAGCTTGCTTATAGATGTGATTACGTCTGTAGTAATACGTTTTCATGATTATGGCCGATTGTCCTATGCAGACGGGTATTAATTGCTCACTGTATACCTACTACTTCATGTCCAATGACTACTCTGTGTAAATTAAAAAGATAGTATTTATTTCTCCTTTATGTATTATGTGAACTTCCATGCACAATGACATATTTCGTAACCAATACAATTATACGTAGTACCTATTTCATGGGACCACACCATTTCATGTACACAGCCTAATCCACGTACAGAGCAAACTGTGTTTAGAATCAATATTTCAAAATGGTAGATAAATTAGCGTACACTACTAGTTCCTGTAAATTGATGTGATCAATTACTTGTACGTTAACTGTTTAAAACCTGGATGACAACGGCGAGTACACCAACTAGTCCGTGTGTATTTACTGTACCAGGAATAATAACGACTCCTGCTAGATTAACTAGTATGTGCACAATGTCATCTGAAGGTATAATACATATTCCGTTTAAATTGACAACCCTGTTTATAATGACAGCCTTGTGTATAATAGCTGTTCCATGTATAATTAACTCTCCATTTGCAAGGGTTTTCAAATAGCAATGTACAGCATCGTTTTTCTCAGGAGCTATTTATTAAAAAAGCACGACATTTCTGTACTATTAATTAAGTACGAAACTATTAAGAGAAAACTATTAATTGAGTACGATCAGACACTGCACGTTGCTTTTGTGGACGAAGAGAAAGCATTCGATCGAGCCAATATATATATATATATATATATTGTGGTTAAACTTTAGAACACACATTTGACTAATCTCTGTAAAAGTCTTATTGTGAGTAGCCAATGTATGGTAAGAAAAAACTAACGAAATATATCCCGAAAAAAGTCATATTAGGAGAAGTGTACTGCAAAGTTGTGTCCTATTTACTTTACTGTGTGGCAGACCCCACTGTTGCCCTGGCCGTTATTCTAACTAGAACATTATCAAACACATCCACATCATCATGACCACAAACTGCAAATAATATAGCACACATCAGATGGCATATTTTTTAATATAATATTCATATCAGAAACATGAGTAGTGAAATTAGAAACACAATACAATACATATCATCTTAACTAGGTATATATATTTATATGGACATAGTAAAGATCAAAATATGTTCATAAACATAAACAAAATAAAGATAATGACCACCGATAACACACAATTTCAGCATAAATTTACAGTGGGGGGGGGGGGTGGTGAGGAAATAGATCAGGTCTCACATCTTGAATATCTGGTCTCCCGAATTGACCAAAATAGTGACTGCTTGAAAGAAATCAGAAGAAGACTAGCTTTGGCAATGTAGAGACTGAACAACCTGAATAAATTATGGGCAGGCAAAAACAAAACGATAAAAGTAAAAGTCTTGAGAGCATGTGTTTTTCCTGTGGCAGCTTATGGTTGTGAAGCATGGACGATTACCAAAACTTCTAGAGAAAGAATCGAATCCTTCGAGTCAAAATGTTACAGAAAGATCATCAGAATGCCCTGGACAGAGAAAAGAACAAATGTAGACATTCGGCAAGAGTTGAGCATAGAAGAGAACTGGTTTATCAATTCCATTTTGGCTAGAAAATGATAATACTTTGGTCACATCAAGAGACACAATGGTCTTGAGAGAGCGGTGATGTAAAGTATGGTGCCAGGCAAAAGAGAAAGGGGTAGACCAAGAAGACGATGGCACCAAGATATCCACGAATGCCTGAGTATGGCAGTGGCGGAAGCTGGTGTTTTGGCAAGGGGACGAGTTTCTTTCAAACAGACTGTGATGGGAGCGAAGTTCTACAAAATACATGCTACATGATGATGGTTATATATATATATATATATATATATATATATATATTTATATATATATATATATATATATATATATATATATATATATATATATATATATATATATATATATATATTTATATTAATTTAACTAAAGCGGACATTTTAAGCATTAGCGTATGATGGAATTCCCAACTATCTAAACCCAGTTCTATCGCCACACACCTCTTAGATCTGCTCCCTCAACACACCTTATAAAATCAAAAACTTCCTCACTCAAATCCCCTTAGCCGGGCGATCTCGTCATAACTCGTACACAATGGGTCCTGCTTACAACATACGTTCACATTATACATTAATACAAAACTCACAAACCTATTTGAGCGATCATGTTCTATCCTAACATTCACACTACAGTCTATCAATCGCTGATATTTCTAAGTCGGTGAGTTAAACATACAATCTAAATTATGTCTCTATATCTCTTTCTCTCTCTCTCTCTCTCTCTCTCTCTCTCTCTCTCTCTCGCTCTCATCTCTCTATCCAGCCTCCTCTCCATCCAGCCTCCTGAGCTAAACTGTGTTTCGAGTTAATTACACTCAAGCAAAGTCAGAGCTTGACCAATGGATCTCAGGGGATGGCTATATTCAGTCTTATTGGGACGAAATACTTTGAACATATGTCACTCATCTATCGCAGCAGGCTCCGTTGTCCATCCGTCTGTCACTCATTCTCCTCCTACGCAAATCGGAAGGCCAGTGGTCAGCTCCTACCTGTCCAGATACTTTCCTACAACTTTGATCTTCTCTGTTGAGGCGATGAGTGACCTTGGCACGCATTCATGCACCTTTGAGCTTTAACATGTTCAGGTACCTTTGTTATCTAGAGCTAATACATGCTTACCAAGCTCAAACCCTCGAGGAAAGAGCGCTTTTATTAGTTCAAAACCAATCGTCGTTTCCCCTCGCGGGGTTGCGGCGTCCCCACTGGTGACTCTGGATAACTTTGTGCTGATCGCATGGCCTCATGTGCCGGCGACGCATCTTTTAAATGTCTGCCCTATCAAATGTCGATGGTACGTGACATGCCTACCATGTTTGTAACGGGTAACGGGGAATCAGGGTTCGATTCCGGAGAGGGAGCATGAGAAACGGCTACCACATCCAAGGAAGGCATCAGGCGCGCAACTTACCCACTCCCGGCACGGGGAGGTAGTGACGAAAAATAACAATACGGGACTCTTTCGAGGCCCCGTAATTGGAATGAGTACACTTTAAACCCTTTAACGAGGATCTATTGGAGGGCAAGTCTGGTGCCAGCAGCCGCGGTAATTCCAGCTCCAAAAGCGTATATTAAAGTTGTTGCAGTTAAAAAGCTCGTAGTTGGATCTCAGGCGCAAGCGGGCGGTCCGGCTCGCGCCGGTTCACTGCCCGTTGTCTCCTGCCCTACAGTCTGCCGGCTCTCTCCCACGGGTGCTCTTCGCTGAGCGTCCTGGGTGGCCGGCGCGTTTACTTTGAAAAAATTAGAGTGTTCAAAGCAGGCCTCGGCTGCCTGAATAATGGTGCATGGAATAATGGAATAGGACCTCGGTTCTATTTTGTTGGTTTTCGGAACTGGAGGTAATAATTAACAGGGACAAACGGGGGCATTCGTATTGCGGCGTTAGAGGTTAAATTCTTGGATCGCCGCAAGACGAGCTACTGCGAAAGCATTTGTCAAGAATGTTTTCATTAATGAAGAACGAAAATCAGAGGCACGAAGACGATCAGATACCGTCGTAGTTCTGACCATAAACGATGCCGACTAGCGATCCGCAGGAGTTGCTTCGATGACTCTGCGGGCAGCTTCCGGGAAACCAAAGTGTTTGGGTTCCGGGGGAAGTATGGTTGCAAAGCTGAAACTTAAGGGAATTGACGGAAGGGCACCACCAGAAGTGGAGCCTGCGGCTTAATTTGACTCAACACGGCCAACACTGAAATGACTGACATGCCGAGACCACTTTTCTGGGGTCTAATATGGAACTGATGCTGGATTTAGACCCTCAGAAATCTGGGGTTATGCCCTCTGTGGCTCGGTTGGTCTGCATCCAGTGTTTGATAAAGGAATTGACGGAAGAGCACTATCAGGAGTGGAGCCTGAGGCTAAAATTGACTAAACACGCCAATAGTGTAAAATAACTGTCAAAAGAGAGCACCTTCGGGGGGTCTAATAGTGAACATGTGCTGGTATTAGACCCACGGAAGACAGGTCAGTCTCCAAACCCCCAAATGAAAGAGCGCCTGCTATACGGTAATCTGGTCTTCACCCTGCAGAAATCGCAGGCTCCAGAAACTGGGCCATTGACAAACTAAAAGCCCTTTATTGATACGGTCTGGCTAATATTGAACGGGTGCTGGAAATAGACCCTCTGAAGACAGGTCAGCGTTACCCTACAAATGACAATGCTCTGCTACGGTAATCCTGCTAAGCCCGAGAGGAGCCGCAGACATTTTGGTTCACGTACTAAGCGGATACGCCAACGGTTCAAGGTTACGGCCGAACGCCTCTAAGCTAAAAATCCCGCCCAAAAGCAGCCCAGCACGACCTCGGGGTCACGCTCCAGCCCCGCCCGGTTAAGCCGCAGAATGAGGTCTCTGCCGTCCGCTGATAAAAGCGGGAAGCGGGCGGGAAGCTGCTCGATATTCACCCCATACGGCGATGAGGAATAAAATCATTTGTAGAAGACTTAGTTCTCGGTCGGGTGCCCTAAGCAGTAGATCAGCTACCTCACTGCGAACTGCTGAGACTCAACCCTTGACCATGTTCGCTCCCTAGGCGGACAACATCTCCGTGCAAGACTAGGCTTGTCACCTGGTCAAATGCACTACTTCGAGAGGAATCACATGTCGCTGACATTTGGTCCACGTGCTTGGCTGATAAGCTACCATCTGAGGGATTTCGGCCGAACGCCTCAAAGCCAGAATCCCGCCCAAAATCTCAGCACCGCTGAGATGGGAGGCTACGACATGGCTGGGGCTTGTGTCCCGGCCCGATCGAGCCGCAGGAATGCACCTGGTAAAATGCACTCCTTCCTCGCTCTTTGCATCTGTCTGCTATCAGTCATTCCAATGGACGCAGAAGAGATGCAGTCCAGCGGACACTGCACCTCCTGTCCTATGGTGGCAAGCTCCCGGGTGGCGGGGAATGCTAGGCGTACCATCACTGCAGATGAGCCGAGAAAATAGAGCGAGGAAAAAGATACCTCACTCATATGCATATGCTACGTTTCTGGCAGGACGTGACGATCCTGGGAAAAAGTCACACTGGACTACCTCTATTCCGTGATAGTACAAACTAGTACATAGACCATCATATCATTCCAAACGCTATAGACACGAGTAGGGAAGACTCGATAGTCCTGCAAGACAACTTCCCAAGAGAGACAACTCTGACCTAAAACAACTGCTGCCTTGCAGTTAGGCTGGGGACAGCCAAAGGCTATGGAGGGCAACCCTACAGAAACGCCTGTTGAAATCGGATGCACTGAGCCACTGGCTAACAAATTAAATCAGTGCAACGTAAATATCGCTGTAAACAGCGTACGATGAAGAAGAAGAAGAAGAAGAAACATAAAATCTAAATTATGTCTCTATATCTCGTTCTCTCTCTCTCTCTCTCTCTCGCTCGCTCTCATCTCTCTATCCAGCCTCCTCTCCATCCAGCCTCCTGAGCTAAACTTTGTTTTGAGTTAATTACACTCAAGCAAAGTCAGAGCTTGACCAATGGATCTCAGGGGATGGCTATATTCAGTCTTATTGGGACGAAATACTTTGAACATATGTCACTCATCTATCGCAGCAGGCTCCGTTGTCCATCTGTCTGTCACTCATTCTCCTCCTACGCAAATCGGAAGGCCAGTTGTCAGCTCCTACCTGTCCAGATACTTTCCCTCAACTCTGATCTTCTTTGTTGAGGCGATGCGTGACCTTGGCACGCATTCATGCACCTTTGAGCTTTAACATGTTCAGGTACCTTTGTTATCATCAACCACATCACCCTTGTCCTAAACTCTTTGATACGGCGGGAACTGTTACAACTATTTATCACACATATAATCGCAATATGTAAGAAAGTCAACAATAGTGAGGGGAAGTAAGCCTTAGTAATCATTAACATGAACTCTTTGCTGATGACCAAGCAATAATAGCAACATCAGAATAATTACTGCATGAACATATCAATAATCTTCATGCGAAATGAACAGATTGCTGTATGAAAATCAACATAGAGAAAATCGAAGTTATGACGATTGCAAGAAAAGAAACAAAGATGACTATGTTTATAAAGAACCAAGATTTAAGAACAGGTGAAACATTGTACGTACCGCGGAAATATGATCTCAGTGTATGACAAATGATCAATCCAACACAAATATAGTATATCAAGTCAAATCATTAGGTAAATATCTCCGATAATAGCAATGTAAACACGGTCCAATGTAAACAAAAAGAACACTACACAATACGATATGTCTACCCTATTGCCCTATCAGTGTCACAATTGGACATTGACAGACAAAGATAAAAGAAACATTCTAAAAACATAGATCAAATCTGTGGACTATAAATAATGGATAGACACTGACACGAACATATTAGAAAACATATGTACACAACCATTTCTAAACCTCATCAAGAGACAGCAAACCAAATGATTCAGTCATGTGACATTATATATTATTAGTCAGATACCAATGATATACATATATACTGGATACAAAATCAAGGGCTGGCCTCACATGCTGGATAACATAAATAACAGAAGCAGTAAAGTTTCCAGTGCACTAGTTACGGGCATGTCATTTGATAGGCACAAGCAGGACACAATCGAAAGTAAGAAATAAGAAGTACACGAATAAACAACTAACATTACATAGAACTAGTTATGCCTACTTTCTAAAGAAAAAATTGAATTTAGATAAACGATTTAAGAATGTAACCTACAAATCATGCATCACATGTTATCACTCCAGTAATAACAACAGATAATGATACTGTTGAATGCGCAAACACCGTTCGATCAATTAAATAGTGATCCCTAACATCGACTGTAACCACTGACTTTTGGTTTCTTCAGAACGAAGAAACAGTAGAGTCAAACCCTACTCTATTTAATCATTTTCTATACTATACCATGGTCAGTTCAAAAAGGAAAATACATCAGACAGGATTAAATGTTAATAATACACGACATTGGTAATTTTTATTCTGATAGCACGATGGACGAACCTAGAAGCTACCAGGACATGCTACATTTGTGTGAAGACCAATAAAGAAAAAATATGTATTCCCCCATCTAATTTAAGATGACTATACCATCATAGATGGAACATAATTCATTACCATAGCTTTTTAACAGAAACAACGGCCCAGTGCAAGATTTTATAAACTGAGCAGAAGCGATCTGATAAGGACAGATGCCAATGGGATAACGTGATCTAATAACTTTAATAACAGTGGCAGTACTGATACGCCGACTTATTATTTATCTTGTGTGAGATTGTGTGTTACTCTCTGGCATTGCTTGGATTATTAACGAATTAATTAAGTAAATTATAGTGATGTGTACACACATCCCCACACAAACACACCCACATACATTAAGACACAATCTCACACACATACAAACACACACACCACACACGAACACCCACACACACGTGCATGCAAAATAGCACACACTGACACATACACGTGCACACACCTTCAGACAGAAAAAACACACTAACACACAGACATACACACACATACGCACATGCACACAATTATGAACACCCACCAACGCACTTGCACACATTCACAAACACAAGCACTATCACACACACCTTCACCCACACACCCAAACCTTTACACACACACACACACACAAACCCACACACTCATACATACAGACATACGCACACCTATAATTCAAAATAAATACAATAGTAAACTAAAATATTATATTTCAGAGTAACACATAAAATACATGCACCTAGAAATTGTTAGTTTTTTACCTTTAGATAGTGTAACTGTATGACTTCATCTAGGGTGACTGGAGAAAATAATATTCAGCAACTACAATGTAAACATCGTGTAAGTACATTATTGATTATATTTTCATTAAGAAAATGTGACACCCCATTTACAGATGATACATCCCTCACTGAAGGAACATAATCAATTACCAATTTCATTCACCAGAATCAACAACACAGCCAAGAATACTGTATCAATGAAGGGTATTGACTAACAACTATAGTAATAATCACGAACACGGAAAATCACAATATGACTATATAGATATAGACCAACGAACACATCCATGAAGGTACAGTTTTTTTCTCTGATTAAATTGTCCTACGTCGATAAGGGCATAGTCAAATGACTGGTGATAATGAATTATCACTTCTTATGTATGAGATTGTCCCTCACTATAACTATGTTTCTATTGAAACTATTTCCGTTATCGCTGTGTGTACGGCTACATGTTGCGGCACAAAGATATAAAACATGACTGTAAAGGTCTTTTGTTACAAATAGGGAAACGTAAAATCCAGGTTAGAAGAAAACATATGTCCTAAAGACAAATACTTAAATGGTCTCAAAATAAAAGTCTGGCAATGCTTTCCAGGAATGAACATTCCTCTACTCTAATGCCAAAGTAATATCATATTGAACTAAAATAAAAGCCACATATGTTATTCACATGTTTGGTTGACAAATCATACGTTTTCACTTATCATTCCAATCTTAATTAAAATAATGGATGTTGTTGATGATAATTTGTGTGTGTTTGATGATGTTCATCATTGTAACACAAACAGACACACATACACATACACACACACACACACACACACACTCCCCCCCCACACACACACACACACGTCCTCCTCTCTTCCGCTTCTCACATAAGCCATAAGCGCAGACATCTCGAGCTCAATGGAGATGATGCACCATCACTTCATCAAGATATTGGAAAACCATGCAACGCCTAAACATGGCTGCAGGGCGATTAATGAAATTACTGATCAAAGGAAATCCTTCAGTATCTCCAGGATATGTATGCGAACGCCTTGACCAAATAATGCCTTGAGTATAAAAATTGAAACAGATGTAGAGCTGAGAGAAGAATATTCATGATAACCAACAGCCGCATATTGCCCACATGAAAAGTCTAATAGTATCTACATAATCCAAATAATCATGTAGTCACTTCAGTATTTTTAACTGAATATCGTTTTCTGTACCTTCTAAAATGTCAAAATTGTTTTGTTTGGCACGCTGGAAAAACAGTAGTTCAGTGTAGTACTGTATTTATTTTCAAATATATGTGTGACTGTGTGTTTATGTATGTGTGTGCGTGTGTGTGTGTGTGTGTGTGTGTGCGCTTGTGTGTGCGTGCGTGCGTGAGCGCGTGCGCGAGAAGGGTATAATACATACATATAAATAATTTTTGTAATATATAATACTAAAAACAGAAAACAAATAAAACACTTTTTTTTTAAACTGAAAATGTCAGACAAAATTAAATAACGCATTGCCTAATAAGAAAACGATTTTGCTAGACAAATTATAAATCTGTAATTTTGACGGACAATCTCGCACACAATTAGTGAATATTCGTGATCGTCAAAGTTATCTGGCAATCCCATAATCCTTTTCAGATCACTTCACCTCTGCCAAATAATGTACCTTTATGTTCTTGTTCTATTATATATTTATATACGGCTATATGGTTATATTGCGATACATATTACTATAGTTATTAGTCAAATCTCGAAATCGATGCCACATGCATGGCCGTGCCGTCGATCCTTGTGAATAGCTTTGGTAAATAATTAAATTTGCCTTTTACAATGACTGGATATTCTACAAATGTGATGCACACAATTATTATCATATTGATTTTAGCTAAGAATTTGCATATCTTGGTAGCTGCTTAGTTCTTCCTTTATCTTATGAAGAAAAGTATTGTATTTACCGTTTAAGAATAATTATAAACATGCTTCTCTAACGGAATTACTTGTTCACATATTGGGATTGGGGTTATTGTATCTTTTTAGACTGCTAAATTAGCCGTTTAGTTCTCGTATATGTTTTATCTCAAAATTGTAGTGCAGTAATAAATATACTTGTATATAGAGTAATTCTTGAACAGAGTAGATGTCTACAGTTTCGTTGGTCTGCTTAAACCATTCATAGGCAGTGGTTACAGTTGAGAGTATCGTGTATTACTGGGTTAATCGAACAATGTTTGCGTAATCATCAGAATCCGTATTTTTCTTTCCCAATTGAATGATAACTGTTGATGAATGATTCATAGGTTACGTTCTTAAATAGCTGATGTAGATACACTGTTAATTGAACATCAGCTTACTTTAGCTTTAAAGTACATGACATTATGCCATATTTTCATTTTAAACTGTTGCCATGCAAACCAATCAAACTACGCCTGGAAACGTAAATGCTATATACATATATGTTTCCTTGTGCAATGTGTTTATTTACGACAATATTCATAGGCGAAGGCCTTTTCTACGAAATATATAGTCGTCATCAGAACTACCATCTGGTTTTTTAATTCTGAATCTGGTTGCAACGTTTTCTGAGTATGTTTCCATTTCGCCAGAAACACCATTTGTGTGCTCCCTGGTATATTCTGCAGATTAACGAAGACCTGCAAAATTGGAAATATGTATTTCTTAATGCAGTCCGTTACTGGTTTTTTTACGGCAATATTCATAAAATACTGCGTTTTTTTAAATTAGGCACATCTTGCTATATGTAGTGTTAGTTATATATTAAACTTGGACATTCTTTTTAAATGTAGTAACATGTACCAAAACGGTAACGCTTTACAATGTAAATATTGGTTAATATCTTCGCACGACCAGCATGTACATCCATGGCTACATTCTTAAGAATGCCGACAAATTGTGCTAAATTCCATGTTCAATTGTGATAAGAAAATACATAGTAGAGTTAGTCCGGATTATGAATCACGTAGTTAGACAAAACAAAAATGTCGAATATAAATAGTATATCAAATGCCACGGATACATAGCACACATTGTTTTATGTATAGATGTTACATAAAGATATATCATGAATGGCTCGTATGAACTCTAAAGCGACTGTGTGCACTGAACATTCGAAATACGACACAGTGCAGCCGGAACATAATTTCAAAAAAGTCTGTTATCGTCCAATGATAATCAGAGTGAAAATCACAAATAATAAACGTCAATGGAAAAAAGCAACGCGTTTGTGTGGACGTAGTTGTAAGTTGTTGACTAATGGGACTTCCAGGCAAATGCCTGGCCTTGCGGCGTTCACAATGGGCGATAGCCCCGAGAGAAACATAAGTAGCACTGGAGCATTTTCAACGACTTGTCTAAGTACCTCCTGTGTAATAACTACTATCTTTGTTATATATAGTCCTTGTGAAATATCTACTCCATGCGTAATCTACTACGTTGTGTGTAATAATTACTTCGTGTGAAATAATAACCACAGGTTTACCTATTATCTGTCCTTAGTTATTTATTATTAAAATGTCTGTGTATTTATATATATATATATATATATATATATATATATATATATATATATATATATATATAAATACACATATATATATATTTATATTGTAAGTCCTAGCATTATTGTATCACTTTATTTACTATTGTTCTTCTTTCCCACTATCACTCCTTAACTCACACTGTAATTAAACCACTTACAATTTTATTAACGAAAGCAAACCAAAACATGCTTATTCCACAAACATTATACCCATCAGATGAATAAACTAGGTCCGTAAATCGAATTATATTGTTCATTAATTATTAACTATATGAATTGCCTCTCAATATATTTTTTAGCAGCACGTTTCTAACTAAGTATACGTTTTTGTGCTGATCTTGATATCTCTAAAATTGTCATTACCTTCTCCTGGTCAATGATTGTTTTCACTCTTGCAGCATTTCATCGCTGCACTCTGAGGATGGTTTTCCTTGGAAGATCAGCAGCATGGGAAGGGACACACTTAAACTGCCTACAACTATTTTTTATTTTTTTTTATAGAAGCACTGGAAGAAAATAATTCGTCAAGCACGGGTTCCTTCGCATTGTGCATTTCAGTGGTTTTTTACATGCAACAAAAAGAACAGTTCTGGCTTATGGTTTTTCCATTTTTCTGGTTAACCGTTACAGTAGCAAGTCCGGTCAAGTCAATAAGGTGTGTTCCACCATGCACAATACAGTGTAAACCCGTAAAGGCGGGACGGTCATACATATAAAGTCTAATGCACATTGAATTAGATGCATATGTGCAAACTGCAATCCATGACCGACAGAAGAGACTGTAGAGCCCAGCTGCAATCAGAGAAACTCAGAAGCTGACTGACCATCCAATGCACCAGCGACTAAACAATCTTGGAAATGGGAAACTAAAGCGGAGAAACTTTGCAGAAAAAGCCAACGCAAAGATGCACGAAGACCCCATGCACGCACTAACAACACCAAAGCCCATCCCTACTGTATGAAAACCTACCTGGAGGCAGCATTTTGATCCAGAGGTGGTAGAAAATATACCAGGTATTGCAAACAAAAACTGTCAGACTGAAAAAAAGAAAGAAAAGATACTATCCTGAGCTATAAAACGAAAAACTACCCAAGCACGGAATGGACCCATGCATACACCGACGCCTCTGTAACAAACACAACACATAATGGAGGGACATGTGTATTCCTGAACCTACCAAATGGTAGAAAAACATCACTATCAGTGGAAACTGGAAAATACTCAAGCAATTTCAGAGCGGAGGCATAGGCACTGAGGGATGCAATAGAAGAAAAGATGACATGCAAACGAAATGAAAGCCATATAGTCCTGCTTACAGATGCCCTGGCCGTATTCACAGCACTAAAAAGCTAGAAAAATACTGAACTTAATGACTTAAGAGCAGTACTCTATCAACTATGCCAGCAGTCCGCATCAAAAAAGAGTAGTGGTACAGTGGGTTCCCTCCCAATGTAACATCCAAGGCAACGATGAGGCAGAGAGACTGGCAAAAGAAGGTGCAAGACTACCACAATCAGAGACTAGTGTGACATACGAAGAGTCAAAAAATGCTTATTAGAGCTAGATACATGACAAAATGGGAAACTGAACATACCGGCTACACCAAAAACGATGCCTATTACCAATTGAACAGAAGAGAGCAGGTCGTTGTTTTCAGAATTCGCACTGGCCACAATAGACTGAGGTACCACCTATTCAACAAATTGAAGATAGGTGGTACCGACGAATGCCCGTGTGGTACCGGGAAAATGACCGCTGAGCATCTGCTGCAAAACTGCCCGATATACGAGGATCAGAGAGAGCAGATGTGGCCATCACCAGTGGCAACACTAGACAAGCTCTGTGGCAGAGTCGACAGCCTCATGATGACCGCTGCCTTTTTCGAAAAAAAATAAGGTTGATGCCTGACTGCGTACGAAGAAGAAGAAGAAGATACATATGTGCCATATTTCAAGTGTTTCCTCATGTCCCTTCATACTCAAGGTAAAATCTTATTACAAGTCACTTTATGTGTTGTCTAAAGCAAGTTTGTTGGAGCATATGCGCATTGTTTCTCTATATGTATCACACACGTCTGGTATTTTCTAGTATTTTCATCATGTTACATGTGCCAGGTCACGTGTCTGTATATGTTAACTTATGTTCTGTCTTTATTGTGTTTTAACATAGGAAAAATGGTTGCTTACTCCACACACTTGCAACACTTTTCTTCTTTCCAGCTGACATCGGCGATCTATAGTTGTTCTTTTTTACATCCAGGCAAAGGTTTTTTAACATCTCATTTGTAATGTCCTCCTTTTCTAGAAATGTCTTGATTTGAGTAGCTTTAGCGCATCTTCTAATTATTGGTCAGTGAATGTTAGCATCATGTGCTCCTCTGCTACAGTTCGTATTTGTTCTTGGTGTTATAGTTTTTAATATATATTTTCATTGTTGCTGTTATAATAGTTTTGCTAATCGTTTTTATTTTTTGTATAGACATATCTGCTGCACACTTTCCTGTAACCGTATTTCCATTCCCTTTTTTGTGATAATTTGTATTTTATGGATGCATTGTTCAGTGGCTTTGCAGATTTTCTTTACGTTAGTATTTTTTTCGCAAAAAGCAGCAAAGCGTATATATCCCAGCCTTATATTTTCTTTACATTAGCGAGTTGCCTTATATGTATCATGTTTGGGTTGATAGAGTGCTGTAGCGTTTTCACTACAGCCTTCGGTGCATGTCCGCACACACACATCGCTGATTTGCTAATTTGTAATAGTGTATATCAACGGACGATGCGTCTCATGTGTGTCGTGGTCTGAACACTGCAATAGCTTGCTCGTGTCTGTGTATACTAAAGTAATCGCATTGTTAATATTGGTGGCTCTCTGACTGATTTGATCAGCATTATCTTCGGCTGGTATGTGAATGGTACAAATGGTTGCCCGCCTGCAACACATTGCCTTAGCAACAATACTCTGCAATACAAATCAGAATATTAACTGCGTAACAATCTTGCACGGTTTGCTAATTTTAGACAGTACAGTATGTGGAAATGGTAGTTTCCTGAACTACATTACTTAGAGTTCTGATTTTTCCTGACAGTAATAAAAAAAACACCTGACAGAAAAGGCAGTCACCAATGAAAATGCCACCTAATATCCTGAAGACATGTACCTTAGAGACACTATCTAGCTACCCAACAATGCCATCCTGATTTATACGGATAGATCTGCATTCAAATGTACATGTTTTAACGAGTATGGTATCCACATGCAATACCAAGTTGGTCGACGTACACGTTTTGTGATTCATGCGGCGAAAACCGTTCAAACGATGAGGCGGAGGCCGAGGGTATAAAAAGGCAAAGTTTTCAACCAACAGTTTGACAGAGGCATATTGTCGCCGATGGATTTGGTAAATTTTACTGACTCCAAGTTGGTTTTGGAGCCGAAGACGAACACCCCGTACACATAAAACGATATATTCTTGGTGTGGATGGCGATGAACAACATCATCACTGCCAACGGCATAAATGTCACCTTGCAATGGACCCATGGACATACTGAGCTAAGAGGGAACGAGATAGCCAACAGATTGGCAAAGACCGGAACCTGAAAACAACAATTCAATTAACCCTGCAGTAACCAACACAACAATTATTAAGAATAATACTTGGAAATATGGATGAACAGGTAGGCGACGGGAACAACAGGTCGCAGTGTTTTTTAGGAAAATGCTACTGCAAAAAAGTAACGATGAAATAAATAAACTACATAGAAGAGATCAAAGTATCATCATTCAGATCCGGAAGGGCATATCGAATAGGCATTTGAACCGCATCAATCCCCAGCACATGCCCTTGTGCAGACTTTACTCTCAATCTGATGAAATAGTTCTACATCTATTCATTGAGTGCAAAGCGCTTGCGGACATGAAGAAAATAGTCTTACTGCCGACAATTACCAACACAATGTAAGGAGTAGTGACACCATTGCAGTATACTTTTATGTAAATTAAAATGGCATTGGGTTGCCAAGAAATACTGCAGTCTGTGCCACAATATTTATGCTAATCAGTGTCTCTGTTGACCCCTTAATTGCAAAAGCATGACAATCATGCAAATGAAATATGGTGACAGTTAGTATCAATGGTTGCATATTATCAAGGCGTATTTGACAGCATTATAGTTTTAGCATTACTTATCTCTTTCAGACGTTAGGAAAATCTTATGTCAGTTCAAATTTCAAATGCATGTCTATTTTTTCGTAACCAAAACTAAATTGTAGAACTGGAAAAGATTACAAATATGCAATCCATGACCAAAAGAAGAGACTGCAGAGCCAAGCAGTAAGCAGAGAAACTCAGAAAACTTAAAGACCACCCAATGCATAAAAGACTAAATAATTTTGGAAATGGGAAACTAAAGCAAAGAAACTTTGCAGAAATCGCCAAAGCAAAGAAGAGCAAAGACCCTATGAACGCATTAACAACACATAGGCCCATCCCTACTGTACGCAAATCTACCTGGAAGCAGCATATATTTCCAGAGGTTGTAGAAAATATACCAGGTATTGGAAACAAGAGCAGCCATACTGAAAAAGAAAGAAGAGACATAACCCTGAAGTACATTTCGAAAAACTACCCAAGCACGGAATGGACTCATGCATACACCGACGGCTCTATAACAAACACAACACATAATGGAGGGACGTTTGTATTCCTGAACCTACCAAATGGTAGAAAAAACATCACTATCAGTGGAAACTGGAAAATACTCAAACAATTTCAGAGCGGAGGCAGAGGCACTGAGGGCTGCAATAGAAGAAATGGTGACATGCAAAAGAAATGAAAGCCATATAGTCCTGCTTACAGATGCCCTGGCCGTATTCACAGCACTGAAAAGCTAGAAAAATTCTGAACTTAATGACTTAAAAGCAGTACTCTATCAATTATGCCAGCAGTCCGTATCAAAAAAGAGTAGTGGTACAGTGGGTTCCATCCCAATGTAACATCCAAGGCAACGATGAGGCAGAGAGACTGGCGAAAGAAGGTGCAAGACTAACACAACCAGATACTAGTGTGCCATACGAAGAGTCAAAAAGGCTTATTAGAGCTAGATACATGACAAAAGGGTAAATAGAAAATACTGGCTACTCCAAAAACAATGTCTATTACCAGTTGAACAGAAGAGATCAGATTGTGGTCTTCAGACTTTGCACTGGCCACAATAGACTGAGGTGCCACATATTCAAAGCATTGAAGATAGGTGGCACTGACGAATGCAAATGCGGTACTAGGAAATTGACCGCTGAACATCTGCTGCAAAACTGCCCGACATACGACGAAGAGAGAAAGCAGATGTGGCCATCACCAGTGGCAACACTAGACACGCTCTATGGCAGTGTCGACAGCCTCAGGGTGACCGCTGCTTTTTTAAGAAAAAAATAAAGATTGACGTCTGACAGCTTACGAAGAAGAAGAAGAAAAAGGAATCAAAATTAATATTTCGATTATGTTTAGATTTCTATTCGTCTCTTAAATAATGTCAGTATAGTTTTAAAATCATTTACGATTTCACTATTATTTTGATTATTATTATTAGTATTCATTCGAGTTTTTCGGTGTTGCTATGATCACTGGTGTGGTATGATATGTATGCTATACGCCTTCTAGATGGCATTAATATATCTACATTGATTCAAACGGCACATACTTTGATAATGTGCTTTGGAACATAATTGTCCATATTTTGAGAACGCTTTGTATGATCAGAACAGCATTTAACTATGGTTGTTTACATTTCACTTCTAGAAAAGACTGCCATTCTTTTGTTGCGAACTATGCTATACAATTAAAGAAAATGTCTGGAACATGAAAAACATGTGCGCAATTGAATACCTTTCTTTTTTTAACAATAATAGTAACGTTCATAGAGAAACGTCATTTTACAAATTAAGCACATCTAGTTCTTATCGTCGTCCTCAACTTCTAACCGGAGATTTGAGATTCTCCTTCTCTCCTTCAGATGAATCGTTGTGGCATTAGGGGACATTAGCTGTATAAAACGTTTCTCTGTACTAGAACATTACATCAGTATTGACAAATGCTTCACGTTAATATAAACACAATTAATGTTGACATCGAAGTGATTGGAGATTACGTGTCACTTACAATAATTTTAGTCAACTCTAAATTCCACACAACACATTTAGTTCGTTGATGAAAACGAACAAATGATGGATGCTAATATGGGCAAAATAAAAACAACGATAAACAAAAACAAATGGAAGTAAAATCAATGCAATCGAAAAAGACATATCGTACCTAATCTATTAAAGAGAAACATTCTGTGAATTACATATAAGTCTTGGTAATACAGCCACCATTCGGGTCCTCCTGCTTCAATACCTGTACGCGAACACGACCCATGATCATAGTTCGAGTCTTGGTTACCATCAACAGCCCTAGATGCGTCGGCATTCAAATAAATGCTGGTTTGACGTGTTGCCTGTTTCAAAGCTGTATTACGACCTGCAATATTCAAATCAAACATTCTCCAATTGTTGTCAAATTATTTCTGACGTTGGCCTAAGCTACAAATAATATGAGAAAAGATTATGTAGTCTGATCATAACGTGATGTGCTCATTGAAAATTACATTAAACAAATGCTATTTAGTGCTATTCAATAATCTCTTCGAAAAGTTGTCTTATTAAATAACGATGAATATGTAAATGTGCACTGTGCACGCATGCACATATATATATATATATGAAAAGTAGAACATAGGATACCTTCTCATTAACGAACTTCCATCAAATAACGCATGTTTAATTGTACCAGCATTGTCAGCAAATTTTTCTTGGACGTCATTCGAGCAGAGTTAATCTAATTCCTGATAACGTTTGTTTGGTGGCAAGCTACTGTTGTTTATCTTACATCCCGAGACGACTTTCGTAAGGTGGACTGCGTTCCGACTGACTGGAGAGCCGCCGAGATCCATCAATAAGCCCATCCCTATTGAGATTACAATGCCACCTTGTTTTTTAGGAGCAACGCCAGTTACAAGACACCCTTCGAGAAAGTGGTGATAGGTGCTGATCAATACAATTTACTTCACCCTAACGTTACTCTTCACTTAGAAGTATTTTTTAGAATGCAGAATACGCAATTCCGTTTTGTACGATAATACTCGTGATATTGAAGTCAATGCAAATAATGCACGTGTTACACCGTATATGGAATGTTAGGATATATACTCCCAGGGGTAAGATGAGAATGTTAACATACTGACAGCTAAAAAAATGTCTCAAGATGTGATAGCTACAAAAGAGTCCAAAACCACGACAGTTACAAAAGTGCCCACAATTTAACAGCTAGAAAAGTGACCCAACATTAGACAGCTACAAAGTGTACCAAGATCTAACAGCTCTACGCAAGTGTACCAAAATCTGGCAATTACAAATCTAACGGTACCCACACTGTTTTACATGATTTTTGAGCCGCAAATATATTCCACAATTAGACAGCTACAAAGCAGTCCAAGGTTTGACGTCGACACTAGTGGCCTAAGATCTGACAGCTAGAAAAGTGCCGCAAAATATGATAGCTACACAATTGCCATAATATATTACAGCTACAGAAATAGCCCAAAAGTTGACATATATAAACGTTTATGAATATCTGACAGCTACATAAGTGTCCCAAAAACTGACAGCTACAAAAGTGGCCCGATATTTGACAGCTACAAACGTTTTTCAGGATACGACAGCTACAAAAGTGTCTCTAGATTTAAAAGCTACAAATGTGTCCCTAGATATGAGAACTAATGAAGTGTTCGAAGAGTTTACAGCTTCTAAATTTCTCAAAATATGACAGCTACAAAAGTATCTCAAGAGTTCAGAGCAACAAAAATGTCCCAAGATCATAGTTAGAAAAGTGATCTAAAAGCTAGCAGTTATAAATGTGTCGAAAGATCTGATAGCTACACAAGTTTCCTAAAAGCTTACAGCTACACAATTCACAAGATCTTACAGTTACAACAGTGTTTTTTTTTTCAATCTGACACCGTACACAAGTGTCCAACGATCTTACAGCTACAAACGTGTCTCACTATCTGATAGTTAAACAAAAGTGTCCTTAGTTCTGACAATGTAAGTAGGTGTGTATGTATGTACGCATGTATGTATGTATATATGCATGTATGTATATATGTATGCATGTATGTGTGCATGTATGTATGTGCGTATGTGTATCCATGTGTTTTTCGTTTAGAAGCACTGGACTGGGCCCCCTAACTCGATTCCGCATTGATTTTCCTTTTCTGTCATGGTGAGTTCTGCATTCTTGCCATCCTCTTCCAGCGATGGTAGCATTATATGCCACTTCGGTGAGTGTCTCCAAGATGAGTTTAATAGCAGTGGAGATGGCAGAATAATCGACCATGTAGCCAGCTTTAGCTCCATGCTCATCTGTATCGTTGCATTCGTTTTGTAGTCGATGATTGTGTAGATTAGTGGCAAGATGTGCTATCATGTTACATTAATCAAACGTTAACAAGTGGTTATGTGGTCCAGCGTGCTGTAGGTGCGTCTAAACCCAGTCTGCTCAATGTGTTGGGCTACAGTGAAGGTGTTGTCAATCCTCGCCAGAAGACATATGGTGACTACGTTGTACACTAATTAGAGGAGGGTGATAAAGTTGGCTAGTTCCACGTTGTCTCTTTTGTTGTAAACTAAGAAAGTCTTTGACTCTCGAAAGCCCGATGTAATTTCAGTTCATTCTTGTAAACGGTTAAAACAGTAGACAATTGTTGTTTATAGTTGACTGCCACATCCATCTAACGTATCTACAATCATCCCGTCTTTGCCTGTTGACGTGCATGAAGGCATGTTTTCAATAGCAGATCTGATCTCAGAGATTTGCAGGCGCGAGATTAATGAGCGAAATATCGATCAATGGATTGGTCGGGGAGGAGGAATATATGACTTGAATACATTTGTGTGTACATCGAAGATGACTGATTGTATCTGAAACTGTGAACTCACACTCTAGTGCAGCTTTGAGACAACGTTTCTCATGTTCGTTCTCAGCAATGCTGAGAGATGTTTGCTTGGTGCATGTTTGGATCTGCGGCTACAAAGAGTCTTCGTCTGGAGAAATTGACATGATCGTCTTCGTTCTTTTGCCGACATAGTTTGCGGAGTTTACTAAGCACCTATATGTTTCCTAGTATTCTGTCCATTTTGCGGTGCTAGTCAAATAGGTTCTTGGTAGTTGGGGAGATAGGGCTTGTTATATGGTATGGAATAATCATTTGGTTAGCTTTGCGTATTTTAATGATGGCACTGGTGATGTTTTCATAGTCATTGTCTAGATTTTGTGCTGTGCTAAATGTTTCTAGTGCCACCAGGGTTCTAGCAGACGTTACATTTAGAGTGGAGCCAGGTGAAAGTATGTACCGTTGTTGGTTCGTTCGTGCTTCCTTTGCGTCGAAGCTGAAACGTCCAGACACAATACGGTGAGCACTATATGTGACAAAGAGTGCGACTGAGCATGTGGTCTAATTGGTGGCGATTCTTCCAGTTTGGGCTAACATATGTCCTTTGTACTGTTCTCGCATTTGGAAGAAACTATCGCCTTGGCAGAATGGGCGAGTCTATTTGAAAGTTGCCCGTTTCTCTCCAATCTCGTATCGTCTTTCTGCGGTGTGTGATCCGATATGAATTTCCTCATTTTGTTATTGGATGTGAGGAGGAGGGGAGGGTCCAAATGACGGCGTTAAACTATACAATGACAAATGTGTAGTCGGTACGGCGTTTTTTAAATGTTTCGATGAACATCTGTATGTTTCTACTGATTTTGTGCGATGGGTACTTATAATTAGACGATAGACAAGCTGAATCTAGCGTTGATGGGTAGCTATAAAATCGAGAGTCGATTATTGATAAAGCAGCCGTTGCGAATTTCGTAGACTGTTTGTTTAGCAATGATTGAACTTACTCTATCTGACGTGCTTACACAATTTGCAATCATCGATATATCTTGTCATTCTAGGGTTAACAGTTAAAACGTGTATTCTGAGTTCCTGCTTTGTTTTTCAAACGTTTTCTATACGTATTTTTTTTTAAACTATCAACTTCTATTCGGTCAGTGGATGTTTTTTCAGAAGTCTGTGATGTGATTACCGACAACTGCCCTGGTGTTGCGTCCAGTCACTTGCCTTTCCGCTCAAATTATGAGCTGGGCGTCTGATTAGCGGGACGTATTTCTTTTTCTTCTTCTGCATCTTCTTCTTCTTCTTCTTCTTCTTCTTCTTCGTCTTCTTATTTTTCCTCTCCTTCTTCGTACGCTGTCAAACGTCATCCTGCATTTTTTTTAGAAAAAAGCAGCGGTCATCCATAAGCTGTCGGCACTGCCATAGAGCTTGTCTAGTGTTGCCACTGGCGATGGCCACATGTGCTTTCTCTGGTCCTCGTATATCGGTCAGTTTTGCAGCAGCTGTTCAGCGGTAATTTTCCCTGTATTTAAGGAACATTCGTCAGCGCGGCATATCTTGAGCTAATTGAATATGTGGTACCTCAGTCTGTTGTGACCTGTGCGGAGTCTGAAGACCACGACCTGCTCTCTGCTGTTCAACTGGTAATAGCCTTCATTTGTTGTGTGTAGCCAGTATGTTATGTTTCCCATTTGGACATGTGTCTGGCCCTAATAAACCTTTTGGACTCTTCGAAGGTCACACTAGAATATGTTTGTGGTAGTCGCACACCTTTTGTTGCCAGTCTGTCTGCCGCCTCGTTGCCTTGGATGTTACAGTGGGATGTAACCCACTGTACCGCTACTCTTTTTGGTGAGGACTTATGGAAAAGTTGACAGAGTACTGCTCTTAAATCAATAAGTTCGGTTTTTGTTCTGACCTATTTAGTGCTGTGACTACGGCCAGGGCATCTGTAAACAGGACTATCTTGCTTTCATTGATTTCGTCTGTCAGCATTGCTTCTACTGCAGCCCTCAGTGCCTCTATTCCCGCACTGCCATTGCTTGATAAGTGTCCAGTTGCCACGTATAGTATTATTTTTCTACCATTTGTTAGGCTCAGCAATACCCCTGTCCCTCCGTTATGTGTTGTGTTTGTTACAGAATCGTCGGTGTATGCATGAGTCCATTACTTGCTTGGATAGTTTTCCGTTATGTACCTAAGGGTTATGTCTCTTCTTTCGGTTTCAGTCTGGTTTTTCTTTTTTCCAATACTTGGTATATTTTCTTCTACTTCCAGATTGATATGCTGCTTTCATGTAGGTTTACGTACAGTAGTGATGGGATTTGGTGTTGTTATGGGGTTCATAGTGTCTTTCGCCCATCTTTGCTTTGGCTATTTCTGCAAAGTTTGTCCGCTTTAGTTTCCCATTTCCAAATCAATTTAGTCTCTGATGTATTGGGTGGGGTTTAATTCTTCAGAGTTTTTTTGCTTGCTGCTAGGTTCTGCAGTTTCTTATGTGGGTCTTGGATTGCAAATTTATAATCATTTCAAGTTCTACAATTGGCGTTGACTTCATGCGTCCTATTATAACTCTCATGGCTTGGTTTTGAAGTTTACTAATTTTATCAAAGTTCGCCTTTGCTGCTGTCGTTTGGTCGCATCTATTTCAAGTTAAATCGTATCTTGATCTTCTGGGGCTTATTTGAAAGCGAGAATATCGTACATGTTGTTTTTTCCTCGTTTTTGTTGACCAGCCATGAGTTCTCCCACTCCTCCAACGATGTTAGGGCCATATATATATATATATATATATATATATATATATATATATATGTATATTGCACTATACTATTCATGAAATGATACTTGAATATCACGTGGATATTTTGGTTCAAGATCATTGCAAACATGCAGACGTCACGGATGATTAATTCATGTTAAAGTCTGATTACCAGTTATTACGTTTTTGTGAACTTACCTCCACTGATGTAAATGGAACAGATATTTGGAGCAATTGGTCCTGTAAGTTTTATATTTATGGCAGAAAAAAAGCCATCACACGTCACGTCCACTGTTAGTTGGTCGAAATCATATTTTTTCTCGTTTTGACATGGTTTCACGTCATCATACACAGTTGTAAAATTGTGTATGTTACCTAAAGATGGTAAAACCGATTATAACCACTGCAGTCAACAGTACCAGGCAATGTGCAATATATGTGATGTATTAAACATAGGAGCAAAGAAGTGATAGTCAAACTGTATACATCATCAGTTAGAACTGTGTTGAAGTACTAGGTGCCGGTGTTTGAGTTTTTGTGTGTGTTTTTTAATTCATCTATAAATAATCAAAGAACTTAGAATGCACAAGGAATAAAAAAACATGTTTTTTTTAGGATAAAGGACGAAAAAATATGTACCATTTAATCGGCAGATGACCATGTCGTCGTGAAACGAACATAAAAAATATATTGACAAGGATTAACAACGCAGAGAAGTATATGATAAACATGTCTCATACATACATACTACGAACACACCGCACGTACCCAAACCACACACACACACTTGCATCACATACATACACATCCGCCACACAAAACACACAACACAACACACTACACACACACACACACACCCACACACACACTTACACACCGCACACATACCGCATACACAAACACACATTATATGCGCACACTCACAACGCACTCACCTTACACACACCAAAGATACCACACTCACACACCACACACACATCAAACACACACACACACACAGACACCAAACACACATCGCATATATATATATATATATATATATATATATATATATATATATATATACATATATATATATATATATATATATATATATATATATATATATGTATATATATATATATATATATATATATATATATATATATATATATATATATATATATATATATATATATATATGTACATACATATATGAATACAATATTAAACTGGAAAATAATATTTCACAGTGGTAAACAAAATACACGGGGTTTTAATTGTTTTTTTTCCATATATTTTTGTGTGTACTTCCTCCACGCTGAATTGGCAAACAAAAAATGCATCTGCAACTATATGCCATTTAAACACCGTGTAAGTCAATTGTGACTTAAATGTTATGTAGCAAGATTGTGTGTCATCACATTTGTCGATCCATAATTGAAAGAACAGAGAATTAATTACCAAATATATTCATTATGATCAGCAACACAGACAAGCAGGTGGTATCAATGAAGAATTTTCTTAATACTATACTAATATCCACAACCCAAAATAGTCAGATGAGTGTACATATTCTTGCAGAGGTTAATATATCAGCAAAACCACTTGCCTCTCTTTCTCTTTTCACATAAATCATTATTCTCCATAGAGATACTGCAAAGAGATATTACGCAATCTCTTCATCAAGACATCATAAAAACATGCTACTCCTAAACATAACTAAATGTTTTAGAAAAGGTGTTTCATTCAAAAGACCATATCGCAATTTGAACTAATGTTTAGGTATCATGGACTATTATATAAATTTACACGAATTAAACATGGATTATTTCTTCATCTTCTTCATCTTCTTCTTCTCCATCTTCTTCTTCTTAATCTTCTCCTCCGTCATATTCTTCTTCTTCATTGGCTTTTTCTTTATCTTATTCTGCTTCACCTTCTTTTTCTTCATCTTCTTCTACTTCATTTTATTCTTCATTGTGTTCTTCGACTTCTTTTTCCTTTTCTTCATCTTCGTTATCTTCATATTTTTCTTCTTCATCTTTTCCGTATTCATCTTCATCGTCATATTCTTCATCGTCATTATTTTCAATCACCGTTTTCTTCATCTTCTTCTTATTTTTCATCATCATCTTCTTTTTTGTCTTATTTTTCTATATCTACATATTCATCTGCTTCATCTTCATCTTCAACATCTTCATCTTCATGTTATTCTTTTTTCTCTCCTTTCTATTCTTTTTCCTCTTCATCTTCATCATCATCTTCTTATTCGTCTTCTTATTCTTCGTTTTTCTTCCTTCTTCTTCTTTGTTCTTTCTTCTTCCTCCTTTATCTTCCTGTTCCTTCCTTCTTGCATTTCTTACTCTTTTTCTCTTTCCTCCTCTTCCTCTGTATCTTCTTCTTCATCATCTTTTTCTGGTTCTTCTTCTGCATGTGTTCTACATCAAGCGCTACTAATAAATGTCAAATAAAATAATCAAAAAAGCTAAATTGTTTAACGCATTTTAAAATCCCGCTGCTGCCAGACAGGGATTTCTACTGTGTTTAACAATCTTTCTTGTGATCAAGAATCCAGGATGCGACAAACAGCAAAGGAAAGAAAAACAATACTGAAATGGATATTTAAAAAGCAGCCGGAATACCTCAATGTTCCATTACATATATATATATATATATATATATATATATATATATATATATATATATATATATATATATATATATATATATATATATATATATATATATTTAAATATATCATTGCATAAACTTGGCTAGAACAGGGTGTATTAATGTACAATTCAAGACATTTTACACTACAGGACGTGATTTATATACCAACAAACCGATTGCAGAATATTACCCAATTTAGAAAATGAAAGTCTCAGAAGCTAACATGAACATATTTCGAGGAAGTTCTTAACTTATGATCAGATGATAAACCTTTTTTTCAGTAACACTTTTATCAACACTGTAGAAGTCAAAAATATGTGTGGTATATATGGAACAACACAATCTAGGCGTCCTAAATAGCCTGCATACTAGAAAGAAAGAGCACGAGAGACGCAAGATAATGGAATGGTAAAGTCCAAAGTTGAATTCAAAGCAAGAAAAAAAGGTTGTCACAAATGACAAATACAATACATGTATCACAAAATACCATCATTAAGTTTAAGGAACCACACACCAACAGTCAATACACAAGACAGTGATGGAAAGAATGTTTTACCAAGCTACTAAACCTAGGACAGTATATAACGGCACATCACCATATAGAGTATGAACCAGAGAGTATTAAATATAATAAAATCAGAAGATGAAGCAGCCCCGCTGGATATGACGTCCATGCATGTACTGCCATAATTGCAGTAAGCTATCATCGTTCATATCGGAAAATAATGTAATCTGACAAGCGAGAGTGCAAAACATATAGGGGAATATGTGTTCTAAACCACATATACAAGATATATGCAAATATACTAGAAAGAAGAGCAAGGACCAATACTGAAACCCCAACTAGAAGATATTAAGTTTGAGTTCTGGAAAGGAAAAAGCTGCATCGACGAAAAGTTTACTTCAACGCAAATATGTGCACGGTCTATAAACTACATGGTAACAACATTCTTATATTCATAGATCAAAATATGTGAACGGTCTATAGAATACATGGTAAATCTTTGGTGTATTTATAGCTCAAGAAAAGTCGGTCTATAGTAAACAGGATATTTACATGAGATCCTAACTGATTACTGACTGCTCGTTCCTTGTCTTAGTAACATCACGTACTATATCTGGACAACCAGAGTGCAGTAAGAACAACATAATGCATGTCGGAGTAGTCTCCCATTACATCGGGCGTCAGACATTGTTGTTTTTTCTTATCACTCTTTGTTTCTTTTAATTTCAGTACAATCTTCCTGGATGCAAATAAAGAACAGGAAAGTGCGAATGGAATGATCTTTGCAAATGTCCAACGTTTGATCCATGCCAATGAACATAGCATGCAAGGTCATTTTGACTGTCTGTACTGTAACTGTGATAAGTGCAAATTATATATCAGTAAATAAAAAACAGAGACAACGAGTAAAGGTAGAAATCACACTGCGGTATATATTCATGTACATGAGGAAATAATCAATCAGGTGCAATAATTTAGGAATGTATGAACTATTTTTATTGATGACTGCAGCTTTGATAGAGAAATACAGATGGGGTGCGGAGGGCAAACGCTGTAACGTACTATTTGTCTCCACTACGTCTGTCCAAGCGAAAAAGAACTGATAAATATTACCTTTATCTTTACCCTGTGCTACTAAAGCCAGAATGGATCATTGCAACGGGCTAATCAGTGAAAGGTAGCTCCCTGTAAAATGTGGTGGCCTACGAAAGGTCACTAAAAATACCAAAATAGACCACGTCACAATATAAATATTCGGTAAGGCGGTCGTACAATTATCTGTCAAATATACATCAAGTACCAGAAAAAAAAATTGCTTGACCGCATTGTGAGAATGTATTCATAACCCAGTGTTCGTGGAACATTATGCAGGAGAACATCAGAAGGAAGGCCAAAATGCATATATAGGCATAAGATAGATATAGTAAATAAATCCTGCCCTAAAGCGAGGATAACTGTCACTTAGGACACGAAAGAGGCTGAAGACAAATACATACCTCAACATTGTGCTACAAGCCAGTAGAAAGAGACGACGCAAGAAAAATAATCTGAAAGTGTATTTTCTCACATCCCAAATACCCAAATTTGGTCATAATTATATATCTAAGTCGCTTATATTTAAAAACAATTAATTGCATTATATATGATTACGTATTTTATGTAATTAAATATTATTTGAATTATATGTATTTAATATATTTTAAACAATGTTGTTATCTACCTATGCTATGCAAATTAACATTGTTTTTTCCTTTGCAAAGAAATGAACTAATCAGGTACACAGTTGATGTGTGGACCTATGTTGTGTAATAGTAGATCCCCATTCTCCATATATACGGTGTATCAAGAGGAACGGCAAGACTATACTACTAGTATCTCGTAGCAACTAATCCATATTTTATCATTCACAACAAGGTGATCGTTTTTTACAAACGTGGGTCCTACAAGGGTGATAGGACAACATTTGCAACATCTGGTAATAGCAAGGTCCCATCAATCTTCCATACCAGTAGTACGTGTACAAACTCTATTTTTCAAAGTTGATTTAAATCCAGTCTTTAACTCTAGGCACCTCCATCTTTTTAGCTATATAACTCTAATAGGCAATCAAAAATAGATCTAATCAGAAATCAACCATTAGCTAAAGATGCCAACATTTCTGATTGCCTGCTGGAGTGTACGTTTCATGACTTCTCCTAAAACAAAACTACTCCAGGTAATAAACGATGTTCGCAAGACCTTAATCATAAACGAGTATCGTCCTCATAATGTGACTGTCTCCTCACACATTTCGGTCACATTACATTCACTGTTTAGGGAAGACGTGTTTTATGCAACATATCTATATGATGAAATTAAAGTCTCAAGTTTATCGGCCAGACATATTTATTGCTTTCACTTTTACCAGGACTATGCAACATTTTGAAAATGTGATACTGTGTAATCATGAAACTAAGAACATGCCTTGCATAATTACCAGGGTGTTCCAAATGAAGTTGTCTCAACTATTGAGTGATTTTTGAATAGAAATGGCATTGTCATTGCCATCACATGTACATCTACGTCATTTATTTTCTGACTTACATTTATTAGTCTTGAGAAAAAGTATGCAAATATTAATCCACGATTATGTGACATAGTGACCAATTGTATGATTCATGGACCATCTGAAAAGCAGATCAGCATACACAGTATAAACAGTGTGTGTATCCAAGCGGCTAGATGTAATTTGGAGATCCAACTAAATAAATTGGTAATTGTTACCTCATCTACAGAACAATAATAATTGTAAGTTATGTTCATTTTGAAATGAACATTTATATATGTATCAGTGTGGTCTTTCTTTGATTATACACCTCATTTTTGTTATATTTTTACAATATGTTTGTTCCAAAAGAAAGTGTAAACCCGATATTGCAATGGAAAATTTCATTTTCGAATTTTGAAATTGAAATGTAAATGTAACATTTAAAAAATGGCAGTGGAACCAGTGACACATACTGTCTCATATTTTTATTTATTATAAAATTACTCCAAAAAAAGTCAATTATGATTGATTAATACATTAAACATGGTTTAATGGTCACTCTCTTTAGGTGCAACTGTTCATTTTATTGTTTTCATAATTTCCTTTCTCTTCTTCCATTTACACAGTTTTGCAATCTGACAAAAACATGTAGTATTTCCAATAACAAATATGTAATTGTCTAAATACTGTCTTTTGTTTTCATTGTGCAAACCATAAGTGATAGATTTAACTAAATATGCAGCAGTGAAAAACAAATTTGAGACCAGACGGTGATTAATTGCAGAGTGCTTGCATTACGGTCAGTGATCCATAACTGACCAATGTCCTATTTCACCTCGAAGTGGTGGTCCGGAAACAAACTGCAACCATGATAACTGGCTAAGAGATTACGGTTCTAAAAGGGAGGGTAAAACGTGTTCTTACAATGTGCTAACATCGGATTTGTTAAACCAAAAAGCGTAAGTACTTCGCAGGCTAGCTATAGTCTATGACATATTGCCACATACATCCAATTCTGGACCAAATCAAAATAAGAAGAATGAAGGACACATGAAAACACTTACATGAAAATATATGCAAAAACATTAATATATTAAAGATGTTAGAATGTGTACCAGTTCCAGACCGACTATGAGCCTTTAGGACAGGGGTGATGTGGTCGGCGACGCTGAGAACAAAGGTACCTGGATGCGTGCCAAGTTCATGCGTGCCAAGGTCACTCTATGTCTGGACACTACGCCAATGTCACTCACCGTCTCTACAAAGGAAAGCGGAGTTGGAGGGAATATTGTGTACAGGTAGACTAAGAACTGACCACTGGCGTTCTGATTTGGGTAGTGGTGGAGGAGTGACAGGCATGTGGGCAGCAGAGAGCTGTTTGAGTGATATGTGGTCAGAGTAATTCGTTCCAATAACGACTGAATAGAGCCATACCACTGATATCTATTGGTCAGCTCTGATACTACTTGAGAGTATATAACACTAGACAACGTTTAGACAGGAATCTGTTTAGCCCATTGACTTGATAGAGGAGCAATTGATAGACTACTGTACGAATGTTAGAGATAGAACAGGATCTCTCAAACAACATACGCCATTGAGTTGGGACCAGTCGCTCAAATAGGTGTGTGTATGTTGACATTTTTGTATCTAGAGGTAATTTGAATGTGCGTTGTATGCATGGCACCTTGTGAACGAGGTATGTCCTTGACGAGTTAATCGAGTATGTTGATTGACTAGGTGAGATCTATATCTGTTGTGTGGTGTGTGTAGAGACTGAGGGATCGAGGTACGTTCTAGAGTTGTGTGTTTTCGCAGATCGACTGAGTTGAGAGATCATATGTTAGTATACGTGGAATATATTGAATGCATTATTTCCAAATGACCCGTTTGATGGGATTTGAGTGAGGAAGAGTTGTTAAGAGTGTTGATGATGCAGTTAAGGCAATAGAACTGGGCTTTGGTAGTTGGGAATTCCATCAATAGCTAATGCTTAAAATTGCCGCTTTAGTTAATATTTTTGTTAACATATATATAATATAGGAATATTTAGTCAAGATGATATGTATTGTATTGTATTTGTAATGTCACTACTCATGTTTTATGGTATTAGTAATATAGAATAAATATGACACCTGCTGTGTGCTATGTCATTTGTTGTGAGTGGTCATGAATTATGTGTATGCGTGTGATAATGTTCTAAGTTAGAATAACAATAGGACAAACAAAAGGAGCTGCTAAAATGTTAGATTAGCAACACAAAGAGCATGTGAGGATATATGCATAACATTTTCAGGAAGTATTAAATTGACCAGTTGAAAAATATCCGTCAGACATTCAATCAATTGATTGTATTAAGCCAACTAGAAAAGTAATATGCGAAGCTATTTTGCTTATGTAAACCAACTGAACCAGATGGTGTATAAGTTGAAAAATTAAAACAAACAAGATAACATGGCCAGCTAGACAGTTTTAAATTGGAAATAAAAAACAACAAGAAGATCTGAAAAAAATACGAATTATTGGAAAACGAAGGATCTGCAACGGTTCCCAAATTATAGAGGTAATAGTTTGAACTGGATAATTTTAGAATGTATGAAAGAATTCATAGGTAAACAGTTTTTGAACGATATTGCACGATTTGTTTTTGTTTTTTTTTGCGTTCGCCTTATTTCTCTAATCCCCAAGGTGGTGTGCATTGCACTGCGTTTTTATTTTGCGCCTGTCGGCCCAGTGCATCCGACTTCAGCATTCATTTTATGTAAGGGTCTGCTTCCTCCTGCATTTTCTAAGGGTTTGCTTCCCCGGGGTAACGGCCGGTGCTGAGATGGGGATCGAACCCAGCACCTTATGGTTGTGAGCCGTGTCAGATAACCACTAGGCCACGCCGTCCCCTATTGCATGATTTGACAAAACATATTTAATGTTGAACATATAACTGTACGGCGATGAATTGTTCAACATTGTGTAGACTAGACTGCATTCCTTTATATTGGATTCATAAATTATGAGAGGACATTTGCTAGTTTAGACAGGACATCACTTTGGAAATTGCTGCGGCACAATTAAGCGCACCTGATGTTCCTAAGCATAATTTTAAAAACGATATTTCTACAAAATGAAGAGCTTCCAGCGACCTTTGAGAAAGGAACTGAGGTGAGACAGAGCTAACTCTTATCACTATGGTTGCATGTTTGCCCTCTCCAATTTTAGCAGTCACATCACACATCACTATTAGTACATCCACTATTTGTCTTATTTTAATACATTTAAAAAAAAAATCTTCATACTATTATTCGATGTCGCTTTACAGTAATCTTTGTGTGGGTGTTGGCTTGCACTGTAGACTAATCGAAAAATTGTGCTCTTATTGTTATTTTGTTAAGTATGTGATTGTATGTCCAACATACTGTTATTCAGATTAATAACTCATTCTGTATTAGCAAGCCACGGCGATGTTGGCGTTGTTCTCCACCTGAGTATATCAATATATAGGTCCCAATTTTCTAAGAACCATGTTTCCATCATTGTGATTTCAGCCACCCCAATTGTATCCAGTGCCCTGCTTTTAAAGTCATGTATTAGGTTATCCAGCCTGTTTTCATACATAATGTCCTAACATTCTGAGTTCCAATACGGAGGTATTATGTTCTGGTTTTCAGATGAAAATTATCAGGGTGTGGCACTTCATTAACTGATTTTAGGCCGCACACGACACGATGGTCTGACTCGTTTACCAGATGTAACAAAACAGCCATAATACTATTTACAATATAGTTCTCTCCAGGGGCCGGGTTGTAGATCCATCGCATGTACTATTTTTGTATTTTCCATTATGTTCTTTGGTAATGCTCCTTTGAATGCATCGCAAGTTTAGTCGCCCATGTCACGTTGGTTTGGCCGACTGGAGGACCTTTTTCGATTCAATAGTTAAGACGTGTGGAAAACTTGACAATATGTGCGAGTCGCTGACACCTTGTTGCCGTTAATAAAGTTACGCCACTGTAACATCAATACAATAATCGGCAAAGACACCCCTAAAAGTCCAACTTCATTTGGCGTGCGTCTGTCCGTAGGAAGCGCACGATCCAAGGGTCGCTGTCGTGATGTACACGTGATAAACCGTACTGAAGGAGGTGACGTCCACATACTAAGGACAAACTAGCAGGCATTGGTTTGGCCTTGGGAGTACTTGGAATGATCAGCATCCATTTTGGGTCTCAGCATTTGATGGACACACATTAATATCCTAAGTTTGTTGAAGTTACAACTTTAGCGGGCATCATCGTGAACGGCAATCATGTCGTCACTACCGAGGAATTCATATAATGGACAGCAATCAGGCCTCTGACATACCTAACAATCATAACATTATTCGAAGCATATGTATGCAGTCTAGTCTAATAACTCCCCGCACGCACAAAGGCCTGTCCCAGGTCGGGCTCTTCTTGGAAACAAAGCTGCGACTTCATAAATCTTGCGTCAATCATATGTGTGACTTAAACTGGAACGGATTTGCAAAGAGATCAGACGAGTTTGAAGTGAGCTATGTACACAGTTGAAAGCATATTCTTGAAATTCAATGGAAGGACTTGGTTACCAACAATAAATTCAACCGACAAACACATCTCGTGTTCGTGGTTTATGTTATGGATGGACGCAGCCTCAATAATTTTGTTGTGTGGCCAGACTTTCCTGTGACATCATGCCTGCCATAAATATGCACCTGGTGGTTTAAAGTAAGATTAATACACTTTCTAGAATGCATGGTGGAGCCCCTTAGTCAAGATCGCAACTGCGAGTTAAAACTAATCGTGTAAAAGTGATCATAGCTATGTGCAGCACTGATTATGTCCACCAATCATCGTCATAGATAATAAATGTAACTGACCTGAGCTGTCCAGTATTCATTACTTATTACAGAGTATCCATGAACCTTAACTTAGATCTGATAAAAACGCCCATGTCTTTATAATGAAGTCTAAGCTAGTGAATAATGATTTAAAGAAGAATATGCTTGGCAGTGATACTACATATGTATATACGTATGTCAAGTTTAGCAATAAGGTTCACGTCTTGCTAGCAAATTACTGATTTTAAATTCACTTTAAAATATGAGCAATATATATTGATACAATAATTAATGATGCAAAAACAGGTACACATATTAACCCATTCTCTATGACACTGTGAAAAAACGTAGTATTCAGTGGACATTACGACAAGGTTAAAAACATTTGAGAATGAATGGTGGAAGTTTGATGTGTCAAAAGCTTGACCAATATATTTGCAAATTCATCTAGAGAAAATGGTAATGCTTACCTAGTTTATAGCAGATCACAATTAGACTGGTGCTCATATATTGACATCTTAAGAATCGTGTTATTCAATATGTCTATCACGGACATGGTCATTCTTTGTATAACATTGCAATAACGTGTACTCTTAAAACAAACATCACGGTTACATATCTACATATCTTGATGACATAAATCCTAACTCGCCAGAAGTAATGTGCCAATTATCAGGTAAATAAATGTGTTATGTTATTATTTTACTGGATACATAAATGCCAGTTACAATCAACGTACATACAAATTCAATGAACTTGAATGAGTCAATATTAGAGGCCCACGGGACAGTGAAGCTATGCAATGCAGGATTCAAATGCCTCCATGTACTCTCCTGCCTAAGTCTACCTCATCTATACGTGAGGGACCCTGTTACGCCAAGTAATCTTACAAAAAGGTGGGATTTTACCCCAAATTGAGGTAAGATAGGACACCAAACGAGGTGCAGACGCAAGCGACACCCCACCCAGCTGGAGCAGAGTTGAACCAACTTTCCAATTGAAGCGGTGGTACAGTCAAAAATTAGTGGGTCATAAAGAGCGCCGGAAACCAGTGTCACGCACCCCTCGCCTTATATAAATTAATCCTGCTAATGTGCTCGCCCTGTTGAACCCTACCAGGTAGGTGCAATGCAGAGCTCTGCGCCTTGACAGAGTTCACTCCAATCAACTGGAGTACCCTCTAGATCGCCTTTCGGAATCAGGGGACGGCGGAGGGAAGCTACTGGCCCAATTAATACAGATGTAGGAAGTCTATAGAGGAGACTTGAAATGATGCACTAGGGTATATAAGTAGTGAACAGCAGACATGCCCGGTGCAGCATAGTGACAGAGTTGGAACATATCCTTAGTGAGAAGTAGCAAATCAGTGGCTGCTGTATTCAAGAGATTCAAATGAAAGCAAATACAATTTTTTAAAATAAAGATGATATCAATGCTTCAGATCAGACTGACAATGCAGACGGAAAAGAGGAATACTTACCCTGGTAAGGAACAATATACAAGCCCACGGGAAGATTACATATATGGGCGGTGCTGAGTATCAGCAGATTCAGATAAAAGTAGACAAGATTGAAATAGAGCTCTTGAACTATTATTACCCAAATGACAAGCCTCTGATTCTCAGCTCTACAAAGGCATCAACCACCAACTGTATAGCAGTGGGAGACTGTTGTAAAAGTCATCCTCAGAGCTGGTCCTATAAACACTTCGATCGCAGAGCCAGAGCTGCTCCTATAAACACAGTTTTTCAGAGCCGGAGATGGGCTACAATCACCTCGATCGCAGAGCCAGCGCTGGGGTTATAATGATCTCGATCCCAGGTGAAGAACTGGTCATATAATCACATCGATCACATAGGTCAAGAGGTTGAAACCTTGCAAGATGAACACTCCTTATGCTTGATCAACTCTGAAACAGCTGATACCCCTACCATCTACTCTAGAAAATGACATTTAACTTCAATTTCACATATTGCTTTCACAGACGTAGCTGTACTCATTCGTAGAGAGGCGATCATCTTAGAGGTAGTGATCATCGTCCAATGTTTCTCTCCTTCCAGAATGTAACACTCAATGCGGGCCCAGCCATTACACTTTTGAATTCTAAAAATACGAACTGGGGCGTGTATGTGCATCCGGTAACCAAGCTGATATATGACATCAACGAGCAGAGTAGAGACACCAATGCCGTGATTAAAATACTTCAACCAATGTGTACTATTAGCAGCAAAAAATAAGTCTTCCCCAAAGGATCTAACGCAACTACAAATCATACTGGTCCACCACACTTCAAGAACGTCAGGAAGCCATGGCAATGGCCAAAAAGGATGCATAGATTCATAAACTCAGTTTAGGGAACGACGATGGCTAGTGGCTAAGTGACAAGGCTCACATACTGAAGGTGCTGAGTTCGATCCCCATCACAGCACCGACCGTTACCCCATAGAAGAAAACCGTTAGAAAGTGCAGAAGGAAGCAGACCCTTACATAAAATGTTTGCTGAGGTCGGATGCACTGGTCCAACAGGCGCAACATAAGAACCGACGTGTAACGCACACCTCATTGGGAAATAGAGAAATAAGACGAACTCCAAAACAATAAAAAAAGAATAACTCAGTTAATAATCACAATACATGAAAATAGGCTGGAGCTGAGTTCAGAGAACCAAATTAGAAGGTTAACTGGCAAACTGGAGGAATAAAACTGCTGCATTAAATCCTGAAAAGGACGACAGGAAACTCTAGAGATTAAAAAATATTAATTATGAAGATGATATCTCGCCGATATAGACCGTAACATTGGACGATGATGGCAAAGTACGAACAGGGAAATATCTTACATACCTCTTTTCACGCAAGTACAGTGCATAAAGCAAACTGACTATTGATAAAGACCAGTGGAGAGAAATAAGAAAAGAAAAGCGTACAAGAAAGGGAACTATTAATAACGCTGCCCCGATGAGAGAATTCATCACACTAGTAGAACTTCAAAGAGATAAAACCAAGCTTAAGACAATAATGAGAACCAGACCATATGAAATTAGCAATGAAATGAGCACCGGTTTGAGCCGCATAAACTATTCAACCTCAGCTGGGAAACAGGAAAGGTATCGCAAGTATGGAGATGTGTCATCACAATTCTTATAGTTTTTTTTAAGTTCTCTGTTTGTTATGCGTTTGCCTTTTTTCACTGCTCGCTAAGGCTCGTAAACCATTGAATATGATCAGATTACTATGTTGTTTAAACAAGGCCATAGATAAACAGTTGAAACAAAATAGTTAATGCGTAGGTCAGAAAGCTACACTTGATAGTAGGTGAACAATGTGTATAATTAAACGCATCAGTTTATATTTGAGATAATATATTATAATCAGATAACATGTGTCAGTTTACACAGGCACACAGTTTTGAAATTGTCCGTAAAATTAAAAACTTTAAACAAGTGGGCACTAAATAATTTTCAAATTCACAGACCACACTCTTTCTTCAATACATTCACACATACACACACATACACATACACACACACACATACCCACGTACACACACCCACACTCATACACACACACACGTACGCACGCACGCACATATACACACTCTCACACACACACAGAGACACACACACACCCACACACACACACCCACACACATACACACACACACGTACGCACGCACGCACGCACACACACACAAACGGACACACACATACACACAAACGGACACACACACAGACAAAACGAAAATGAATTATGATCCCACCGACCAAAACACAGCATATACTACCATTAACATATATGTATTACTTTTGTCATTGACGCGTACTCTAAACCAGTAGAGAGGAAACCGATCAGCAGTTTTCACCTCCACATAATCCGCTGATCGATTTGGGTTGCAGGTACTGTCGTTGGCATCACGCAAATACCCTGCTGTCGCAGAATCCGAGTGGAGCTTCACCCAGTCCACTGGAATGTAAAGAGAAAGTTCACAATTTATCGTGTTTTTGCCCACTACGATTCTATTTCAGACAATCCTATACATGTCACGTGTTACAACATATCTACAAAGAAAAAACGCCAATGAAAACGTTTGCGTCTCTCATATAATATATTAAATGATTGTCCGTATCAAAGGAAATAATTTGTACATTCAACACTGTTTTAACTTCTATCATTGTCAGCTGGACAGCTTCTACTTTTGTCTGTGCCACAAATAGCGACACTTTAGCATCTGCATATTTTGGAATACTATATAATGTTGCCGTGAAGAATACCATCTTGGTTGTTAGAGTGTTGCGCAATATTTAAACTGAAAGAGTTGATATCATGGCATATGTTCACATGTCTGCTTGCTTAAAATGTCGTGTGCATGTGCATATTGCAGTTATAAACAAATTATCAGTCTTAATTAAAAACTATTAAAGGCCATTGTGTATGCAATTGTTAATCTTACAAAAATAACATGATTTCTGAGCTGTGTCCTCTCAATGGCAGACAAGGATTACATTTGCTCTGACATGTTTCGCGATCGTTTGTAATTATTATCATTTGCGCTTTAGGTAGTAGCAAAATATCAAATGCAATGTGTAGCTAGTTTCTCGCAAGTCATCGGTTAGCTAGTTTTCACGGTTTACCGTCACGATCGAGTTGCAAAAATGACTAACTAGTACGACAGACGTAGTCTGGGTTCAGCGTTACATGTACACATGTACGACACGGTTTGACTTTTTACAAATTATATATCCGATGGTGGTAGTTAATACCAACATGTTATGGTCTCGGAAGTAACAATATAACAAATGCAGTGTGTAAACATTATTCGGTCAGCAAGATTTCATAGATCGTTATCGATTGTGCGGTGATTTCGCTACATAGCTGACCGTGAATTTGAAGAAACGATCGACCGGATGTCACTGTTACCGTTACAAATGGTGGAGACAACCGAACACAGAGCAAGTAGAGACTCGTCAACCTCGCAGGCAAGTCTTCTAGGAGAAAGAACATTCCGATGATAAACTACACATACGAGTCATCGCTGGGGTTACGGAGATCGTGCTCTGGCGTCAATGTCTCCTGCAAATGATGACAAGAAAGGTAAACGCAGAAGGAAGATCAAGGGAGACAAAAGGAGAGAGAGAGAGAGAGAGAGAGAGAGATAGAGAGAGAGAGAAGGCACACACATCTAAGTATAAGCGACTGGACTTGCTGCAGCAATACGATTTCGATTTGTTCATGATTCAGGAGACCAGCTTGAAGGAGAGGGTTGCCATTAAGTGTCTAGGATACAAGTGCTACAGTAATACATCCGGGCCCGGCAATTGGAGATTGATGATGTATGTGAAGCAATACGTTCTCCATTCGTGGATGTATACTAGCACCTGTGAAATTGAGGAGGGCGAGCTACAATGGATTGTAATGACATTCATCCACCATAAATATGAGAATTTACAACGTACTCGCTCACATAGATGACTTCTTCGAGGACGTAAAGTTGTTATTTCTGTTAGACTTGTCAGAGTTGCAAAGTAAAAAATGTGTCATTGTAGGTTGCATTCATTCTAGATCATAGGGATATGTCAATGTCATTAACAATAGGCAAAGTTTCGCCTTTAGCCAGGCATCAGTCCACACAAACCTCACTGTCGAAAATGACGGACGTCCACCTTTAAAATCATCTCGGCTAGGGAAAAAGCATGGGAATATTGACCTGACACTTATATCCCGTGACGTTGCTCAATGAACGATGAAACTTATTAGGGGCACACTAGAGCGATCACCTGCCATGCGTCGTACATACACCCAGATGAAAACACATGACACCATAACCCAATCATGGGTTCAGTTACAAATCAAAAATTGACAATGCATTGGACAAACTGCTCTAGACGATCTGGCACTTGGCCACTCGATCCCCATATGTGGCCTGGAGAGAAAAGTAAGCGACAATAAAGGATTTGCAAAAAGCCAGAAAGAGATATGGTACTAAATTCGAAGCGTTGAACGTGAAGGAGGTAAAACGCAAAGCTAACAATTCGTTAGATAGGGAGTCCAAAGGCGAACAATATGAGTTCAGTACATGTTTGAGTAATAATAATACCATGCAGAAGTTCTGGCACATGCATTGGAAGAAGAATATTACGACTCCAAGCCAGCGGTTATCTAACATTCAAGTCACCACTGGAATTACCCTAAAGACAAACGCAGTGAAATGTCTGAGTTTTTGCAGTCTTTGTGTTTCCTAATCTTACAAAGGTGAAATATATGCCCTCAGGAAATTAGAAATGCATTTTTAGAGCAGTCATCAGGGAAGATTGTTATGTAGACCATATCATTAAAACGGATGTCGCTAGGGCCTCTGCGCTTACCGGTGATATACAAACATATACAAAGTAAAGGCAGCCAATATTCAACACACAGTGGCAGGACACACGTTAACATTTGCCGATGACACCCTGACGTGCAGGACTGACTCAGACAGGCAAAAGTGTATCAACGGGATTCAGGTACCATGCACGCACAGTGGTGCAGCGACTAACGCTACAATATTAATCCAAACAAGACCTACATAATGTGGTCTTCTTTGAATAATTATATAGTACAAGCTGAACTCCCTGGTATCATATTTGATGGTTGCACCATTGGCAGGCGTGACATGATGGAATACCTCGGAGTGACATTTTATCGCAGTCTCTCCTATAATTGCCATGTTGACCAGATCGTACACAGTGATATACCCGACTTAGGAGCACTGAAGAACTTAGAACAACGCCGCCTCTTCATACATTTTCGTCAGTTTGTATAATTTATTAATGATTACGGACCGTGTATACTAACACGTTCAAGCCCACAGTGATAGAGGTTGGGACGCATCACTAATAACGGTATGCTACTGTTTCTGGGCTGAACTAGATATACCCCGAGTAGGAAGATAATTTATATGTTGAGATTGTTATCGGTGACATCCAAACATAAACTGGAACAGACCAAAGCCTATATGCGTGTCCTCACTGACACGACGCACCCTCTGTACAGTAGTATATCGTTCGTCAAGGGATCAAGCATCAAAAGAAGATCGTAATCGATGATACGTGCAGAGAGAGAGAGACAACAATCAGACACATCACATCAGCTCACACAAAAGCCGAATGGGAATAATAGGTCCACATGGGTGGTTAAATGGTAGCATGCCAGATCCATCATAACATAAGACAAGGAAAGCAGAAACTGAGGCAACGGGAGAGCAGAACACGAGATGAATCTGCTGATAACTGAGAACACGCCGCAGAACAGTGATGGCGTTACATTCACAGACGGATCAGTGCTGCGCTGTAGCACATCAGGATATGGCGTCTCGGCTAGAGCATACATGTCAACCACTTCGAGTTTGAGGATGGAGACGAGAGCACTGACATCACCTTTGACATGGACATCTGAGACTGCTAAAACATGGGAAGTCATCGTGACGGACGCGCAAGTGGTTCTTCAGAAGATACAGCAGAATTGGCTTCGGCACGTTTGGGAATGAGCATCACATCTCTAGGGGTTGACATGGATATATGTCTTGGGCATGCTGGGATTCAGAGAAATGAGACCTACCATATGCACATTCGTGATTGATAAAATTGAAATTATTTTGATATGAATAAGTGACCGCCATTTCAACATTAAACTAGGTTCATACGATGACGGAGCCGTAGAGTGTACAACCAGCAGGCTACAGGCACCATCAGGATCCACACTCTGAACCATTTTCTGAGAGATAATTAGCACATATGGTTATTCCCGGAGTGTAGTAACGTCGATTATTATAAACAGTAAACATACAAGGCCCGTAATGAGACCCACATTAAGAACAAGGACTGCATTGGGAAAATACATCTTCACAGAAAATCAGTAGCTGCTAATCTCAAATAATGTCGGGATAAAACAGAAGAAAAGTATAATCACTACACCATCGACTAATTGCATTGTGGGTCTCAAACATGGACTGAAATACGGATTAAAAGAAGCGTGAACTCTCTTGAAATGTGTTTTTAACGTAAGTTACAAAAATTAATTTGGACACTAAGAATATCCAATGGTAATGTCTTCCCTGGAGTAGACAATTATTACACATGACATAAGAACTAAGATCGAGTTGGCTGAAGCACAATATGATACATGCAAGTCTTATGCTAATCTTTTGTGGGGACAAACAAATACTGTCGTTGACGAAATGAAGAGACATTCTCCGACAACGTTAAAATCAGTTTCTTACGTAACCACATGTACAAATGGGAAACATACTCGCTGTACAAAAAAAAAAAAAAAGATAGGTGATACTGATGAATGGATCTGCAATAATTCGCAAACTCTTCTATGAACATCTGCTGCAAAATGTACCGACATACGAAGAATAGAAAAATTAAATATGGCCATCTCCAGTGTCAAAATAAGACAAGATCTCCAGCAGTGTCAATAGCCTCAGTATGGCCGTAGTTTTCTTTGAACAGAATAAAGTCGAACTATAAAATCACACTAAGAATGATTAGAAGAACTGATACAACAGTAAATGATGGTGATGAGAAATATATGCTTATTTGAAAAAAAAAGCGTTGCACCTAGGAATATAACCATTAATAAACGGATTGTACAAAATATCAACTTAATAAACAGGATTAACATATATATGTGTTTGTTTTTGTTTAGCAATAGTTAATGACGACTTTATTTTTGGTTCACAAATTTAAACGTAAGTTGATGTTCAATCAAAATGATATAAATATATGTATATATAAATATATATATATATATATATATATATATATATATATATATATATATATATATATATATATATATATATACATGATTTTGAGAGTGTAACGTACATATCATACACCACCATGTTTCTATTATATACGAACAAAAATAAAGGGTACGGTCGATTGCGTAAACATCGGTCAATAAGTTTTATTTTGCATGCAAACATCGGCTGTAACCAATGTCAATGAATGGCGCCTTCACAGAACACATACATTGCAAACCTTAACTTTCTTCAGCCACTATTTATACCAAAAGCATTTCCAATAAGAAAACGCATGCGCAAGTTTTATAATGGTATTTATATTACATTATCAATGTAATGATTGTGTTGATATCTGATGACATAATTTGGAAGCTACCAGGAAAGGCAACGTGTGTGTATGTTACATACGATTTAAACAGTCAGATATTTTTCTCCATGGAGATTGCTCTGAAGTTCCATTTTGGGGCGGGACAATTGAAACCAAATATAGAATACTGAAGAAACTGTGCACTGGAAAAGTGAGACCAGTTCTCGAGTATGGCATGGGGCACCATCAGCAAAGGCGAATATTAATAAAATTAGCAAACTTCTAAACCAATCCATGAGAGTTATAACATAAGGCATGAAGTCAACGCCAATTGTAGAACTTTAAAAGATTACAAATATGTAATCAATGACCGACAGAAGAGACTGCAGATAACAGCAGCGAGCAGAGGAACTAAGACGACTGAAAGACCATCCAATCCATCAGAGACTAAATAGATTTGGAAACGGGAAACTAAAGAGGAGAAACTTTGCAGAAAATGCCAAAGCAAAGATGAGCGAAGATCATATAAACACAATAACAACAGCAAAGTCCATCCCAACTGTACGCAAACCCACATGGAAGTAGCACATCATTCTGGAGGTGGTAAAAAATATACCAGGTATTGGAAACAAGAACAGACAGACCATCTGCATCATATTGTCCGACATACGAGGACCAGAGAAAGCACATGTGGCCATCACTAGTGGCAACACTAGACAAGTGCTATGGCAGTGTCGACAGCTTCATGATGACATCTGCTTTCTTCTAACAAATTCAAGTTGACGTATGACAGCGTACGAAAACGAAGAAGAAGAAGAAGAAGAAGAAGAAATAGAAGAAGAAGAAGAAGAAGCAGAAGAAGACACCAAATATATACGTGCTGATCATGTCTTGAACATATTGGTCAGTTCCTGTGTATTTATCATTGCTAATTCTTAGATATGTAAAAATGTAGCATTCATTTAAATTCATGACCCCTGGTCCTTATGGGGACTCGTTATTTGTTATTAATTCCAATGCCTTTTTATTTTATTCAAACTAACCTGCAATTATCTATCTGCTCAATGTCGTAGTATGTATGTATGTCCGTGTATGCTCCTATGTATAAGTGACAGTAAACACATATATGTATAATTCAGATATTCCAGCTGTTTATTATACATTACTGCCGTTCTTAGTTTTTCTTACATGTCTTGTTTGTGTTGTTGGTACTAATATATAGTTTCGAGATATATTAATTGGCTAACATTGTCACATTCACATCACCAAGGTGGCGACCAAGACACACTTCTACATCATAGGTGTGTAGAGACATTGACGTACTCACTTCAGGAGAAACGATGACAGCTGCAGATGGACAGACATACTTAGACACAAACCGATTTAGGACTGATCAACCAGATGCTGATCAAAATAAGTGTTTAATGTGAACAATAATGTGTTTCTATTAATGGTATTCGTATTTGTTTAAATAGATACATTGTGAATTAAAAAACATGTACCATAACTGTTGAGGGCATTTTTTCTAATCGTTTAGAGTGGTTCGCAAAAAAATGTGTCACAATCTTTTTCTGCAGACGTAAAATGGAAATAAAAATAGTTTAATGACGTACTCAGTATACGCGCAGTCAGCCAGGATTTGTGTGTATGAAAGTACACCAATAGCAACATTGCCTCACTGAGAGCATGTCGTAAGAGGTGACTAACTGTGTGCCATAGCACACCACCGTCCATGGTTACTTGGTTTGTTTTGAACGAGATATATGACACCTAACATGTTGCGAGTATACTTTGATCTAGTGTTTGAATCTCTTGAGATGGATTCGAACATCGGTTAACCACCATCTGTTAACGCTTTTCCCAAAGCATTAGGATAATATCAGAAGTAGTAAACTGTTTGTGACTAGTCCACTAAACAGGAAACCTTTCTCTCGGTATAAACAGTTCATACCATAGCTGTGAACTGCACAGGAGCATCTGCCTATGTAGAAATACAGGTTGAATAAGAACTAAGAATTGGATTTATACAGCGTTCTTCATCTATAAACACATTTGTTCCACGCACACAGACACAGTATGCGTTTTTTTAACATTTACATTAAGTCTACATATATTATCGAAAAGGTATTTGGCGTACATATCATATCACACATGTAATAATGGCCGTACCAAATAACTCGAATCACCCTATAGCTGTATCTCTAATTGTAATGACGAGTAATGTTAATGATATCGTGTTTGATGAAAAAAACTATGCTGAAAATAATTTTTAAAGGATTCGATATGTATATATTATCTGTCAATCAATCGAATAAAAAACGTTTCAGCACCATGTGGAGCATCGACGGTCAACTCATATTCCACACGTCTTTCTATCATGAGTCATCAGAGCTAATTCTGTCCACGTTTCGTTGGCTGCCTTTACATTAACTTTCAGTTCCCTAATCCATGAGTGTCTCGATCTCAATCTACATCTCTTGCCACGTGGATTCCAGACACAGAACTTGTCTGGTAATGAGATCCATTAGTTTTGTAAGTAGCAGCTTATCGATGGCAATCGCCACCATCGTATGTCACGATTCGCTGGTATATGTCCATTTTTCCCAACAGTTCCACGTTGGTGATCTTACCGTACATGTCCACACAAATATCTGGCGCAATCAATGTATGTCCTTTCTTTTTTATAAGTACCCATGTTGTTCACAATGTTCAGACGAAACAATAATAGAACGGAATTAACGTTGGAGTTGAAGATGTTTATTTCCGTGAAGGTTTTAATATCGTCTGGCTTCCATAAATTCGACAATGCAATGTTAACTTTTCTCGCTTTCTGGATTCTTAACTGAAAATCGTTTGATGCACTTCCTACTATGTCTAAATAGCTGCTTAGTTATGCGGAGACTCCACATTCTGAAGGCGGGCTGCTTCTAACCGAATCATATCATTATTGATTTCATGTGTTTGGTAAATCCTTTGTTTTGTCTATGTGTATTGTTAGCCTTAATTGCAGTGACCTCTACTAAGAAATACGTATCTTATTTTGCATCTGGATCTGGGTTTCAGCTGACCTTCATGTAGCACTCGACATCTCGTGCTTCATATGTGTTATATATCATATTAGAGAGCTTTGGATGCACTATATAGTGTTTGAGCAACTACCATAGTGATACCCTGTCCAAGCTGGAAAAAGGCTTTCTCGTAGTCCCCACATTATATAATAAGAGATGAGATCCATTACATACTTTTATCAATTATTATTCTCCCCGTTGATGTCTGGTCTGCATTGGACACGTCTTGTCGAACGCCAGTCCACTCAACTTTCAACTACAGATATATGACCTTTAAAAATCTCTGTATCATGATCCTGTTGAAAACTTACCAGGGCACCGATAACATCATTGTTCTTATATAATTAGCACACTGTTGTGGATCTCCCGTTTTTAAAAACGTTATTACATAGCTATCTTTCTAGTCTTTTGGTATTTCTTCCATCTACCAGACTTTACCGAATAGCTTGCGTGACATAATTATCAATGCTTCGATGTTCGCTTTGGTCGCTTCCGTTGCTATTTCATCTTGACCCGCCACTTTGTCGTCTTTCATAAGGCGAATTGACTTCTAAATTATTTCTGCTGTTAACCTCTAGCAATCTCACAATTTAAATATAGTTCCGAATACGCTGACTGAATGTCAGGAAAATCTTATCTGACCGGGCGATTTAAAGGCACTGCAAAATGTTCAGTCCATATCTCTGTTTCCTCATTGGTGTTGGTTATTAATTGTTATACTTTACCATTGAAAAAAATGAATGAAATGCTTATATTTGCGTGTAAATTTCTTTGTGGTGCTGTAACGGTTTTTCATATAAAAAACCAAGTCTAAAACAACTGTCAATGGTCAAACACACACATGTGGAATTATATGAAAATGCACTTTGGAGCAATTAGGAGAAACGACATCAGGAACACGTTAGAGTCGGCGCAGATATTTTCACATACCTAGAGATAAAGGATGTTGGAGAACATGTAATTAATTGACATCGTCGGAAGACCAAATGAGTTAATTATATTCATATTTTAATTGTTTCCAACAACCGGAAGGGGCTGTTAAATGTGTAGACCGCCACAAGAAACATAGTCGCACGTTCTTCAAGACCAAATGAATTGTGAGAGCTTTCACAAGAAAAGTGAGAAACACATTTCAGCGGGGACTTGAGAATTGACGCTTATTTTAGGAAAACAAAGTAAAACAAATTTAGTGAATAATATCGATCAAACGCGAGAACTGTAGATGAGATAACGGAAATATGCTTCAGCAAAAGTCGTTTGATGAGGCAACATACGTAAACATCGATTTGTGTAAGCTATTTCACGGACCTGGCTATTGCAGTTAGTACCTAAATTATTAGGAACACTTATTGTTCAGATCAATTGAGCAAAACAGATTACCGTAACAGATGTGCGCCCTTTATTATAGATTATATAAACCGAGCTAATATATAACACATTTTTCATTTTTAAGATATATAAATACATGCGGTTATGACAGTTTGGTTTTCAATACGTTTTAAAATTGATGCGTTCAGTTATGAGACAAATAAAAGCACAAGTTCTAACATTTGTATTGCAACCATTTTAGATTTTGATTTCTATAAACAAAACGAAGCAGGTGATTAAGATAATAACTTATCTTCGAAATATGAACGATGTTAGAACATAGAAGCTCACTCACAATACTGGCAAGCTTCACCAAAGTAGCCCTTTGCGCACGGAACATTGGGGGGACAGATTCCAGTCATACTACAATCCATCGACCTCAAACAATGACACATAAACTGGCAATGACTTCCAAACCATCCACTGGGGCAGTCTGTGAAAAACAAATGGTTGCATTTACTTGGTATTGTAACTGCGTGTAAATAACTGAGATAATGGGTTTTGTCTACATAGTATCACTTCTTTGGCATTTACTAGTTATTGTGTTGCGTTGCCTGTTCACTGTGATCCATATATAAACGTATTGCACGTGTTGCATTTATTTCTTTATTATATATTGATATCACACATTATCAATTCAAAAGTTACTTTCTCTAGGCCGTGCAACTATCAAACTACTTATTACGGCAACTCGCTCTTAATTTTGTTTGAGTTCATGTTTTTACGTTATGTGTTGCATTTTAACTTCCGTTCTGTACATTTTCACTTCTCAGAAAGACGTTTTATAAGTGTCGACCACATGTGCCAAATCGAAATACATGTTCACACTCAAACATCTTAGAAGAACGTTTATTCAATGCGTATCACTTGTATCTAAGCTTCGCAGGAGGTGTTCATGTCGTTTCTCATCATTACCGATGGGGACCACATTGTCATTTGTAAATCCTGGTGTGGGTGCAGACGTCAATCATGAGGCACATCAAATTCCGAAAACGTTTGCTTCAGTGATGACAGAGAAGCACTGCCTTGCCTTTCGTGTGGCACGTCTCCGTACAGTTTCCTTGATTCGTATATGCTCCATACGTCGTACCAGCAGAGATTGTACTGCACCAGGCAGAGCGATCTGAAGCAATGTTCATCCATTTTGTTAATGCAATGTTGCAATTCTTCATTGATGCGTTCAAGGTATCTTCGTTGTGTTTTATTTGGTCACTGCCAGCATGGCAGCATGTTTACCTGACTAACGATCCCCATATACTATTTTTTTAAGTCATTCATCTGACATTCGGATAACATAGCCAGTCATATACTTAATGATAGTGTAGACAGTTGTCATGTCTATGACACTTACATATTTTTCTTTATATAGTTGCTGGTGACTAAATAATGGAGGTGATTAGTATGATTATTCACAGTGTATGGTTAGTCAAGTAAACTAATAAATACACCCAACATGATAGTAGTGTAATGGTATACCATAAGCTGACACGGTCAGTAGGGCAGGGAACAGCATGCAGACTTGGGGAAAAAGAACCATTTCACTTGAAGGTTGCCTGTTGTTGTAACATCTGGTCCTTGGTCGCTAAATATCAAAACGTATGTCTTAAAAAAACAAAACAAACAGGTAATACGATTAGTCAGACTTTTACTATATTTCACTTAACAGTCAAAAGTATAGACACGTTACTACCTCTTTAATATGAACGTCAGATATATTGATATTGTTGTACACACATAACGAAATATACTATTATACTATAGTTGTTTCATGAATAATTTCATTTGTTCACTAGGTCGGTAAGCCAAAACACTAATACACGATGGTGCAACTACATCAGGACAACAGTGCGTGCTTTGATATACAAGTGTGGACGTTACATATTTATTTAAAGTGTGTACTCAAGCCACGTGTGGTGTTGATCAGTAATACATGTTAATTGAGTACCTAAGCATGTTTATTACCCACACCAAGAGGAGCGTCATGAACATTTACCAGGGCAAGCTGTTTAGGGTTATACCAGAGATTGATAAAACCAGGATATATGTTCTGGGAGTCTCTGAACACAGATGGGCTGGTCAATGGCAATGCACTGGCACATTAGGTTAAACATACATCAACTGATTGTTTTTAGACTGCATGGTCTTCTAAACCGGTATAAAAACGTTGCGTTAAGTTTACTCAAGGATATACAATGGTGGAAAAAACGGGGTAGGTTTTATCCTGTGAAAGAAGACACATCCTTCACTATTCGGTTACCATCCAGTTAACGACCGAATAATCGTAGTCAGACTAAAAACCAAGAAAATAAATAATTTAGCAAAGTTCAAATGTATGCACCAACATCAGTAACTCATGATTGTGAAATGGAAGTTTTCTATGACATATTACAATAAACAACGGAACGAGATGAAAATAGAGATATCTTCATCATCACTGGGGATTTTAATGCAAAAGTCCGAGAGGAAAGCGCTGAAGAAGAACGCGAGACACTTTTGGTTTGGGACTCATGAATGACCGATAGGAAAAACTAGTTGAATACTGCCTGGAAAATATCCGCTCTATTGCCAACACCTTATTGAAATAACATAGGTGAAAACTATATACTCGAATCATCCTTGATGGTACAGCAGATATCAAATAGATTACATTCTGGTACAACACGGATGGAGGTCAAATGTGATGGCAGCAAAAACGATGCTAAAACAGGACTGTGACAAAGACCAGAAATTACTGATTGCAGTTTTCAAACAACATTTCTTAGAATTAACAAAGTTTTTCAACCAATACGATTTGATGTAAACAGCAATACCTATTGAATACAATTTGACAACAAATGGGAGGCGTTGCTGGCGGCAAATGAAGAGATCACATCTGATAAGATAACATCGTACACAATGGCTATTATAAGCTCGTCAGCGAACGAAATGATTCCTAGGATGTCGCACAAAAAATTGAATTAATTTAATCAGATGAAACACTGATACTCATTCAGAAAGAAAACAATGAAAACAAATTAGACGCGAGGGCACCAACACTTCATATAAAACTGAGCAAGAAAACTTAGAATGCACATAATAAAGGCTATAAAAAGATACATAGTGACAACGTGTAAGGACATAGATGATCGACAGCAATAAGGCAGGGAGAGAGACGCCTTGAAGGCGATTCAACACTGACATAGGAAATTCCTTCCGATTCCGCATTTGATCTAAGAAAAAGAGGATAACACACAAACAGAAAGGAAAGAAATTCTGAAAAGACAGAAAGAGTACTGCAGAATCATGTATAACGATAGCACAAAGCGCTCAGTTACAATTCTACCAAAATATGAGAATAAATCTGAACCAACATTGGAGGAAGTATTCAGTAATCCAGCGGCTGGAAAAGAAAAAGGCTCGACGATGTGACCATAACCGAGCAGAACCAATACAAGAAGCAAGAGAGGTCAGTGCTCGCGATTATTCAACGCTGTGTAAAAAGATATGGCACAGCGCAGAGTGGCCAGAAACATGAATTACATCAATGTATATTTCCCTCTCAAAAAAAAAAATATATAAAGATGTGAACAAAGTATCAAACTATCGCACTATTCAGCTACGCTAACACGATACTCTTGCACATATTATTGAGACGAATAAAGAAATGATTTGAATTTGAAATTCACAAAGTCCAAGTAAGTTTTAGAAACAATAGATTGACCAGAGAACGCATTTTAAAGATTATGAATATCTACGAAAAATGTGCACAGTTTAATGTAAAACGTTTAATTTTTTCATTTTTTTTTTTTTTCGCCTTATTTCTCTAACCCCCAAGGCGGTGTGCATTGCACTGCGTTTTTATTTTGCGCCTGTCGGCCCAGTGCATCCGACTTCAGCATGCATTTTATGTAAGGGTCTGCTTCCTCCTGCATTTTCTAAGGGTTTGCTTCCCCGGGGTAACGGCCGGTGCTGAGATGAGGATCGAACCCAGCACCTTCTGGTTGTGAGCCGTGTCACTTAACCACTAGGCCACGCCGTCCCCCTAAACGTTTAATTTAAAACTGTACACATGTTTCATTGATTGCACCAAGATCTTCGTTTCAGTAAAATATCAAACTCTGTGGAACACCGTGAAAGCAATGGGTATTCATGTGCATATTATGCATCTCATTTTAACATTATATCAGGATCAAGGAACTGTTGTCCGAGTATCTGGGCAAACGTCAGATTGGTTCGCATTACAAATGGGAGTAAAACAGGGACGCACCTTATATGTATAAACTATAGGCTGAGTGTATAATGATAAATGTTAGAGATGACGAGATAATTGAATGTTTTGATACGTTTACGATTGGTTATTACTATATTTCATATTTACCATACAAATGACAAAGTGATAATATCAAGACGTGCAGCTACTTTCAACCGAAAGTAGACACAGTAAAGATCAAACCTTGTTTATAAACATAAATAAAACAAAGACAACGACTAGCGAAAACACACAATATCAACATAAAGTAGGCGTTGAGGAGATAGATCATGCCACGCATTTTGAACATATGGGTTCTATAATTTACAAAAATGGCGACTGCTTGAAAGAAATCAGAAGAAAACTAGCCATGGCAACGCCTAGACGGCTGAACTTCCTGAAGAAATTTTGCCAGAGCACACACGTAGCGACACCAGTGAAAGTCTTGTGCGCCTGTGTTTTTCCTGTGGCAGCATACGAGTCGGAAACCACTATGTACCTTTCAACTACTGTCTCCAAACAGCTCGATACTGGACAATTATTTCTCCGCCTTTCAATGGAATGTCGTCACAACACGTCGTGTCTCATTTGCATACGCACTTGAATCGCAGTGCTGGACGGTCGATTCGTCTTGCCCCAATGGCCAGATGTCAATCGATTAAATTCTTCGGCAGCCTCCCATCTTCCACGTGGAGCGCGTAGCCATGTCGACAGTGAACTGACTTGCTCTGACTGTGATTACACTAGAGTTCGACACCACTTATGGATATAACTTTATCATGGTTCGATGGTTCATCCAGTCCAACTCAGCTGTAAATGGGTACCTGCTATATATTAGTTGGGTAATATATAAACAATACGGAAAGGAACTGGCCACCCCACCTGGCATAGGTTGCGGCTTAGTCCATGAAGATTATATCTTCTTCCTTGACGAAAGCTGTTTCCATGGGAACCAACTTTACTTTACATCTTCCATTCAATAAACATGCCCCAGCCATCATCGCTGGTTCAACAGCAGATACAATATGTGAGTGTTTTCTCCCTGTAAGACACCAATTCTATTTTGTATTTATTTTTTTTTGCGTTCATTTTATTGCACTGTAGTTTTTATTTTGCGTCTGTCGTTCCAGTGCACCCGACTTCGCATGCATTTTATGTAAGGGTCTGATTCATCCGGCATTTTCGTAGGGTTTGATTTACACGGATACCAGCATGTGCTGTGATGAGGATCGAACCAAGGACCTTCGGGCGGTGAGCCGAGTCACTTAACCACTAGCTAACGTCATCGCCTGATATATATGTCTCCGTTCTAGGTGCGTTCCGTGAGGTATACCTACTATAGTAATGTCTCTATCTTTTTAAAACTATATTTGATGTATATTAATATGTTGTCCTCCACATCAATGATGGAATGTGGGCCTAGAGGGGATTTTCTTGAGACTGTTCATATCTCGTTGAAGGCGTATTCTTCCTCACTGCTATGCCGTGGTAGTTCGTCAATGTTTTAAAAGCAAATACAGTGTTCCACTAACAAGGTATTTTCAATGCGATACATATTAGTGGCTGCAAAGTAGTGGATATATTGACATAAATTAACGTAGTGCAAACGTACAGTTTCCTGTTCCCATGTCATTCATGGTCAGCGTGAAGACACTCGTGACCAACATTGAATGCATGTATGGATCTGCATGTGTGTGTGTGTATTTGTGTGTGTGCTTGTGTTTGTGTGTGTGTGTTAGTGGAAATGTATATATAAATACATATATATATATATATATATATATATATATATATATATATATATATATATATATATATATATATATATATATAGATACATTTAACGAAGGACAAAAAACATGTTGTACGACGAACCAAATATGTGTCATTCACAATTAGTTCACGGTGCCGTTCTGGTCAATCATTTCCGCAAGTGAATGTGAACCGAGTTAGTTGAATTATCGTTCTCACCGGCCTAAGCTATTTCAACACGTGGAAAGGTTTGTTTCGCCTATGTACATGTTGATTTAAAATTAAATCTATAACTTTCATGTAGGTTGATCATGGTGTATAGATCTAATACAATCAATGATCATCGCCTTACTAAAAAAAAAGAAATACGTACTAAACGCCTAATATCACACGATTCAAAAATGCTTACAAACCTCAAATGGAGAGAGACAGAATAGCCAGTTCAAGGTCTAGGTTGCTTAATCATGGTTAACAATGACATATTCCTCTAGCGTTGTGACATTTATGTATGAAGGAATGTTCTACGTTATCTGCATGTTCTAATCGTCTTTGTCTGATGTTGGTGCAAACGCTTGAATGATGGCAAAAGTATGACGTTTGGAGATGGTGATGTAAAAAAAAAAAGTCAGACAGTGATCTAAAAAGTCACATGTTGAACGAAATGATCGATGTGTGGGGATCAGGGGTAAGGCGGCGACGAGGAAACAAACTGTTCGTGTAGACGTGTACATCTTGTCGACACTGATGTAAACTCTCGTGCCGTCATTACCAATCACTGACAGTTCTTTTTTATAGGTTTTTCTCTGATATGCTAATAATGTCACAACTTAATCTCTCGTGAATAAGGTAACTCAGCTGTAGTGCAGATCATATGATTCGGCAATTGTAGGTGCACAGTGTTAAGTTAATATTGCGAGTCTAAGTCTTTAGATACGAATTTGTTCCCGATAGTAGGAGCATTTCTTTACGCGCGTCGCTTGTGTTAAGCGCTACCGGACCGATTAGTAGAGACAGACTACATAAGGCTAGGCCCGCTGCAGAAGATGTAAGCAGCCAGATGTATTCTATTATCTGATTTTTTTTAATTGGGGGGGGGGGGGGGCAGGGTTATTGGCCAGAACAGAGTCTACCTCTTGTCGCAATGAAGTTCACATGTAGTTACAGTTCATAGGGGAGTAATGATTGGTACAGCTCTCACTAAAAAAAAAATAAGGCATATGCTGTCGTACAGCCTCTGCCAATCAAGCCAACCGTTCCATCTCGAGCGGTCTACTAGATGGGCACGGTTCCTCCGTTTAAACTAACACGCCAATGGCGACCAGCGAGTATCCGAAGCTGATAAATATTGCTCTCGATGCCTGAAGGGATACAATAGTAGGATTTGGGTGGAGTAACTCAAACTGGTACGGCAGATGCTGGGCCAAGTGGTGCGTTGACATGACCTGTACTTCACCAAGGTCCAGGGACCTAATTTGGTTAATAAAACATCAACTGAAGCCCGGCAGACAGTGTTTCCATGATTAGGGACATGGATAGGAAGACTCAAAAACGTCCCCATAAACGAAAACGGAACATGCCGGCCAGAAGGGTGGTTGTACCAAGACATGGAACAGGACATGTACGCATATACGGTTACTGACTATGGTCTGATATATAACAAGATACCGGGCTGCAGATATGGCAGCGCCGGATCCAAAGCCTCTAAGGGATCAACCCCAAACTACTGATGACAGTTCTGTGGATTGGTATACCAAGATTAAGAAGAGTAAAGTTACTGGACTACGCAACACTCTAAATATTGCACAAAGGAACGCAAAAGGAGTGGTGAGGAAGAAGTTAGAACTGCAAAACGTCCTGTATAAGAACAAGATATATGCCATGTGCATAAATGAAACACATATACATGCAGATAGACACTTTAGTATTTTGGGATATGAAACACACAGGTTGGACAGAGAGTGCCACACACGATGTATCATCACATTATAAAAAAACAAACTATATAGCCGCCATGGAAACCTCCTGCAGCACCAATATACATGATCACCTGACAGTAAAAATACATATCATCCCAGAACCGCTACAAATTACCAGCTTCAAATATAAGTGCACTAGCTGATGAGAATCATATAGTTCACGAGTACTTCAACATCTACTCTCCAAGTTGGGGAAACAAGCATGGATATAAGAAGAGAAGAAGTTGAGGGTTCGATGGTAGAAATTCGTATCATCCTAATAAACGAACCAGACACAAAGCCAACCTTTCACTCAAGATGCTGGAGAACACAGAGCACGCCTGACCAGGCAATGTCAACGGAGAGCATCGAGAGGCGCACACAAATAGAGATAATGAGGCAGCTTGGAGGAAGTGATCACAATCCAGTCATGATCACACTAGCACATTTTAAACTTATTCACACAAAGAAGACAGTGAGCAGGATATATATACAAGAAGAGACTGGAACCTCTACAAGCACTAAATCAAAGAAACAATAACAACACCTTTTACATCAATAAATGTAGAACAAAAGAACGCAACAATTGCAAACACCATCACAGAGGCAGCGGAAAAATCAATATCCCGAGACAGCAAAATGAATTATGAAACTTTCTGGACTAGGGAGCTACAAAAACTGCATGGCAGGGCTACCAAAGCAAGAACCGCCATGGAGCATAATTCATCAGACTTCAACATCACAGAACATAGAACACCAAGATATATATATATATATATATATATATATATATATATATATATATATATATATATATATATATATATATATATATATATATAAAGGATAAACTCACGTATGTCAGAAAACGTTGGCAGGAAAAACCCGCACCACTCACCTTGGAGAAAGACACAACAACAAGTTGACGTCTGGTGAAAAGCCTAAGCGAGGATACACAATCAGCCATACAATGACGGTACTTCATCAGAGTGGCGAGTTATATATACAGGAAAACAATCAGCTAATCTTTTTGCAGCGGGTTTTGCGGAAGACACCAACATAAACAAGTCAAATTAGGAGTTAGAGAAGTGGGAAATGAAATAACTAAATAAGAGAAGGCAAAAGACAAAAAACAATGAGGATACAGTAAACATGCTTTTCAGCATCCCAGAATTGAAATAGGCAATAGTGGGGAGTGCGTCTCAGCCCGGCCCGGTCGAGCAGCAGGAATGCACCTGGTAAAATGCACTCCTTCCTCGGTCTTTGCCTATGTCTGCTATCAGTCATTTCAATGGACCCAGAAGAGAAGCAGTCTATCGGACATTGCACCTCCTGCCCTATTGTGACAACCTCCCGGGTGGTGGGGAATGCTAGGCGTACCATCACTGCATATGAGCCGAGAAAATAAGGGAGCAAAAGGATACCTCACTCACATGCATATGCTACGTTTCTGGCACATTACGTGACGATCCTGGGACAAAGTCACACTGGACTGCCTCTCTTCCGGGATAGTACAAACTAGTACATAGTCCATCATATCATTGCCAAACCATATAGACACAAGTAGGGAAGACTCGATAGTCCTGCAAGACAACTTTCTAAGAGAGACAACTCTGACCAAAAACAACTGCTGCCTTGCAGTTAGGCTGGGGACAGCCAAAGGCTAAGGAGGGCAACCCTACAGAAACGCCTGTTGAAATCGGATGCACTGAGCCACAGGCTAACAAATTAAAACAGTGCAACGTAAATATCGCAGTAAACAGCGTACGAAGAATAAGAAGAAGAAATAGGCAATAGGACAACTTAAGATGAAAAAGGCACTTGTGCCCGACGCGATAACAAATGGATTAAAAACACACTTGCGATCAAAAGCTAGAAAGCGATCCATGGACCTGATAAACCAGTCGTGGACGTAGGGATTGTTTACGAAAAAATGGGAGGAGGCAGACATAATTCAAATCCTCATGAAGGGAAAATGAAAAAAACAAAAACAAGCTACCCCCCAATCATAATCCTTTGCTGTCTAGGAAAGACCAGGGAAAGGCTGGTGATCAATATGATGCTAGCTTTCCTTGAGAAAAACTAAATTCTAGACGAGTGCCAGGCCGGCTATGGAAAATACACGGGTACCGACGACCCGACCAATTATCTGACACAGGAAATCGAAGAAAAAATGCAACCTATTGGCTACCTACTTTGACTTTACTAAAGCTTTTGATAAAGTTTGGAAGAAATGACTAATGCTAAACTTAGCGGGCTGCGGAATAGGGAGTGGGGAGAGGAAATGTATGTCTGGATCAATGCCTACGTCCAATCACGATATGCCTGAGTCAGACTAGATTAACACATGAGCAAAATGGTCAAACTACATGAGAGGTTCCCCAGGGAAGAAGACTATCCCCTACGTTGTCTATGCCCTTCATCAATTATCTGTCAAACCAGTTCAGACCACACATCCACAAGGCACTCCATGCGGACGACCTGGCCATATAGACCCGGGCAGAAAACATTGGAACCGCAAAAGCAAGAATAAAAGAAGCAATTAATGCAGTAAAGAAAGGGGCAGACCCATGTGGTGTTTAAAAACAAAAGCAAGACCCTCCCAACACAATTCTCGCTTTCTACAAAGCCAGAGCAGGTCAATCTATAATTAGAAAGCAGCCTACTTCACAGGAAAGTCAGTCCTGCATATCTAAGAATGAGATATGACAAAAGATTAACACGGGACTCACACATAGAGGCTACTAAAAAAAAGGCTGCACTCAGAATAAGGCTGATAAAAAAACGTGTATGGACAAACTGGGGCGCAGATGACAACACAGCCAGGCAGGTCTATACTGCATATGTACGACCAACACTGGAATATGGCATAGATGCCTGTGGAACAGCGGCAAAGACCAAGCTACATAAACTAGGCATGGCACATAATACCTGACTCAGAATTATTACCGGAGGTTTGAGAAGCACCCCATTCAGATAACTCAAAGCGGTAGCAGGCCTCCAGAGAAGTATATGAAAATACAGACCAACAGCCAACTTCACGGTGGAAGCGAAAATACCATGTTTTGATATAAAGGGGGAAGGATTATACCATAATTTGAGAGAAAAAAAAACATAAAGACTATTGTAGACGCCTATCCTCAGTCCATCTGGACCCACGTTTACAAAGATGTATCATCAGATGAATCATTGATGACAGGAAAGGCGGGACGCGTCATACTTCTACAAGATGGAACCGTTGTAGATAAAGCAAATGCTGCCGGGAAGCCCTAAACAAATCTAACAACAGAGTAACATGCAATAATTGAAGCAGTCAAACTATTGGATGAAAAGGGGCTAAACGATAACAGAATAGTGTTTTTGGGTCACTACATGGTCATTTTGCATGCCACACAAAGAGAACCGCGGATAGTTTGTAAAGTGAACTCTAATTTCAGCTAAATAAACTATCAGGCCACACTACAATCACCCTCCAGTGAATTCCAGTTCACTGCGGGATACTTGGAATGAATGAGTGGATAGACTAGCCATGGAGGGAAGACAGAAAACAATTCACCCACCCAGTGTCACTGCATTAAGAAACAAACAGCAAATACCCACAGAACCCAATCAATATGCTGAATGCGAAACAGTATACCACAATTGTCTACCTCTGAATATGTCATTTCAGAATAAATGTACACATGCATACAATGAAAGCAGCACGGACTGCACAATTCACATGTCAGAGATGAACCCAGACTCCAGAAACCATTCTACAAATATATATAATGTACCAACGATCCTGTGAGAAGACCTGGCCAGAGAAAATAAACATTCAAGATAAACTATTTGAAACCATTGAAGACCTGCGACTGACGTGTCGCTTAAGGGATGCATCCTATCTGGTGGCATAAAGCGAACATTCGAAACCGAAGATAAAGAAGAAGAAGAAGAATTTAGCATGGAAACCGGCCAACTGAACAACGATAGCAGCGATCTTGCTGTGCACGGGAAGTACACTATTCCAGATATCATGACTCCGAAATTTGCCACGCTTTCAAGTCAATAATATCTGGAAAATCACGAGGAAGTGATCTAGGATTGCGGTCTAGCGGTTTACCGAGCCATTGCCGGCCGTTTTACACGTTATCTTCATTCGGGAAAAAACAACTTCCGCTTGGCACAACTCGAGGACAACACTATTGCACAAGAAGGAAGGCAAAGATGATCTCGGACACAATCACACAATTTCTCTTCACCAAGTCACTTTTCATAATGTTTACTGAATGCATGCTTGCACCACTCTCTAAGAATCGAAACCAGTCGTTCACGCAGACTTGCAGGGTTCGTACCGTCTCATTAACCATATGTCAAACTGATGGAACATTATCGAGGCAGCCAGACATTTCCATACGCCTTTGGAATTCACTATCATCAAATATAGAAGGTCTCAATGCCTAAATCTGGTAAATAATCTACTCTTCTCAGCAGCTATCGAAGAATCCCCATACAGAGTGCATATTGGAAATTGCTGGAGAAGATAAGTGGCCAGCAATATAATGACCGAATTTGGACGGGGGCGATTTTGGGACTTTTATTGCATGCATGAACAGTGTGGCTTAAACCCGTGGCTAGTTAGTTCGATATCAGCTGCCCTGATGGAACGAACAGTTGCGCAATAGATTAAGAAGCAACCCACATACTCGATATTAAACGAAGTTAAAACGGAGTATGGCACATTAAAAGACTGAGCAAAAGAACGTAAAACCAGCGAGCTACATGGACCATAAGCATCCACACCCTAATCCATTTGCTGAGAGAAACTGAGCACCTATGGGAATGCTAAGGGTGCAGTGACGCCCATTCTAAGAAACTTAATAAAAAGGCGTTGAGTTCGGAAGATCGACATTTTGTCTGGCGCTCACTGTTGGAACAATGTGTAGATCCTGGTTGATCAGATTTCTCGCCAACTGTTACACAAACTGTACTACCAGATGTCGTCCTTTCCAAAGTTCACATTTTAGAAGGGGTTCCGTCAGGTGGATCCTATCTTACTGAACTTCTTCTTCCCTTGTTTGGAGTCAGCCATTAACAGATTTAGCATGGACACATGTGATACCCTTATTTTACGGCAACGACTCGATCACCTTCGATGTGCCGATGTCGTAGTGTACATCACAGTCAGCAACAGAAGCCATACAAGTGATGCAGCTACTTGATTGGGATGGCAGGGAAGCGTGGCTGGAGTTGAATTGTTCGAACACCAACTTCTTGGGCAGTCGCATCGATATGTCAGATCCAGTTTTCCTTTTTGAGATATGATAAGAGGGTATTAACGAACACACATATCTCGGGCGCCTCGCCATTGTGATTAATGACTATGATTTTTATTTTCGTAAAACGGCATCGACAGTTGTTAATGAAATGAGTAAATGCCACCTTTACACTGCACGCGCATTGTTTTTATATTAGCAGTCACTGAAATGATTATCTTTGATCCACATGTAATTCAAACTAAAGACAATATACACTGCTATACACGACATGGTACTATATATCGTACCATATAACATTTTCTTCCAGATTCGAAGAATGCGCAAAATGCAGAAACCAACCATAAACAGTGTGATCGATTTTCAGCTACTATCTGTAGTTTCTGTATGTAACTGATCCCCATAGCTTCACCTTCTTCCACTATTTATGTATGTTCTCTCTTGGTCTTCCCCGTTTGCTTTCGTCGCTAGGTTTTCACATATCTGTCTGTAGCAGGAGTATATTAATATTGTTCATCTGTAGCACGTGTGCCTGGTGCATGTCACACGTTTCTCCCTGCTGACACTAGAAATATCATTTCGGTTGGACCGTAATCGTATTTGCTAAATAGAAATACATTGTTTCTAGACAATGCCAAAATAGCCGTCTAAGACATTTTCTTTGTTCAAATGCATTCACTATATTTTCAAGTGTTGTTGTCATTGTCCAGCTTTCACAACTTTATGGAAGCACTGAGATGACACTAGAGTTAAGTATACTTAACTTGGCACGTTTACTTAGTGATGTAGATCTCCGGATATTAATTATTTGGTGAAGACATTTAAGATCAAGGCGGTTCTAGTGAGAATTGCGTGTGTATCATCACATTGTACACTCATATATGACATGACTCAAATTTATATTTGTTTAACCACGACACTGTCTACAAATGATTTTGATTTCATTTACCACATACACACATTCATGTTCGCCTACTAACAAATGCAACCATGGATAATACAATATTTATGTATGTAGGAGACGTAAATTTGAAATTGAAACAACAAATGTAACATTGTTATTGTTTAGTTCTACCCCTAAAGAATAATACGTTTGTGTCTGTAACTGTATTGAAAACGTAAACTAATGTATCAATTATTTTGTATACAGTTTTTACATTATGTGTTCGAATTGTGAAGAGTGTAGCACTTGTAATACATTTTAATCACTATTCGGAATATTGCAATTGTCTTTAATCAAACCGTCCTGGTCATAGGCACTTCAAACACATTGTATGATAATTCTGAAAAAGAGTTGTCATATTGACACACTGATTGTCAAATGAATTTCCAATGATCAAAGTATTATGGCAGCAATGTACAAGAACTATTGTACTGTTTCGATAGACCTAAACGCATTTAAAGATACATTATTTTTTAATAGTTGTATGAGTCCAATGTATTACATTTTCTTTTTTTTTTAAATATAATGTTATATTTTGTTTGCCATCCCATGCCTAGAAGTCATATTTATATTTTATAAATCATTTCGGCTCTTCTTAATCATGAATTTTTTGTTCATTATGCTGATCATCGATTAAATGTATTTTTTTGGGTAAAATGTATTCATGTCAAATTGCACATATGTTTCTTGGTCTATCAGCAGATGACAATTCAGCGAAATACGAGTTGAACACGTCATGTGTCATTTATAATACACAAAGTGTGTTGGGCAAATTGAAGTTACGAAGCAGGTAGTAGGCTAATAAATGTATGTCAGTACGCTGAAGATTTTTTTTACAAAAGAGAGTGTTGACAATGTGTGAGAGATCATGCAAGCATATTCTCCCCATTTTGGCCAATGACTTTTGTTTTTCTTTAATTCATTCGCCTCAACTATCTTTGCACTTTTGTTTTGGTAAAAAAAAAATTATAACTTGTTTTGAACGTTACATGTGATGTAAATGACGTAGATGCCTTTGGACGGTATTCATTTTGACTGGACAGTCCTTAACTACCACTTATTAAAAAAATCGAACGATGACTGTTCTATTGATTATATATCCCGTACACGGCTCTCGAGTTATCAGTGGCTAACACAAATGGTATTTTCAGGTCTTCCATAACGCTGTCTCGATGTAACCGTGTGCATCTTTAGAACAGGAATACACAAAGAGGCATGCACACGTAAAAGACGACATGTAGGTAGTAAGTGACTTGAATGTGACTAAGAGACAGGGCATTACTGCGAGACTGAGAAGGTACTAATTCCCATAATGGTTCTAAGAGACATATATGTTCTAAGAGACATGAGGGTATTCAGAGACGTACAGGTACTGCGATGCAGGAAGGTACTAACAGACATGACATAACCAAGACACATGGATGTACTAAGGGGCATTCTAAACGACATAAATGTACACCACCATGAAGGTACTAAGAGACATAACGGTACTAAATAAATGACAGTACTAAGAGATATCGATGTGCTAAATAACAAAAATGTACTAAGAGACATTGATGTTCAAAGAGAAATAAAGGTACTATGAGACATGCATTTCCTAATAAAGATGGGTGCACTAAAAGATATGAATATACTAAGAGACATGGATGTACTAAAATCCATGTGGATACTAAGAGTGACGGATATACTAAAAGACATGAAGGTAATAAGCGTGCCGGATGTACTGAAATATATAAATGTAGTAAGATTTGTGTAGGAACAATGGGACAAGGATCTACTTAAAGACATGGAGGTACTAAGACACGTAGATGTACTAAGATACATTTAGGTACTACGAGATATGAACGTTATAAGAGACATGAATGTACTAAAAGACATGAATTTACTAATAGTGCCGGATGTACTAAAACATATAAATGTATTAAGAAACGGGAAGGAACTTAGACATGACGTTACTTAGAGAAATAAAGTTTGCTAAGAGACATAAATGTACTAATAGACATGCGTGTGCTGTAAGACAGCAGCATACATAGCATACTACAATACCAGAGTGTTCTAAAAGACAAGCATGTACTAAGAGACATGAGTGTACTAACATACTTAAGTGTACTAAGAGACACGAGTATACCACTAGTCATGTGTCTTTTAATAAACAGGAGTGTACTTAGAGACACAATTATACTAAGAGACATGAGTGTATTAAGAAAAAGGATTGTTCTAAGAAACAGGTGTGTACTATGAGCCATGAGTGTACTAATAGGCATGAATGGAATAACACAGGAATACATTATTTTCAACATGCAGAACATTCCATTAAAAGACATTTAACAACATTTCAGCAATGGGAGACAGGAATCCGTTTTATGTTCAAACTAATTCGTAAACATAATATAAACCTACTTGAAATCGGGAGCTTTGTTAATGCCCTTCCCAAAGTAATCAGCTTCAAGAAATAGAGAGTAAGAGTGCGAGAGAAGAGAGATTGGGAGAAATAGATAAAGAGAGAGAGAGAGAGAGAGAGAGAGAGAGAGAGAGAGAGAGATAGAGGGAGAGATATGTAAAGAACGATACTAATGGATTGTCATTCCATTTCCAAAATAAAAGTATTAGACCAGGATGAAAAGAAGTGTGCAACGCAATACGTTATACAATGTTTAATGAGTCAATCATATCAACAATACAGATGGGCCACAGTTTATTTCAGCAAAGAATACAATAATGAATTGGTGAGCAGATGCGAACATATAATAACATGCACATGTTGTGGACACAGACGGATTAAAGGAAGGACATTGTGTTATACCTATGAGGACAAATCCTTGTTATTACGATTGTAACGGGGACGTTGCTGAACATTAATATCAGACCACAATATGTAGAACGTATGACAGTTGTAAAAGCATTACTCCGTGAAAGCCGCTAGGTCTATACATACAACAATTTGAACTGGGCAACCCGTGTAAGATTGTCGCCCAGTGGAAAACGCCTCATTAATGGAATACTGAAAAAAAACAAGAGATCAGGTCGACTGCCAATGGATTTTGCTGCAGCCGAGGAACCACACGTTCCATCTATATGTCAGCTGGAAAACATGGTGACATACGAATTCATATATCCATTAACATTGGCATTACGAGTAATGTGTATAATATAAACATGGAATTGTAAATTGTTTTGTTGCACCTTACAACCGGACATAACCGACTCTGCAATATTGACAGTTCAATCATACCTACATGTAGAATGGTGCACCAGACTGCAGAGTAAATATTACGTATATAAGTCCCCCTATTATTATAATACTGATACAAACTCACTGGGATGAGAAACAAAGATAGACGAGAAACTCTGGAGACCGATATGTGAACTACACAAGACTGGAACTTAACAAAAAGCATGCTACACATACATACGAAATTTAAAGAGTACGAACGAAGCAACTTCATTGTATTAACTATCTAACTAGATTTAGTCTTTCATAACATACGTAGCGTCAACTTCAATGTCCGCTCTATTGTATTGCTCTGTGGCATGGGGGACACACAAACGGGAAACTGATATATGCATGCCTGCGCCGATTTGTGGGAATACAATTGGCAGGTGAAGTCACTATTATAAAACTATGAGAACGAACATGGAAGACGCGAACAAGGATCACTGGCGAAATACAGGTAACACATTACCGAAACCAGCTGATAACAAGATAATGCAGTCATCGGTATTGTATCATCAAGCCAACAGATGTATAAACCTATCTAAACACACATTGATTTGAAGTGGAGATGTATGTAAACACGCTGAGGAAAATATTAGCCTGCGGGAGGATGGACTAAGACTAATCGTGTATGGCATGGACGACTTGGCAGGTATTGGTTGAAGAACTGTGCTCCACAGGGCGTTGACGGTATTTATTTGATTTGATTGACATGACTGACACCGGTAAGTGAGTGTTAAATAAGACTTCCATGTTCTTGTCTTTGCCTCAACGTCTACTTAAATAGCTTATTATTTTTATCCCAACAGGTTTCAATGGAGATAAAACATATAAATGCATCTCATGGAAAGCGCTGACAGACAGAACATGGTTACAGTTTGTACTATAGCAAACGTTTTTTTGTATCTAATGGGGACAACATCGCGAACTAACTGCGAATTATTATTGAAGTCGGCAGAAAATGCGGTGAAAAGGTGACAACAGCGTATTACGGTTAAACAGCTGATTAGTAACATTTAAATACTCCGGATAACTCTGCAGTAAGTGTGTTTGTCTCGTAAAACTTACTTCAGCACTGATGTGATGCGTTGAGATGTAAATCATTTTAACAACTGTAGACTCCATTCGCTACTATCAGCTTATTGTAATACGCAAATTCCAAGAGTATCAGTCCTCTATCGTTCGTGGTCACGTTTCTATATGCTCCACATGTGCCTTTCCCGTCACGTACCATGTCTTCGCCAATTTTGGCATTCTAATCGCCATGTACCACCAGTATATCCTTCTTCAACACCTCGTTCACGAAAGCCTACATTTCCTCGGAGAAGCTCTCAACCTTGCTGCCCTCGTTATCTGAGGTAGGCGCATAGCATTGTATCACCGTGACGTTGAAGGGCTTGGCATTTAGTCGTATACTGAGCAATCGGCTTGATACTGGACGGCAACCCAATACACAAACAGTGGGCTGTGTCTCTGTGCATCAGCATTCCGACATCATGGGTCTTACACTGTAATACAACTTGTGACCTTCTTCTGTGGTGTGTTCTCCGAAATTTGTCCAACGCGCTTCACATATGCCAAGCACATTACAATGGTATCTATCCATCTCATGGGTCAGTTCTTTTATTTTCCCAATTTTCTAACATTCCAGTGCCCATAATTTAATCCTCTCTAAAGAGTCTTATGGTATCACAAGTAGCACACTTAACACCTCCGCTCTGGTGTGGGACGGTAGGCGCGGTCATTGTTGATCTGGGCTGCGACCGATCCGGTATACTAGATTTCGGTTTTGTCCTAATGTGTGATTATTTGGCTTTAAATCACCTGACGGAGCCCATCTCCTCTCCTAGCTGCGGTGGGCAACATCCAGGACAGGATACCTGCAATGGATATGAGGTGATATAGAAAACTCCTAAATATTACATATACAGATCGTGTCAAGAACGCAGAAATCCGTCAGAGAGTTGAAGACGCTATTAGTCCTTTTGAAGAAATGTTCCCAGCTATCAACATACGAAATATGACCTGGTGCGGGCACGTCGCGAGGTCCAACGTATTTACCAACTCGATACTCGTTGGGTCCGTACCGGCACAGAGATGGGTGGACAACATCACTGAATGGTCAGGCCTTCGTCCCGGTGAGATACGTCTGGCGGCGACAGGCAGAGAGAGATGGCGTTGGATTGTCATGTCTTCATGTGTGCCCCAACGACCTAAAGGGTTACGGGATGAACTTAACCAAACTGAAGACTCCATTTTCCTGTTCTAACAAAATAATAGAGACTGACAGTTTGACCAACTCTAAAGCGTATTCTGAGACGTCGGTCATCACAAAAACAGAGAAATGATGTAACATATTATAACCACATCAGTTTCCTGACACCATCTAGTAATCTTTGTTAGTTAGTAGTTGATTTTATAGTTATTTTAAACTGAGAATTAAGAAATCAGGTAGATGGTTGGTGATACGAGATGAGGCATGACATTCTCTGACTGACTGTTCTTTTCTATAAGAGATGGGGCATGACATTATCGGTTAACGTCTCTGACTGTTCCCCTGTAAGTGTACATGTTCACCGTGTGTATTGAAGTCAACTATTATTGAGTTTCAGCGCCGTGAAATTGTGTAGGATTTATAAATTCTCCATTATCGATTGTAAAAGTGAATAGAATGTTCTAATGTTAGATAATACGATGTGAAGACAGTACCTACCGTTAGACAATATCTCATCGACGTGTTGTTATGCAGCCACAACATGGCGGATATGTGTACAACATCAAATGATGACACGTTTATGATGTACACGTTTTAATTACTTAGCAGAATACATTTTCTAACAGCTTCCATTTTAGTCTAACGAATTGTTGCTTTTGTTATTGTTGTTGTTGAATGCCCACACTATTTGTATTGGCTTTTGTTTGCGACTTGCAAACGACGGTAATTGGCTGTTTATTGTAGCTTTCTTTGCATCTAGACAGTGATGGTGAAGGTGAGCAGGGTAGTTTTCTAGGTGGTTGTTGTTTCATCTTTGCGCAGATAACTACTATAATGATCACATCCAACCCTCACCTCGTTAAACAGACTGCCATGACAACATCATCTTTTCATGGCTCACTACAGAGAAACCAATGTGAGGGTCTTGGCCAATATAGTTTGCTTCACCCCGACTGATATGTATGATCAGTATGTTGTGTCTGACCCCGACTAATATGTCTGATCAGTATGGTGTATCTGATGGTGACTAATATGTCTGATCAGTATATTGTGTCTAACCCTGACTAATATGTCTGATCAGTATAGTGTGTCTGACCCTGACTTATATGTCTGATCAGTATGTGGTGTCTGACCAGAACGTAGTCTTCCTATGTAGACTAACGAGTGAATTGATCAGTCTGACACTATTACATGGAATGCGTGGGGAGCCTATCGCGTAAATATTCAACAGAGTTTAACAACTAATGTGAACGCCGTCTTTAATATGATTCAGCAACGTTGTGCAGGGCAGCAAACATTTCACTAAAAGAAGTGGATACGATGCACAATCAGTCACTTGTGGCCATTGAGGGACCAATGCATTCAACACATATAATGAAGCAGAAGAATATGGAGATAATCCAACAAGTTACTTCGATGCACTTGATATATAATGGGTTTCCGTCCAGTTCTTCATGTCATCAATGACTAAGCGGATAACACATTAAAATAAACCAAAGAAAAACTGAATAGACGGAGAAAGTACTGCATAACCGTGCATGAAGATAGCGCACCGTATCCAGTTACAATCCAAGTCACAAAGAACCTCATCCAACATTGGAGGAAGTACGTACATAAATCAAAATCCTGACAAACGGAAAGTCCATGGCAGACATTAATTTATATTCCCTTTTGCGAAAAGACAATATACAGCTGTGCATAAAACTACCGAACTTTCGCTAATCATTTACGCTAGCAAGGTACTCTTGCAGATCCTATTAAGAAGGATACATATATATATATATATATATATCTATATATATATATATATATATTTATATATATATATCTATATATATATATATATATATTTATATATATATATATATATATATATATATATATATATTTATATATATATATATATATATATATATATATATATATATAATATATATATATATATATATATATATATATATATATATATATATATATATATATAATATTTGAATCTGAAATTCATGTGCTCCTAAGCAGGTTTAAGATAAAACAGAGGGTCATGAACCACATATGATGAATATCTATGAGAAATGTAGTGCGTTAAATGTAGACATGTACATATGTGTCATTGATTACACAAATGCTTTCGTTACGGTAAACAATCAACAGATGTGGAACATCATTAAGGAAATTGTGTTCCATGTGCATATTATACACACATCTCATTCATACATTATACCAGGATCAACGAACCGTTGTCCAAATATTGGGCAAACATCAGATTGGTTCGCAGTACAAAAGGAATTACGACTGGAATGTTTCCTCTCACATTTTCTAAACAACATATATTGGGAATGTATAATGATAAATGTTTGAGAAGACGAGAACATTGGACGTTTCGATACATTTACAATTGGCTGGTACGAGATTCCAAAGTAACGACACGCATACGACACAGTGATGCCATCAATATGTGCAGAAGGGCTACATAAGCTAATGTCAGTTGTAAATGGATACAGTAAAGATCAAAACCTATTTATAACCATCAACAAAACAAATATAATTACGCCGGAAAAAACACTATGTCAACATAAATTTAAAGTAGATGGTGAAGGAGTAGATCTCGTCACACATTTTGAATATCTAGGCTCCAGAATTGGCAAGAATCGCTATTGCTCTAAATCAATCAGAATAATAGCCATGGCAATGCAGAGTGTGAACAGCTTGAAGAAATTAAAGGAGATCACCAACAACACGACACATGTAAACGTCTGGAGAGCCTGTGTCTTACATTTGGTAGATTATTACTGCGAATCATGGGCGATTACCAAAGCGTATGTGCAAATAATCGAATAATTCGACTCAAAATGATACAGAAAGATACCCAGAATACCCTGACGGACAACACGACAAAAAATATATGTCCAACAATGAAAAGGAACTGATAATATCATGAATTGCTTTTGTATTGCACATAATTATGTAATGATGTTTTCGTGATTGTGTTTTCAGGTCAGGTCAGGTCAACCCGTCACCGATAAGGTCGTTTGGGCACACAGGAAGACATCCTAAAAAAATCACGCAACTGTTCTCAGCCTGTGTTTTTTCTTATCGGATATTGGTCCATCACACTTATCAGTGCATTCGCACCCACAATGACAAATCCTCAGGAAACAAAAGATAAGTTTTATGAGGACCTAGATGGGGCTCATCGCTGCAGTCCCCAAATCTGACAAACTGATCATCCTCGGTGATTTTAACGCAAGGGTTGGCACAGACCATACAGCCTGGGATGGGGCCATTTGCAGACATAGTATCGGACAATGCAATAGTAACGGACTGCTCCTTCTGAGGACATGTGCCGCAAATGAACTAATCATTGCAAACACAGCGTTCCGACTTCCTGTCCGAAATAGAACCACATGGATGCACCCAGGGTCCCGCCACTGGCACCTCATTGACTACAATATCATCAGACGTAGGGATCGAGCGGATGCTATGGTAACGAAGAGCATATGTGGTGCAGAATGTTGGACCGACCATCGACTTGTCATTGCCAAGCTAAACTTCAAGATCCAGCCCCAAATGCGCCCCCAGGGAAAGAAACCACCGATAAGGCTAAATGTCTCTCACCTGAAATACGAACCCACGAGAGGAGGCTTCCAGGAAGAGCTTGAGGGCAGACTATCTGAGCTTCGTTTTGAAAAGAACAACATCGAAGAGAACGGGGCATCATTGAGAAACACTCTACGATACAGCTGTTAAACACATTGACCCATTCACGTGCAAGCATAAGAACTGGTTTGTTGAGAACGATCTGGAAATACAGGGCCTTCTCGATGCAAAATATGAAGCGCACAGAAAATACCAGATGGACACACCATCTCCGGCAGCAAAAGCTGCCTTCAATACTGCTTAGAGAGATGCAAGACGCCTGGCTCAGCAAAACAGCTGACGAAATTGAGACCAAACGGTTTTACGAGACACTGAAAGCTCTCTACGGCCCGCAACCCTCTAGTAATACTCCAGTTCGCAGTGCAGATGGGGTACTGCTAACAGATCAGGTTCAGGTTCTAGACAGATGGGCAGACCACTTCTGCAAAATAATAAACCACCCATAGTTCATAAATGAAGAGGCCTTACGGCGAATGCCGCAGGTGGATCTGAACCTGGCGTTGAATGAAGTCATTACTGAGGAAGAAATCGAAAGGGCAATCAGTTCACTATCTATAGAAAACGCTCCAGGAGCTGATGCAATACCAGCAGAGGTATATAAAACCGCTGGCCCCTCCCTCACCAGAAGGATCACTTAATTCTTCTGTCACATGTGGGCTGAAGGAAAAATTCCGCAGGAGCTAAGGGACGCCTCAATCGTTCACATGTACAAAAGAAAAGGCAACCGCCAGGAATGCGACAATCATAGTGGAATATCTCTACTCTCCGTAGCAGGCAAGATTCTAGCGCGCTTACTGCTAAACAGGCTCAACAAACACCTTGAACAAAGCCAACACCTTCCAGAAAGCAAATGTGAATTCAGAGCCGGAAGAGGAACAGTGGACATGAAAAAGTACAAGAGAAGTGTCGAGAACAAAAAGCAGGCCTTGTACACCGCATTTATTGATTTGACAAAGGCATGTGATACAGTTAACAGAGGACGGCTGTGGATGATAATGTCTAAGTTTGGCTGCCCCAATAAGTTCATAACAATGCTACGCGAAGGCATGTTTGCTCGTGTACTGGACAGCGGTGCAATCTCTAAAACGTTTCTTGTATCAAACGGAGTAAAACAAGGATGTGTACTCGCCCTGACTTTGATCAGCATGATGTTCGCGGCCACGATTAAAGACGCCTTCAGATCATTGGAGCTTGCAATATCCATAAAGTACCGTACATATGGCAAATTACTCAACTACAGAAGAATGAAGGCCAAAACCAAAGTGGCTTTCGGCATAATCAGGGAACTTGTATTTGCTGACGACTGCGCTCTAATGAGCAGCTCAGAACTGAACATGCAGGTTGGAATGGACCAGTTATCAGCAGCCGCATGCAAACATTTTGGCATGACAATAAATTTAAAAAAAAACAGATGTCATATATCAACCAGCACAAGGCATGCCGTACACAAAATCAGAGACTACAGTCAGCGGGCAATTGTTGAATGCCGTAGACAAATTCACATATATGAGCATCACGATGTCGAGATGTGTCAGCCTAGACGATAAAGTGGCAAGCATAATAGCAAAGGCCAGCACTGCCGTTAGTATAATGCGTTCAATGGTCTGGGCACGTCGTGGCATCAGCGTCAAGACCAAACTCAAAGTCTACCATGCAACCATCATTCCAACCTTACTATACGCTTGCGAAAGCTTGACTGTATATTATCTGGAAATGCAAGGATGTTAAACCACTTCCACACAGGTTGACTGAGGCGAATATTCCACATCCGATGGCAAGATCGTATCACTGACATCGAGGTTATCTCGAGGACTAACATGCCCAGCATCCATGCACTGCTAGAAAAAGCACGACTAGGATGGGCCGGACACCTCGTCCGTATATCAGACGAGCGGCTCCCAAAGAAGCTTCTCTACGGCAAGCTGAGAGAGGGATGGCGCGAGAGAGGGCGCCCAAAGAAAAGTTTTAAAGAATGTCTGAAGGACTCACTAAAAAGTTGCCAGATAGACATCAACACCTGGGAATGTCTTGCGCAAAACAGATCTGACTGGAGAAGAGCAGTCAAATCGGGTGTAGCTGCCGGTGAAGACGACCGTGTTTTCTGAAAGCCCAGAGCAGACGCGAGACGCGGAAATCCCGAGCAGTGGGAACACTATCCCCTCCTACAAACATCGTGTGCCCGATATGTAGCAGATGTTTTCGTGCTCGCATTGGCCTGTTAAGCCACATGCGCACCCACACCCAACAGGGAAATCTGTGACAAGGATTATGTCGGCGGTCCTGATCGACAACGATGGACAGCTATTATTATTGGTCCATTCTTTAATGTTGTCCTACCACCTCCTTTTGAGACGACCTCTTCGCCGTTTGCCTTGCACCTTTCCGTTGATGATTGTATTTGCAAGTACTGTTGATTTCGATTTGTGACCGTACCAATCGATTTTCCATATATTGACAGTTGCCAAGAAGTCTGCAAAAGGCCCTATTGGTTTTTGTGATTATATCACGAATAACCTCATTTGTAACTCGATCTTTGTACGTGACGTTTACAAGTTTTCGGAATCATCTCATCTCCAATGTCGGTATCCTTCGCTGAACGCCAGCTGTAATTGTTCATGACTCACAGGACCAGAGTAAGCCTTAATCTGATTTTAGTGCATAGTGCCAGCCGTTTTGTTAAGCCGTTCAACCGCCACTACTGTCTGTTTTGTTCAACAAACACCTCAAATTTTGATCATTTATCACTGACAATCGACAATATATATTTTAAACAGTCAACAAATTTGAATTCCTGACCATATGCCTTTATCCTGCTGTTGAAGCATTCTGCGTTGTTGGTCACTGATTGTGTCTACCCAGTGTTTATCCCCATACCATAATGAAGAGGTTTTTCGTCGCGCCTTCTGATCCATTCTTGAAGTTCTGCTACTGGACCAGCCAACCCGTATATATTATCTACAAAACCAAGATTGATAATCCTTCGGCTCCCTTTCTTGACAGTAACAACATGACCTCCAAGTTCCTCACCCATAATTCCCTCAGGGAATTTAACGAAAAGAGTTGGAGAGAGTGTACACGCCTGCCTCACACAAACTGATGTGCGAAACCAGTCCCCTCGCCTTATATTCATTAGAATTGCGCTGGGCGCATTGTCATTTAGGTGTTCAACGACCTTTATAGTAGTTCCGTTGATTTTATACATCCTCTTTGTTGCCCATTGCGCGTTATGCCATACTCTATCAAACGCCTTCTTAAAATGAACAAACACATGATACAGTTTTTGCTGCTGTTCTATATATTTCTCGCTTAGCAGCCTTGCATTAAATATATGTTTTGTAGTGCTTCTGTTCTGTCTGAACCCTGCTTGCTCCTTGGCAGTTAAGTTCTCTGCTTGGGGTTTCAGTCGGTCTAGAATTAATCTAATCATGACCTTGCTTGTGTGCCTGATGATGCTTATTGTTCCGTAATTTTAGCACAACTTTAGGAGTCCAGATTTATGTAACGGCAACACCTATTATTCTGTCCATAAGTCCAGACAGTTTCCTGTTGCTCATATTTTGTTGCAGATGTTTGTCAGGCCATCTACCACTACCTATCCACCTGCCTGTAATAGCTCTGCTGGTTTATTTTCCATGACGGCAGCCTTCCCTCTTCGCAATGTCTTTACTGATGTTTTTTAATATACTAATAATAATTTCCGGACTAGCCGCCCACTATTTACAGAATGTAGGTATATAATAAATGGAAAAAAGAGCTTCAGTTCACATAGCTCATACAGATACAAACATGAATACATTGAATAGAATAATAGATATAGTAAATACAAATATTGAACAGAAAATCAACATAAATATATAAATTAATCACTTGGATAGAGGTCGCAGTGAATAGCAGAATGAGCAACTAGAACACTAGAACAAGCAAAGCCAAAACACGCATTGAAGAGATTGTGTGCTGAAAATAATGATGACCAGCAATAAGACAAACGTGATGTGCGTGTTGGTACAGTCTACCGCACATCAGTTAAAATGTGTTTATAGTGTCCACTGTTGATGCTTTTGTAGAAATAAAAAAGGATTCCAAATTATCTAATTTAAAATTATTTCAGATATTGGAAATGTATCGCAAACTTCTAGACGATTTCGATGCTTGACCTCATAATGTGACTCAGACACGTTTATCACATTATAATATATCTTTCCGGAATGCCCGCTATACGTGCAACATAAATACATGATGGAAATGTTATCGGCCAGACATATGCACGAATTTCCCTTCGAACATGACCTTGCCATATATTTTTTAATTTGATACCTGACTTAATGATCACGGTGTTCCAAATAAAGTAGACTAAGCTATTGTGAGATGTTTTGAATCGCAATGTTTGTGATTTCACATGCGGTTCTATGTCATTAATGTTCAGACTGTATATTCACTTGACATGTTGTCATAGATTAGTGCTGAACAATATAATGCAAAATGTAGCCAATGACTACAATGTATTCATAACATAAAGTGAGACAATGTGCATTGTTGTTTATCTTTTTTTAACCTATTTATGAAATGCAATGGCATTCAAGGAAATGACGTTCATATAGCAGCCCATTCCATAGACATGCAAATCACTATATGGCACACTGCATTAAACAATAATATTATACAACAATAAAAGCTACCCCCACCCCCACCTTTGCCCTGCAAACGACCTACAACCTGCCTGAACTGTATGAAAGACAATATCATATAACATCTATTACATGTGATTTCAATGGACACTGGCCTCGTTGAGGTTAAACTGACCACAACAGTACATAAAAATGTATCGAGGAGAGCTGCGATGCAACCAACTTGCCTCTTTTGCAGAATGAAGACTATATCCCGACGCTGCTGCACATATCCCACCTCTCTCTCAGTAGACCTGACAACGATCTGGGCATCTGATTTGATAAACTTCTGCAACCTGCACGTTCTTGATGTCATTGGAAATGATCACAAACAACTTCGTTTAACCATAAGATTGTCCCTAAAAGCATATTTAAAACATAAAACGCGCTGAAACTTTAGAGAAGTGAACTGTCAGTTATTTCAAGCAACATCATATCGTATCCTTTTAAAAACATCCAACTTCATTGAAATGCTCAACGAAAAGATTACAATGACAATATTTTAAAGAAACATCCCATGGCATCTCACCTGAGTTTCGTAAATCATATAGACTTCTGGGGAATAAATTAATACAGATCGATATACACCACATTCAGAATGTACGAACAGTTCCTAAAACAAAGCCAGCAATAAAATCGAACATGTAGTACAACAACGCGTGTGCCAACGTAACGCTGACATTCAAGAAAGCAACATGTGAAATATTGGCTGAGATATGCTCCAATATAGATCTCAGTCATAATGGACAAAGAATATGGTCAATAAATCGATAGTCTTTCCAAGGGAAACCGGAGAGTGAACCCGAAGCTTAAGATGGATAGAGAACAATCACTGAAGACCGAAAGAAAGCAGAGCACTTTAATCGCTACTTCTCATTTGTGAATAGAAAAGGAAAGGTTACATAATAGGATATAACGCATTTACTCTACCTGAAGTGAAAGGATAAAAGCTATGTAAGCCAATGACTCCATAGTTATATATAATTTAATTATACACGAGCTCCAACAGGTCCTGAAGAAACTCAAACATAGAAATGGTACAGGGCTAAATAAGATCCACAATGAAATACTTCTTCATCTGGGGACTTCATGTAATGAAGCTGTTCTTAGATTGATAAAGATGACACGAAGAAATGGCAGGCTCTCCAAAACATTAGCAATGTCCATATAGTGCCAATATTAAAAACAAAGAAAAACCATCAGAATAAACTAAACAGCTATCGGCCAATCTCCCTGAAATTGAGCTTGGGCAGATTTTCAGAGAGAATCATAAACACACGCCTCTTTTAGGTCCTGGAAAAACCAAACACCTTATGCCAGGAACCAGTAGCGTTTATAATTTGTAGTTGCACCGAAGACCAGCTCATTTGGCTCAAACATAATATAAATGATCGCTTCCAGATCAACAAGGATACATTTGCCATCGTTATCGACCTACACCAGGCTTACGACCATCTTTAGAGGAAAGGTCTTCTGATAAAAATGTTGAACATGGGATATCATTGCAATCTCTAAAATTGGATAACGTACTTCCTGATTGTGCAAACGATCCAGACAAAGGTGAATAGCACCATCTTATCTGAAGAAGTTCCATAAGAAGGATTACCACAAGGTTCATCCATTAATGGTACTCTTTTTCCGATCTATTGCAATGGCTTGGCTAACCAGATCAAAGCTGATCAAACTCTGCGTGATGATGACATGGTGATATGGCTGAGTTATGAAGGCATTGATAGTGGGGCAAGAATACTAAATGGAGTCCTGATGAGAATGCATGACTACTACTAAAACATTGCAAAACTAAAATTCAACTGTGAAAAACAGTGTATACCATCTTCATCAAGAGCCACACAGTTGCCAAACAAAAGGCAATTTTGTGATTAGAGAAGCACCCATTGATTAGAGAAGAACACCACACATATCAAGAATCCACACGCGACCTACATTTTAACCTTAAACATCAAATTAAACAATGGGAAGATTAAAGCTGTGAGACATATACATCTTTTCATAAGTATTGCTACTACACCGTTAGGATCAGACAAGGATACCGTAATTGCTTATACCTTCGTTAATTTGCTGATATCAATATAATTTAATAGTGCACTACTTAGAACGTGTTAAAAATCGAACTTGTAATCTCTGGACAGGCTGCAAAATAGTGCTCTACTTTTCGTTAGTGGAGCCTTGAAGAAATTACTAATTGCAGTTTGCGAAATATACACCTAATCGGGAACCCTTGAGATGCGGAGAGATGAAGTAGTTTTGAAAGTGTATCAGCAAAGTAACAGAATGAAGAGAGATGTAATGCAGACCTAAACACTCGAAGTGGAGCGACTTGATCACCTTTGTGTGATGCTCGCGAAAAAAGTGTAACAGTTATTTGCAGTCATCTTCTAACGATTGACATCTACGTTGAAGCGTCTCAGAGACATGTTGAAGTAATGTTTCGTGTCGTGCTTATTCCTGACAAACCTGTGCCAGTTCTTGGACGTCCATACATTATGTTGAGTTCAATGCAGTTAATTGTACAACCATCCGAACGAGTAGACTCAATTTTGAATATTATTACCGAATAGGCTAGAACAATATTACAATAATAGGAAAGGAAAACGACCTAATGGTCACAATAGATGACACACGTAAAAATTATACGCGTCCAGGTATCAGTAAATATGGCAAGTGCAATGTGAGATACGATGCAAAGAACTAATATACAGCGAAGTAGTTATTTTGTATAAAGCATTAGTTTGATCTAGATTAGAGTGATGAGTATATATGTGCGTCTTCATCGTAAGGATTTATATATATTTATATATATATATATATATATATATATATATATATATATATATATATATATATATATATATATATATATATATATAGGCAATATTTATTCAGTCAGAGAGTTGTGAATGTATGCACTGCGTTGCCACATGAAGTGGTGGATGCACGGTCAATTGATGTATTCAAGAATAGATTACATGCGCAGCGCTATTAGAGCAAGGTAATGAAACATAAATTTGTTTTATACAGACTCTTCCAAAGCAGTATACAGGCGCCAAGTTATTTTAATCTCCTTATGAAGTTGCCCATCGGAGAAGTCCTCTCAATCAATTATAGAGATTTATAAAAAAACATACGACTGTTTGGGGTATTAGATCTGCTGATGATTTTAGGTTGGCAGATACGTTCTGATCACCATGTGCTGGTTAGGTTATGAACATCTTGCGGTTGTTAGGTTCTGAACATCATGTGGTGGTTAGGCTTAAAACATCATGTGGTGATTAGGTTCTGATCAACATGTGGTGGTTAGAGACAGTATGTGGTAGTTGAATTATGATCCTCATGTGGTGGCTAGAGACATCATGTGGTGGTTAGATTGTGAACATCATGTGCTGACCGTTGAAGTTGAATCGATGTAATTGTCTGCCATTTAGTTCCGTATTTCGAAGACACGCAGACGTGATGCTATCACTACAGCACAATCCACACAGGCTTGCATGGCTGCAATGAGTCCTACCGATTCTAGACATTCACTGATAGTCTTATAAAACCCATTGTTGTTGCATTCTTGTAGGTGATATCATAGAGTCGTTTATCTCGCTATCGTGTAAATACGTTAAACTATAGACTGCCATATATGCTATTTTTTCATCGCAGTTTGCTCATATTGTTCTGAACACAAAACAACACATGTATTACAGCAGTAATTTGTTGACACTTACTTTAGAACTAAAGTAGTTAGTGTTATGGTTTACAGAATTAATCTGAAAGATGTACCGGTTGAGTTATATCGACGACACATACATATGATACATCCTAAAATTCATTATGCGAATATCTGAGTCGGATTATGTTGAGAAGTCATTCAATGTTTCAAAGAATTCACCAATATATGCAACGTAACTATCAATCTACAATTCCAATAGCAAGATACTTTTGTTGGCCATATATATTTGTTGATGTCACTTGCAACACAATCTCTTAAAATTTGCTAAATGGCACACATCCATATGGACATGCATAACCTGACATAATCGTCATACTTAATTCAATTAAGTTGTCTGCGCTCATGATGACGCATGAACAATGAATAGCTTTGGTATTGCCATACATACTAATATCCACGATTTATTTTCAGAAATGATGTTTTTGTTATGCTTTACTTCTATCGACTGCTCATTCACAGGTAAGCGATACTATTAATTACAAATCACGCAGCGCAGTGGAAGCTGTAATCATTAACATCTTCTATTTAGACTTTCTGGATTCATTGAAATATATTATAACGTTACTTACAAAAGAAGAATCATAAGATCTTTAATACAATACCCATTACCAATGTGCAATTGTATGCATGCTCTAAAACTGTTAAATAATTGACAAATATACCTACAATGGACACAAAGCTGTATAAGTGAAATCGTAAAAGCGTTTAGGAAATAAGTGACCACAATAATATGTGTATCTACCTTAATGGCAGAAATCTGATTCCGTTTAAACAAGTTTGTCATAACTTAACTTGACTTAATGTTTTTTATTCTGGATGAGAAGAAGCATCAACGTATGTAGACGACCAGTTACAGTTGCATTACCCTGCTCTAAAAGCTATGCATATTCAATATATTATTAAGTGCATTAACTGTCTCTACCGCCACTATCTCCTGGGGGCAATGCATTCCAAGCATTTACCACTCTCTAACTAAAATAATTAATTCCTTATATCCAATATCGACCTTTCTTTAGCTAATTGGTGTATGCGCCCTCTTGCTCTCGATGGTAGTTGCATTCTGAAAAAAATATAAACGTCTTGTTATCTTCTTTAACCTTTCCTATGATTATCTTATAAACCTGCATTGTCACCTCACATTTTTAGCTTTTCAAGGCACTGTGATACGGCTTTTTTCTAAGTATTTCCTCGTAACTGTAAATCTTGAATCCAACTTTCAGTTCTGTCGTTCATATTTGTATCCTTTCCAGCATATTTGTATCTCTCATACGTTAATGACTCCACATCTGTACGCGGAACTACAATCTGGGTCTAACTAATGATTCATTTAGTTTGACTATCACGTCTCTACTCCTATGCTTACAATTGTGTGTATCATACACAACTTTGCAGTTGCCTTATTCACTGTCACCTTAACTTGCTTACTCACTTTACATATATGCTTTATTATAAACCATTGTCCCATGTCCTTATCTATCATTAGAGTATTGTTGTTGCTATCCCGTAATTACCCTCCATATGGGAACTACCCATGTGGGTGATTGCAAATTTATCTATATTAAATTAAACTGAATTTACCATATCACAGACCAGTCTCGAATGGTATCTAAATATGTCATCACTTTATCTACCTCTGCTATAGATGAGCCACTCCTACATAGTTTTGTGTTGTCTGCGAATTTTTCAATCATGGATCATTTACCAATGTCCAAATCGTTGATATATATCAATAGCAATATCAACCCAAAACCGAGCACTGTGGCACTCGACTTTTTACTTCACACCACTCGGGGTAGACCGTAGCTATTCACACTCCTTGCCCTTTTCTAGTTAACCTACTTTCAATACATTCGGCAAACTGCCGAACTATTCCATGTGATTTTTACTTTTAAAATAATATTCAATGAGGTACTCTATTAAAAGCCTTCGTAAAATCTAGGTAAATACCATCTACTGGTTGCCCCTTACTTAGCATATTAGTAACTTCCTCCATGAACTCCAATATATGTGTATCTCTTTCTAGTAAACCGACGGTGACTATTTCTGATTAGATAATCTTGACTAGATGCATTACAATTTTTTTTTAGATTATTGACTCTAACAATTTACAACCTATGCTCGATAAACCTAGCGGTCGATAATTAGCTGTATCTGATTTCTTTCAGATTTAGAATGAAGGAATCACGCCTGCATCTTTCCAATCTCTTCTAAAAATTATTTTTGCAAGTGATTGAGAAAATAATATATCAATGGTTTTGTTAGATGTTCCAATTTAAAATAACATTGGATGGATACCATTATGACCTAGACAGTTATTCACATGCAACCCTACCGTGTTTTTTAAACCATTTCCTCTGTAATACAGCATAATTTGAATCCCAGTATATCCATTTCGCATTTGAAAATATATATTGGCTCTGAGATTTTGGAGCAGTCTTCTTTTGTATAGCCTGTGCCAAAGTATTGATTTAGTAGATTCGCGGTAACCTTATGTTCTCTTATTATTTTACTTGTGCCATCTATTGGTTTGAGTTTCTTTCAGAAAAACTGTGATGTGAGCGACGTTCTACAAAGGACATGCTACACGATGATGGCATGATCCCAAACAAGCAGGCAGACAGACATGTATATATATATGTATATACATCTTGACCCTTGAGCTTGACATCTGTCAATGTGTGTTAGATCTTGCGATTTAGTTTTGGTGGCATATATTTCAAGCCGAATATGTTTGTCTGTGCAGCATAGTTGGTCTGTATCCACATTCTCATCGTATGCATTATTTTGCAGGAGTGCAAGATCAAATTATAAATCTAGGTCCTCTAGATATTTGTATGTGTCGACCTAATGCCGATTTGTCTGTAGTGGGTGGAGTTTTCCACAACCCACTATCGTCACTCAGAATAGCACAAAAAAAATGTGCAGCTTATTCACTCCTATTTTAAATGTTAAATAGTTCAGACTTATTGATAGTAATAGTGGGTCACACACATAAGTGTGTATAATGTTTTTGTCAACTTACAGACTTGGTTGGGAATCCAGAGTTGTTGAGAATTATCCAAAGCGATATTCCGCGTAGATTTTCGAATGTGTTCTGACATTCGATGGAATTCACGTTGACTGGTGATTGCATGTCTACGAACTCTTCTACAATTAATAAGAGGTAGACGATCTGGTCAATGCACGCGCGCTGCTGTCGGACGCCATGTTGCTCCTCCCGCAATCGTTCGTCTACTGCTCGCGTGGATGCGTATGCCATTGTACTGCCATTAGTGGAATATTTGTAGCGTCTACGAAATCGGGTGCTATTGCTTGTGCTGGCCTATTCAGCAGTTCTGCGCATTCCAACATAGCATATGTTGTGCTTCCTTAACAGTGATGTTAACATGTTTGTTTTTCTGTATACGCAATAAAAGCAATCCCAGTGACCAACTTTCTATTTTAACGGGGAGATGACTATTTGAAATCTGATATCATATTGTAAGTTTTAACAATAGTTTATATACCATCAACATTATTGTTAGTAAAATTCTATATTTGTTACTTAATTGAGTCACCTCTGTATTACATTGGTTTATGTTATTTTCAGAATTCATTGAAAAAAATTGTTTTAGTTTACAGGGTATTTTTGGCTTGAGAACATTGTTAAATTGTCATTCAATGTATCACGTTCCAAAGACAAACATGTTTTAATTTTTAAATTCCCCATGGCTTTTTTTCATTTAAAGAATATGGTTTTGTAAAAAAGCGTAACGTAAAACGATAATTTCATCGCTAAGAATGATTTTTTCTCATTCCGATTGTTTGATTTTTTTTCCGAATGATTTAATTCTTAAATAGTCCATGCTGATAAGTTGATACATTTTCAATTATTTAAGTGCCGAATGCTTTCCAGTCATTGTTCGACATTTGAAAACAAAGCATTGGCTTTTATTGCATTTTATTTTCTCTCTGATAATCTACTTTCCTATTTTTCAATCAGACATTTAAACAGTACGCACGAACCAATGTCATTGTTTATATAATTTGGTATAGTTCAAATGACGGTCATATATTCTACACCTGTCAGATAGTATGCATCATTAAGTGTAGAGTACGTTTATATATATGGTATGATATAGGCAATATTATCTGTATATACATATGAAGGGTATTGAAAAAGGCAATACCACTCTCTGACATACAATCAATATATCCTTTAAGTCTTAGTTTAGTTACATAATTCTAGTAACATACTGCAAGATCAATGTTTCGAAAAGTGGTCACAGCTGGCAGAAGATCTAAGCATATGTATGCATATTTTCTCATATGCAATTTTTGAGAGATATAGAAGCAAAACCACAATTATTCAGATAACAAACTAAACGTCCACAATAAAAGATATAACTTCAACATTAATGGAACTCTACCCATTGGAGTTTGATTAAGTTTTTTAATGTCCTTACAACGGCAGAGTTATAATGTAATAGTGAAGGTGAATGATGATGAACTGCATGCCATGCGTATCACTGACATAGAGCACACGACGAGTTATCAGTTAAAGTATCCGTATTCACAAATTGTACACTAAAAAGGCCGCTCTCGGTACATCATATCATGCTACATTGTCAGTGTATGGAGCAGGTGTGACCCCTCTAGCCACCTACATTTTCGGCAACACGCCTTTTCTCCAGAATGCAGAAACAAAAAAACAATAACAATGGAAGCAGTGGTATCATGTACATCCAGAAGGGCAACAATTCTGAAAATATAAAACACATTTCTTGATTAAATGGAATTTGAAGTGAATGATTTAGAATAAAGTGTGTCCCTATATGCCTTCTCAAACCAAAATAAAATCGACATATGCGTTAAAGGCGATTCGATGGGCTGTCATCCTTGTCAGCAATCAACAATCGAAGCCCTTTTGGCCACCATCTCCTCAGTAAATATACCATTCTAAAACATATTTATGTTCATATAAACGTATAACGTCAGACTACATGTTGTAAGAATAGTAATGGGATATTCATAACATGGGTGTACACACCCACATACTCGAATTAAGAAGATCTGGAGTAGTGGGCAGAGCTAAATAATCAACACATACACATCCGAAAGTACCGGCATCCTTCAATAGTGGCCGATGACAGACATGTTACTATTCAGATCTTGAGTGACACGAGACCACACCAGGCATTGAAGACTATCGATAGACATTACATTTAGCATCATGGCAATCGTTAGACCCGAAACAGTGCCATTTAAAAGTCGCTGCAATTACAGGAAAGTTAAATTTGGCCTGTTCACAAGTGACCTGGATAAAGAAATCCTAAACATTTAACCATATCACACAAAGGCTTAAGAGTTCATAGAACATGTTAACAAGATATAGAAACGCCATATTCCAATGAGCTGAAACACAAAATATACAATCAATGAACCCATGAATTCCAAACATAAACATTGGAAACGACCTCACAAAAATGATGTTTTCTCAGATGAGCTTTGAATAGCCGGAGAAGTCTATATGCGTTATATCTCGAATTCTGAAACGGACAAATGGTGCTAAATATTGGATAGCTTAAAGATAAGTACAGCAGAGGTCGAGCATGGAGAATAATGAAGAACATTGAACACGAACAAGAGAAAGCAGCTGAGATCCAAACAACAGTAAACAAAAATAACCTCCCAACGATTGCTTTTTTTTTTCTTGGGCGTTCACCTTTTTTCTCTATTCCCCAAGACGGTGTGCGTTATACATTGGTTTTTATTGTGTGCTGGTAGGCCCAGTGCATCCGTAATCAGCATACATTTTATGTAAGGGTCTGCTTCATCCTGCATTTTCTAGAGGTTTGCTTCCTCGGGGTAACGGCCGTTGTGAGCCGTCTCACTTAACCACTAGCCCACGCCGTCCTAGCCTGCTAAAATTGAAGAGGAGAAACACGCAAACATGGAGCAAGGCAGTGTAGTGGCACCACTGTTGTTCAATAAATTCACAAATGACTAGCCGACGAATACAGGGGCGAGGCGATTCACATATGTCAACTAGACGTACGTCGTGGCATAAGGAACAAGCTTCCATACGGCTCAATGCACGCTGACCATCTTTCTTAAGAACCCGTGTGATATTGTCATGAAAAACCCCCTGCAGCAAATCCAAACTAAACCCAAATAGGTGTTTACCACATGATATCCATGGAGGACCTTGAACACTGCAACAAAATGTTCATGATTTCAAACTAGACCGCACACTGTCATTAAAGGCAACACTTTGCCAATAGCTCAAACAGAAAGTCATTGGAAAGAACAACACCACCAGCAGACTTATCCGAACGACACGGACAGCACAGCCATCTATCATTTCGATATCGGCACTTGTTTTTCGACAGAGTAAAACATGGGACCAGTATGAACAACGTGTATACACGTCATGAACGTCATTACTGCAATGAATGCTGCAGAGTGAATCGTAACTAGATCGTTAAACAAGTCCACATGAACAAAACTAAGCGCCATACTTTGTATAGCGGTGTTCCTGGGACTAAAGCAGCGTTGTAACATAAGTTAAGAGAGACAAGACAAACAGACCAACGTTTAAAGACAACTATAGAAACACCAATTGTAGAAAACAGACACGTCTAGATGCAGTTAAGTAAAGATATAAACATACCACTGTTTCAATACATCAAATATACCGACATCAAGTGTAGAAAGTGAGAATAGTCTAGATGGAGTTTGGTAAAACAAAAAATGTAACATGTCCAAGGAAGCTCTTCCCTCTCTATAAAGCTGCAGGAGTAGGCCACACCGGCGCACACCTAGCATCTCCAAAATGGAGAATTGTAAATGGACTTCGGTCTGACATGACCCGATGCAGACAAAAACCGTGATAAGATTGTGATATAGTGACACCGACAATTGCAAGTGATGTGCTGTCCAGGACCAAAGACACTAAATGACATGCGGCGACCTGCCACACGCATGGACGGTAGACCACCTGCTGGGGAAAACGACACGGCAGTCAGGGTGACTGCCCAGTGGCCCATCGCCGCATGACGTGGTACAATACATAATAAAGGTGAATAGTAAGTAATATACGTAAATGGATGTGATAATGGATTTCTGGATAACCAGTCTTTCTGAAACGGTTGAAATTTGCGAGTGCAGATTTATCGTTCGACAGTCTACTTTATGGACAACATTGGAGCGTCCAGCTGTAAAATCGTGAATGGTAAGGTATCATGTAATGGAGTCCTAACAGTGCGTTAGTGGCCATCCTTGTGGTCGTTTCGTGTCTCTAGGGTTCCATATTGATGTCGTTTTGATTAATCAAATGTCCGTTCTTCGAAGTGCCTGACCTGCCCAACGTTGTTTGACTGCCTGTATAAGTAACTGCATCTTCCAACATGTACAATTGACTCATGTCAGAGTTGTGTAGATATTATGTGCGCTTGCTATGAAGTCTTAGGCCGAACATGCACTTCTCTTGAATGGCTTTGTTTTCCGCTGCACAACATATTGCAGGTTGCACTGGGGAGTCCAACAGAGAAATGCAATTCTGGTTGTGCCTTTGGCCAGAAATAGATATATAGACGAGATAACAACCGGGCACGAGAGACGTCATCTTTACATGTATGGATTCATGTCGTTCGGCATGTTGATCATGCGATAAAGGTATATGTACTCATACGCTTTTTACGTCCTACATCAATTGAGGTTGACTGGATCGTTGGAAGCAAAGCGATTGAGCATGAATTCCATCTTGCACGTGTTCTTTTCATGTGTCACTGCTTTTTCCTCAGAGTGAAGCGATGCAATTATTTAATGTGTGTCTGTGGCGACCTCTGTGATGAGTTCTCGGTCATCCGGTTAAACGGATGTCATTAAATCAGCTGACATTTACGTTTATTCAATTGATATCCACATCGCACTGACTGATCACGGATTCAGGTATGGGTGAAAAAAGGCTCTGCAGAATGGAATCCCCTTGACTAATTCCTTTATGTATGAGTACTACTACCGGTCTTTGGTAGGCGTGTAATATATTCGTGTTATACGTCTCACAGTCAACAAGGATGCATGTACCCTGATACGACCGAATTTTATATTAGAGACGAATGTTGGTTTTACAGAGTAAAATGCTTTCTTGAAGTTTGAGGGATTTTAGCAAGTTTAATGTCAGGACAGGTCATATCATAACTGGTGGGGTCGTTGACTAACAAATAAAGACATATCCACAATCCCACGGCATCCGTCTCTGCCATGTACCAAGTTACATGTAATGGATATATTGTAGTGGATCTGGAGAAGCGTGATTGGTCAATATTTGTCAAGATCTTTATTGTCTTCTCCTTTTTTGTAATATGATCATTTTTTCAACTTCATTAAACCGTCGAGGATCTACTTGTATGGAGAAAGAAAGTGTGCTCCTGCACTTTGAAGTTCTCCACAGTTTGATTTTTTTGTCGGCATGTTGGTATGGGTGGAGTTGGGGGTCTGGGGAATGCATATTTGGTACTAGGATTTATACAGTTAGGTGAATTAATAGTTCATGATCTGTCCATGTCCAGTCTTGACGCAGTATGGTGTAAAATTGTTGTTTTCAGGCAAGAAATGGCATTACTTTCTACCTCGATGCATCTGAAAGCATGTTTATTGCTTCACTTTGTCTTCTCAGCTGCGAATTCTTCACACGCATCTCGTGTGTATAAACATAAAGTGTTATTTTTTATAATAATTAAAGTAATAATAAGAACCAGCTGACCCGAGCAGAACATATGCCAGTCGTTTGAACTGAACACACTGACAGAAATAGTGATATTCATTCTTATACTGCAACACTAGATCAATTAATAAAAGCACAGGAAATAATGATAACACGTACGAATACAACTGGTTATTACTTTATTTCAAAGCAGGAACTAATGATTCATGATAAAAACAGCATGTGTCTCATTGAGGGAAATGATGTACTGGCAAGATGGAAAGAGTACTGTTCCGAGCTATACAACTATGAAGTGCGAAACATACCTGAGAAAACAATCCCCCCAACACCAACACAAATAAAGGATAACCAACTGATAACGACGGAAGAGGTAATTGCAGCAGTAAAGACATTGAGAAGAGGGAAGGCGGCCGGCGTGGACAATATATCAGCACAGCTCTTACAAGCAGGTGGAGAGGTAATGGTGGAAAGGCTGACACACATCTAAAACAAAATATGGGCGACAGAAAACTGGCCTAACTTATGGACGAAATCAATAGTTATACCGCTACATAAGTCTGGAAACCTAAAGCTGTGCCAACATTACAGAACAGTAAGCCTCATTAGCCACCCTAGCAAGGTCATGCTTAAATTAATCCTCGACCGATTGAAACCCCAAGCAGAGAACATTATTGCCGAAGAGCAAGCAGGGTTCAGACAGGGAGGAAGCACTACAGAACAGATCTTTAATTTAAAGCTGCTAGGCGAGAAATATCTCGAACAGCAGCAAACACTGTTCCATGTGTTTGTGGATTTTTTAAATGCATTTGATAGGGTATGGCATAAAGCGCTTTGGGCAACCATGAGGATGTATAATATCAACGGAAATATTATAAAGGTCTTTGAACACCTGTATAACAAGGCGTCTAGTGCAATTCTTGGGAATGGGAGGCGAAGAGACTGGTTTCGCACATCAGTTGGTGTGAGACATGGGTGTAAACTCTCTCCAACTCTTTTCAATATATTCCTTGAAGGGATTATGAGTGAGGCACTTGTAGGTCACGTTTGTACTTTCAAGATAGGGGGCCGAACGATTACCAACCTTCGTTTTGCAGATGATATCGACGGGTTGGCGGGTGGTTAAGAAGCAGAACTCCAGGAATGGGTCAGAAGGCTTGATGAAACAGCTCTTGACTATGGTATGGAGATAAACGTTGGAAAGACAAAATTAATGACAAACAACGCTACGGGCTTCAACAGCAAGATAAAAGCTAACGGTCAGGAACTCGAAGTAATTGACATTTTTAAATGGCTTTGGTCGATTGTCAGTGATGAAGGATCAAAATGTGAAGTATTGGCTAGAATAGCACAGAGAATAGCGGCGATTGCACGGCTTAACAAAATCTGTCAAGATAAACGGTTAGCACTACGCACGAAAATCAGATTAATGCGTACACTGGTCCTGTCAATATCTCTCTATGCATGTGAGACATGGACAGTTACAGCTGACCTTCAACGAATGATACAGGCCTTGGAGATGATATGTTTCCGTAAACGTTTAAACGTCACGTACAAAAATCGAGTTACAAACGAGGAAATCCGAAATAGAATTACAACAGCAATAGGGCATTTCGAAGATCTCTTTGCAACTGTCAAAATAAGGAAACTCACTTGGTACGGTCACATATCGAGATCAAATGGTCTTACAAACACAATCCTCCACGGGAATGTGCATGGCAGACGACGAAGAGGCAGGCCCAAAAAGAGATGGGAGTACAACATAAAAGAATGGACCAGTCTCCGACCAGAAGAGTCACAGGCAGCGACATCTGACAGAGAGGGATGGCGTGGAGTTGTGAGGATGTCTTCATGTGTACCCCAACGACTTTACCGCTTACGGTATGACCTGACCTGATCTGACCTGATAGTGTAAATCAGTTAAAACTGAAATAAACAAAAATATGTCAAAATGAAACATTGATAAAAGCAATATGGAAAAAAAAAAGCCGGCTTGAAAATATGTAAACACCTTTGAAAAAGATGATTTTGCCTTTCTACATTACATTTTTTTGACAAAAACACATTTTAATATAAACAGAATTACTCGTTGCAGGTTGTGAATTAATTTAATAATATACTTTTACAAGGAACATTAATCAATTCAGATAACTTCAACAAATATAGTCATCCATATATACACGCAATTAGTTGTAATGAAATGGCAAACTTACAACAAAAATCGAAATGGACATGCGGCAAAATTAAGAGACTCCATTTTAACGACAACAAATAATTTAGGGTAGCTTCGAATTCCAAGAATTACGTTAATATAAAAACACATTTTAAAAGTGAAATGCACATTACCATGTCAATGTAATCACTAGAAATGTGACATATGTATGTGGATATACACAACAATACACTTGTAATATAATGTCAGTGGCATCTGGAAAATTCTCAAGCAATTTCAGAGCGCAGACAGAGGCACTGAGGTCTGCAATAGAAGAAATGCTGACAAGCAAAAACAATGAAAGCCAGATAGTTCTGTTTACAGATGTCCCTACAGTAGCGCAGCCCTAAAAATCCAGAAAAAATACTGAACACTGATTTAAGAGTAGTACTTTGTCAACTATGCCATCAGTACGTATCAAAAAGAGTAGTGGTACATTGGGTTCCATTTCACTGTAACATCCAAGACAACGAAGAAGCAGACAGACTGGCAAAAGAAGGTGCACGACTACCACAATCAGATTCTAGTGAACAAGTGTTATAGTGCGACCTACGAAGAGTCCAAAAGGCTTATTAGGGCCAGATACATTGGCCCAAATGGGAAACATAACATACTGGCTACACAAACAATTATACCTATTACCAGTTGAGCAGAAGGGAGCTGGTCGTGGTCGTCAGACTCCACACAGGCCACAACAGAATGAGGTACCACCTATTCAATAAAACGAAGATAGGTGGCACTGACGAATGCACTTGTGGTACCGGAAAAATGACCGCTGAACATCTGCTGCAAAACTGCCCGATATACGAGGACCAGAGAAAGTGCATGTGGCCATCAGCAGTGGCAACACTAGACAAGCTCTATGGCAGTGTCGACAGCCTCAGGATGACCAGTGCTTTCTTCGAAAAAATACAGGTTAACGTTTTACAGCGTACGAAGAAGAAGAAGAAGAAGAGAAAGAAGAAGAAGAAAAAGAAGAAGAAGAAGAAGAAGAAGAAGAGTAAGAAGAAGAATAAGAAGAAGTAAAATAATGTCTGTATCAGCTCAATGTGTGACATCAATTCTGAAAAAGTATTGTATTCCTAAATAACTTCTGACCCTCAAACATATATTTAAACAAGTTCTATTAATAAATCATTACGGTCGAATGTTTTTTGAGTAGTTTCCTATTCAATACGAAACAATATGATGTCGAACATGTACATGTGTGTAGTGAGCACGCTTGGTTTATGATCACATCATCCCGGGTTCGACATCATGTTGTGTTCATTTTTAATGGCCATGTTGAGAAGTTTGTCCAATATGACCATGTCTTTACATACACATAAAATGCACACAAGTATTGTACTGCAAAACTGTCTGATTCGAACATGAACAATAACATATTAAAAACATATACACACAAACACATGTCAATACGCCCTACTCTCGCCCAAAAAAGGTTATTGCGTAATGAGAAAAAGTAGAATCCAGAAAAACAAACCGTCAACAATCTATAAAAATACACTTTTACACACAGCATTGTTTGACACGAATGTTAGTGAATACGTTCTCATTTAGAATTTTAACATGGCGTGATTATCATGCTAATGTAAATTGAGTAACAATTAACAGTTTATTTTTTTGAATATATAAAATCTTAGGGAACGTTTTGCAAAATAATCCTTTCCCAATGAACTTTGGTCGGATACTATATAGAGCACATGGAGCATATTTTTCTTCACATTATTATAATTAACATTTAGATCTGATATCGAATATTTGTGTCAATATCAAATATCATGTGTATCTTTAAAACTCTACCTAAATTTAGTCAAATGTAAACATAAGAATAATAATGTTTGACACACGTCAGTATGACCAATATGTTATATGTTGAACACACATTTCAAAAACAAACGTTGCACTGGTCCTCGCTCAGTGGATATTAATTAAGATTTTGCTGGTAAAGAAATAGTATTTTTCTCAACCGAAACACATTTAAAGGAATTGCCTCCCCCTTCTTCGACAAATATACGACAACTCTTTCTGTCTCACATCAACTGTTGCAGCTCAATGCACATCTCTCTCAGCCATATTGGCCTCAAGATCATTACGACGAAGTAGTGCAGTCTAAATTTGGTTGGTCAAGACTTCGTTGCCAAGTTAGATTAGTTTTAAAACTACAAAAACATTATGCAAAGCATTTGTTGTGACCTGACCAAAGTACACATATATATCATGTATACCGGAATATCCCCGCTTCAGTTGAATTGTGTCAGTCTTTAATTGAATGCAGGATGAGAACACTAGTATCATGGGTGATAGTAGTAGCACATTATAACATGGTAATCAATGAACACAGGTAATATCCGTTTACGTCTAATAAATGCATTCACACACACACACACACACACACACACACACACACACACACACTCACACACACACACACACACACACACATCCACCCCCCCCCCTTTCCCACATTCACACACACATATATACACACATGCAAATACATGTGTATATATGTATTTAATAGGAGTAATAATTTTACAAGTTTCCCATACCACAATAAACAATTCGTCATTCTTAAAACCAATATTATCAACAAATGGGACATTCCAATAATTGCTCCGTTCTCCGTCCAAAAGCCAGCATGGCGTATATATATATATATATTTATTCAGACATAGTCCTAGTCAGGTGTTTATTTCGTGTTCTTCGGATCTTTCCAGACAGAACACACGTTCTACATCTCCCTTAGTCACCCCCAAATATATCATCCTAAAGAAATATGAACGTTTGCTAGCATATGTCTCTTCATATTTCTGTAGACTGTCCATGACTGCCATTAAGAACTCAGCCCCGTCGCTCATCATCACTGCGTCATTCACCACAGCTCGTTCCGCCACTGCATCAGCTCTTTCGTTGCCGCAGACGCCTGCATGTTCTGAGCAGTAGATCCACGTGACACCGCGGATACCAGAGTTGTTTATGAGAGAGGCCTACTCTCGTTTCAGCATGCACCTTTCTATCTTACGGAACGTGCTCTGAGATCCAGACAGTATCAATGCATGTGTCACCGGTTGCGTCACCAACCAAGTCAGGGCCACTGTAACAACCTCAAACGTCTTCCTCATATTTGATGTGACAGTGGAGTAGGCACCTGATTTTTTGCAGAATCTCCTTGCCATTTTGAAACATACGAAAACCCAATGCACATGTTTGCATCTCTGCCGGTGCAGCCATTTGTGTGCATTACTGCGTCGTGTGGTCCTGAGTGTTGCTGGATCAGCTCATGTATTGAAGCATATGTCCTAGTGCAACCCCACTAGCGACATTCTCAGTTCCCTCACCACCCTTGTCAAGCAGCTCTCGTTGCCCACGTCTATCCATTGACTACCACATACCAATTATTCCATTATACAGACCCTCATCAGAGAGTCTTCTGTCTTTGTCATCCTAACGTATATATTCAAACACACAATCAAACACACATATACACGCACCCACCCATAAACACACACACATACACACACATACACACACATGCACACACCCACACACACACACACACGTACTTAGTCGCTGCCTGCGGTTTTGAGGTTTTCATGCAACATCATCCAGCCAATCTTTCCGCTTCGTTCCTGTTGGCTTCGTTCGAGTCTAGTCCATGATTTCTTAAAGATTGTCTAATGTTGTCATCTCAGAGAACATTGTGTTTTAATTGAAGTCAGGATCATTGGTTTGATGTAACATGATTGCAGTGTTTTCATTCCACATAAATGACTAAACCATCAATATGCAGATTACTCCAATCAAGTCTGCAGTGAAATTATAGATCGTGTCGTTGTTTCTATTGCCATTGTCTCTTCTCGTTACTGGGACAGTATTTCTTAGATATTCTTTTTTTTGATATTTATAGTTATTGTTATCAGTGATATAGATTGATATTCATAACTAACAACGGGTATATATATGGTGTGGTATCCGCACGTCTGATTTGTATTTCTAATTGTGTAGGTTATATTAGTGCGTGATTAAGTTGTCTGTCAATGTGCAGTGTTAAATTATATGTAGATTTAAATTTGTTTTTGTATTCTCTCTATCATGCCATGATATTATATATTGGATCTAACCATTTGGATCTCTATACTGTTATCTACATTGAGCAATACATGCCAGGAAACAGACATTTCATGAATGTTATCATATTATGATTCCAATATGTAACCATGTGCGTTAGATGATACATTTCTGCATAACTATGTAGCATTCGCGAACCTTTTCAATCATTAATGAAATATCATTATCCAAATCGTTATCGCCATCATGATCTAGTTTATCAATCCTGTGACAGTTTGTAATGTTGTAAGAGTATGTCTTTGCATTTAACCATATCATCTGCAGATCACTATATTTCACCATTTGTTCGTACTTCAATGTGTCTGCATGCGTAAGATGTAAAGGCGAGATTGTAGAGCTCCGTTCCACTTTAAACATGCATCTTGCAATCTAATTTTTTTTCTGAAGAAGGGTGTCATTTCTTATTGTCTGACCCAGCCAACTGAATCTTCTTCTTATTCTTCTTCGCACGCTGTCAAACGTCAACCTGTATTTGTTTCGAAAAAAGCATCGGTAGTCCTGAGGCTGTCGACACTGGCTTAGAGCGTGTCTAGTGTTGCCACTGGTGATGGTCACATGTGCTTTCTCTGATCCTCGTATGTCGGGCAGTTTTGCTGCAGATGTTCAGATGTCATTCACCCGGTAACCCAAGTGCATTCGTCAGTGCCACCTGTCTTCAGTTTTTTTAATAGGTGGTACCTCAGTCTATTGTGGCCTGTGCGTAGTCTGAAGACCACGACCTGCTCTCTTTTGTTCAACCATAATAGGCATACTTTTTTGTGTAGCCAGTATGTCATGTGTCCTATTTGGCTATGTATCTGGCCCTAATAAGCCTTTTGGACTCTTCGTAGGTCACACTAGAATCTGGTTGTGGTAGTCTTGCACCTTCTGTTGCCAGTCTATCTGCCTCGTCGTTGCCTTGGATGTTACAGTGGGATGGAACTCACTGTAGCACTACTCTTTTCGGTGCGGACTGCTTGTATAGTTCATAGCGAACTGCTCTTAAATCATTAAGTTCAGTACTTTTCTGGTTTTTTAGTGCTGTGACTACTGCAAGGGCATATGTAAACATGACTATCTGGCTTTCATTGATTTCGCATATCAACATTACTCCTACCACAGCCCTCAGTGCCGCTCTGAAATTGCTGGAGAATTTTCCAGTTGCCACTGACAGTATAATTTGTATACCATTGGGTAGGCTCAGTAATACCCATGCCCCTCCATTCAATGTTGTGTTTGTTACAGAACCGTCGATGTATGCTTTGGTCCATTCCATGGTTAGGTAGTATTCCGTTATGTACTTCAGGGTTATGTCTCTTCTTTCTTTTTCAGTCCGGCTGTTCTTGTTTCCAATACCTGGTTTATTTTCTACCACCTCCGGAATTATATGCTGCTTCCAGGTCAGTTTGCGTACAGTACAGTAGGGATGCGATTTAGTATTGTTACGGTGTTCATAGGGTCTTCGTTCACCTTTGCTTTGACTCTTTCTGCAAAGTTTCTCCGCGTTAGATTCCCATTTCCAAATATGTTTAGTCTCTGATGCATTGGATGGTTTGTCAGTCTTATGATTGTCTCTTCTTGCTGCTGGGCTCTGCAGTCTCTTCTGTCGGTCATGGATTGCAGATTTGTAATCCTCTCAAGTTCTACAATTAGCGTTGACTTCATGTCTCCTGTTAAAACTCTTATGGCTTGGATTTGAAGTTTGCTAATTTTATCAAAATTCGCCTTTGCTGCTGTAGTCCATGCCGCAATGCCATACTCGAGAAATGGTCTCATTCTTCCAGAGTACAGTTTCTTTAGTATTCTTTCGTCTGCTCCCCAAATTGCGCAAGCAGGATTCCTCATGATTGCCATTCTTTTTCTGGCTCGCATTCGGTTTCTCTCGATCTGACTTTTATATGTCATGCGCCGATCACATGTGACTCCCAAATAGTTTATGTTATCGTTTGGTAGCAGATATTTCCCGTTATGACTTATTTTAGCGTTCTGGGGTTTGTTTAAAAACGAGAATATCGTACATGTTGTTTTTTTGTCCTCGTGTATTTTGACCAGCCATGAGTTGGCCCACTTCTCGAACGATGTTAGGGCCTGCTGCATCCGATTGCTTGTTACAGTGACATTTTTTTCAGAGGTCTACATAGCCAGATCATCTGCAAACTTGGAGCTGTTGACTCTGATTGGTAAATTATATGTGATGTTGTTTATATACACCAGGAAAAGTGTGGGTGGCAGTATGGGGTACTTCTTACTCCAGTGTCACCGTTTTGCTCATCTGCACGTGTACTTGAACTCTGGCTGTTCTGTTTTCCAGGTAGTGGCTGATCCATCTGTACCTTTTCCAACATACTTCACTCCTTCGTAGCTTGATTCTAAGTCCATTTTTCCACACCTTGTCAAATGCCTTCTCTAGATCCACCCAAACCCCTACTGTATGCTTTTTCTCTCATTAGGTATCCTCTATTTCCTGTGCTATGAGAGTGGTCTGGTCCTCAGTGGATCTGAAATGTCTAAATCCTGCTTGCTGTTGAATTAGTATGTGTTTTTCTTCTACGTGCCACATCAGTCTGGTGTTTATCATACGCTCCATCAGTTTGCCTACACAGATCAGTACACTGATGGGCTTGTATCCATTTGTATGTGTTCGTTCTATTTCTTTCTTTGGTACTGGTATAAGTACAGCATCGTTCCATGCCTGCAGTACACTTTCCCTTTTCCAGCTTTGGTTCAGGACTGATAATAACTTCCTCTTTGCTGTTTGGGCCAGCCCCATCAGCATTTTGTTTGTTACCCCATTTTTTCAAAGCGATTTCGTTTTTCTTTAAAGTTATCATGGCCTCATCCATTTCATTCATTGTAGTTTTGCCATCATGTGCTCCTATGGTGCCATCTTGATGTTGTCGTGGCTCTTTTGTTCTTCACTAATGTATGTATGCCTGTTTGTAGGGAGATCAATGTGGTTTGCTCTGGCATAATGTTCTATAAAGGTGTTTGCTGCTTTTTTCCAGTAAGCATGTTGTCGCCCTGCTTGATGGTTATTCATTTTTTTTTTGGTGTTTCATGGCTCTAACTAAATGCCATAGTTTGTTCCCTTCTTTATCTAAATTGAGGCTTTCTGTTTTGTTGTCCCAGCTGTCTCTTGTTATTTGGTTTAGTGTTCTTTTGTATTTCGCCGTGATGTTCTTGATGGCGATATGTGCCTACATAGATTGCTCTTTCTCTGTCATGTTCCTAGCATTTGAGACTTCATCCTCCGCTTTCTGCAGTTCATCATTCCAATATGGCTTGTAGTTTTTCCTTGCCCCTCTTGGGCTGGTTTCGGTGGATGCTTCCATTATTGCTTTTCTTAGGCTTTGCACCATAGGTTTCATGCCAACTAAATCGTTATTTTTGTTACATGTTAAATATTTGCCTCTGTGCGTCTATTTCTGTGCGGACATTGTCATTGGATCTAATGTCTGTCCAACTCACTAATTCCATTTTTTCAAAACACTACATTTAAGAATGGCTACTAAGTTGGTTCATTTTTCTTTGCAAGAGTTCGTGTTTCAGCCTAATACAGTTTTTCGAGAATTATTTTAATTTTTTTAATCCTGATATTATTTGATGTTAGCAATTTATATTTTTCTATAAAGATCGTTATATTCAATGACATCATTGTTTTAACATATTCCTCAGAGGGGGGATATTACGTTTTAGTATTGGTCTGGATGGCCGTTTCTCAGAGTTAGCTACGGATTCCAATTCGTCTCCAGCGGACCATGTCTTGGACAAAGGAATTTCAGTGCATGGTAAGCTCTCCTACATAGGTTTGTCAGATGTTATTGTGTACAAGAAGTGAGTCTGATCAACTCATTGGATGGGTTCTTCCCCGCTCTCTTATTATGCTTAAATTACTATGTGCCCTAAATGTGTATATGTATGACCTTGTGCGATTATGTGTGGATCAATCATTATATTTATTTGGCTACGTTGCTTGTTGACACAAAAAATATTTGTCTTTATTGTGTTCACTTTCATGGCAATCTCGTTGGCTTTGTTATTTATTTTTTCAGTCATCGTTTGCAAATGTTGTTACTGGATCTCCCGTTTTGGCTTGGTCGTCTGCCTATTTGAGAGTATTGCCTTTCGAAACAGTAACTTTGACGCCCTTATTACAACTCCGAATCATATCCCATTTATATCATCTTATTGAAACATTACGGTACTATTCATGGGGTGGGGGTCTAGATTAACGGAGTTCATGTAGTTAATTAGGCAAATAAATACTCTTCGTTGTTAGTAATTAGTATTATTGCTGGAAGCCGCAAGGATCCAAATGCATCCTATATCCATCTAATCTTAGGAAATCCAAACTGGTAATGTTTTGGTATCCCCTTTATCTTGCCATTAATTATCTACTTAATTATCTTGAAAATAATTAAGTTATTGTTTAATTATTGCGCTCTGGACACATCACATTTAAGTAAACGTCATTAACATGTTTAAAAAGTTAATTTCGTTGTCCCTCGATATATAACCCGTCTATTCGTAGAGCTTTGATGGTAGGTGTGTATATATATATATATATATATATATATATATATATATATATATATATATATATATATATATATATATATACATACGACATTTATTATTAGTTATAAACGATACGTTCCTCGACTGGGTAGTTAATCTTGCGCGTGCCCGAACCATATCTCAAGTAGTGATGTTTTGTCACCAAGTGACTTGTGGAGACGTTTATTGTTCTTACCCGTGAAGTCGGCCCCGTACGGTCGTGATGGCCATGTAAGTCTTTGAACTGTTAGATTTCTTATTGCCATAGGGCAACTATTTCCTGATCAGCGACCACGCTTGAGCCGGTTCGTTGGTTTCACTACTTTTATGCAGCTGCTGCACAGCCACATGTGCCTCTCTTTATATTTGTTTACATTTTTTAAAAAGTGCATGTCCCTTGTATAAGAGAACAGATGGGGAAGCCGGAATATTGGATTCCAAAGGATATCTCCGTGAAAATACGGACTGTGCAAAGATCAGTTCCAGTAATATCGACTTATAAGCAAGCATAGGTGACATAGCTACATTGACTTACAGCATTAATTGACGATGATACACAACATGTGTTAACGCAGGGTATTGAGATTACATTTAATGTTCGACATAACTAACACATATCGCAATGTGCAAGTTACTGAATGTATATGCACTAATAATCTATAGTATCCAAGAAGCAGGCATTTAAAAAAAGGAAGCAAATACAAAATAACAGACATTGCAAAAAGAAACGAAATGCATTTGAGAGTAAGTGTCTTATAAACTGTTGAACATTGGTTTGGAGCAAACCATAAACAACAAAACAATTACAGAAGTCACTAATGAACAATATGTTTCATCACTCATCAGTAATGAACGGGGGTTATACATTGAATATATTCATAAAATAAGCAGAAACGTAATTTATCTGCAAGAGTTTATGTGGTGAACGAAACCGAAAGAAACGCTTCGCAATACAATCGTCAGAGAGGAGTGTTCCCCTTATGGTTTGAACGACATACATGAACTAGGATAACAGTCTTCACACATTCCAAGCAAGAGAGCATCGGTTTCTTTCCTATGTGCCGTTTATGATACTTCAAGAACCGTGATTTATTGATATAATATAGTTATAGTACGTGCTTACTCTTTTGAGAGTTAGAAGCAGGTTCCACGATTTTTACCTAAAATAGTATTTTTGTAATATAAAAACACATAACAATGATATAAACGGTGTACATAACTTTTCCTAATAGGGTCCAATATCGGTGGTCTGCTATTAAAATAGTTGTATGATTCCACATCATATATTCCATATATATATATATAAAGAACAAAATTGATTCCAACTCCATTTCACCCTTACATTAATAATAGCGTTCCTTATGTATACCCACTTTCTGTCGGCTAACCTTTAAGAGCAACGTTTAACCCATTTAGGATCTTCGCCACCTTTGTCATGTGTATTCAACTTTCTAAACAATCTTAGATTTTGAATTATTTAAAATACCTTTGCACAATCTGATCTCTTCTTGCAAAAAAATAATACACTTTTCAAATGAATTAACCAAACCAAATACATGTTCCTGTTAAGAATGCGTCTATAACAAACACACCAGTCCTGCTGTCTCAGGTCATCCGTGGAAACGTTATTAGCATATGTATAGTGATGATGATATTTGATTACTTTTGAGAACCATGAATGATATAGTTCAATTCTGACAGACTTTCCTTAAGGCTAATGAACGAAATTCAAATCTGAAATAAAAATTAATAAATTGAGTGGACTATAACTCTTTTTTTTTTAAAAATAACCTTCGGCAGATGTCTTTTGTGCAAACTATATAATTTGAATAGTAATTAATTTTTTTTTTGCAATCTGAAGTGGCATGCTTGCAGTTTTTATATTTCAACATAACTTTAGTTCTTTCAAGTGGTTTATAGCTCTGCAGAATTTGTATATAACAGTTTCTATTACTCAATTTAATATAAGCAAGACTAAGTATTTCCAATTAATTATTTAATGCATTCAATGCCTCTACTATCACATGCACATCTTGTTTAACTACATACAATTTTCGTAGTATATTATATTAACTTGAAAAAAAAACAACTTCTCGCCGCCTAATACGTCCTTCTTTTATCTCGTTCCAAAAAACTGGGACTCGTATCGAATATTGTTGGATTCCTCGGATTCGACATATTTACCGGACTGACGCCAAGGATACTTTGATATTGTGATTGTGTGAAAGAAAGGGGACATACTATTAACGAGAGAAAAAGTGGCTGAATTCAGATGAATGTGTAAAGAAGCCATAAGGTTTATGCCATCTCGAAAGAAACATTTACATTTGTAGCTCAAACGACCGTCGATCATTGGTATGAAAGTAGGAACAGATACTTTTAATTTTGATACATACTCTACCCAGATGTCCAGGCTTATTGAATTCATTGGTGATGGGAAAGCAGCGTTATTAGAATTATCATTAAGGAGTTAGTAAAAGCGGTCACAGAGTTCAAGGTCAGTTTTACCTGAGTATTTCATTGTTCTGTGGTTGCAAATAATATCATTAATTAAAGTTCGAATTTTGATGGTGAATACTTATTGTATTTCAACAACTACTTTAGGGAAGGCCTGGATGAGAGTACAATTATCATTTCGCGGAGTTGATCCTAGCATCAAGAAATAAATGAAATGATTATAGAACATCAACCAATAATCACATGTAGATTCGTAAGTAAATTGTGGAGAGACAACAATAAAATAACAATGAGGTCTTCGTGTTGAAATAGTCAACTAGATGCAGGAAGACGGTGTCGTAAAAGTCGGGTATGAACTCAGAATTAGAGGGGCAGGCTGACACGATATATCTGCAAGAATTATACGTTTTGTGGACGGTGGGACGAGTCAACAAAAAAAAAAGCTGGAAATACTGTCGAAGATTTGGAAATTAGAGACACTCTGAAAGAGAAGTTGGTACTCAACCAGATCAGACTGGGATGTTGAACTTGGTCCTGCTGTAATAGCATCAGCATCCTTGCGCAATGGATAGAAGGACTGGCGGAACAGTAGTTGCGTTACTTTATGAGGCATATAGAAGGTCGGACTGAATAGTTGTTGTGTCACCTTGTGGGGCATATAGAAGATTGGACTGAATAGTTGTTGTGTCACCTTGTCGGACACATAGAAATATGGGTTGAATAGTTGTTGTGTCACCTTGTGGGGCATATAGAAGATCGGACTGAACAGTTGTTGTGTCACCTTGTCGTACACATAGCATGTCAGGCTGAATAGTTGTTGTGTCACATTGTCGGACATATAGAAGATTGGACTGAATAGTTGTTGTGTCACCTTGTGGGGCATATAGAAGATCGGACTGAACAGTTGTTGTGTCACCTTGTCAGGACACATAGAAGGATGGGTTGAATAGTTGTTGTGTCACCTTGTCGTACACATAGCATGTCAGACTGAATAGTTGTTGTGTCACATTGTCGGACATATAGAAGATTGGACTGAATAGTTGTTGTGTCACCTTGTCGGACACATAGACGGACGGGTTGAATAGTTGTTCTGATCATTTAAAACTAGTAACTGCAGCCATGTTGCATACTTTGTGTTCATTTAATGAGACTGATATCATACTCGTTTCACATTCAGAATCTTACAAAATGCAGATGCTAAACGTACCATTTAATCTGTGTTAAAGATTGATTTTACTTTCTTAACAGCCCAGAAAAATTAAATATACCGAAAACAAACAATTTGTAAAAGAAACAAGCCCCCCCCCCCCCCCCCCCCATATTCCCCCCAACACCTTTATCATCGTAATGGTTGAGTAGCCTCGTTACAACCCCAATCATTCTTTCTTGTCCGCATGTTTGATCACGTTAGTCATATGTTAGAAAGTAAACGATGCTTGGGGCAGGAGGTATTACTGCGACACAGACAAAGGCGCTTACAATCATATAATGTACTCTTGATGTAGAAAACGATATGGTTGTAACCTCCGGATTTGAAAATAACACTTAAAAATAGATTTTAATTAAGTCACCGTTTAATGACTAATTATTACTGATGCTGTTTGTTTTACCTTTTGAGTTGTTGTTCAACGGAATGGTTTATTGTAGATCGTAAATGCCAAAACAAAAAACTATTGACTTTCAATTGTCTTCGACGCAGAGGGAAGCTCAGTGTATGTCTTCAACTGAGAACCAATTTATTTTGTTTAATTGCCTAAAAATTACTTGGTAAGTAGAGAATTAGAAACAAATATACGGTTAGCAATTATACGTGATTACTTGTTGACCATTACATTAGTTGTGGTAGCCCCGCTCGCAGGACTAAACTTCGTATCCAAGTATCTCTATAATGGGAAATGGAAGTTCAGAGATTCTCTATTTTTCCGTCTGAAGTTTTGTAATTATTATACTGGAGTATCATGGGGCATGACCAACGCGTTGGAGATCGTTACCGCTGCCTTTTCCACCTTGCATGTACCAGACTGCTGTCGACGTGCGCATACGTTCATCGGTTCTTCTGATATGTGTCCTCCTCTCTGAAGTGTTGCCATGTTTGTCGTCTGCAGCACTGTGTAGAATGGTAAGATGCCCACCTACTAACACGTTGAATGGAAAGCTTGGAAAATGGAATTTGGCGATATGTACGTTTCGTTTTTCGAAAATAACATTATGATGTTCAGAAACCGAGGATGACCCATTTTAAGAGAATGCATTACCTTCATCACAGAAATCCCCAACGTAGCCATCGACACACACATAGCACTTCCCAGACTGCTGACTGCACATGTTGTCCAGACAAGTTTCGTGACATTTCGACTCGCACTTTGGTCCATACCAGTTTTGTGGGCACTCTAAGAGTAAAACACTGGATTGTTTAAACATGAAAGTACATAATTGTACAGAACAACAATTTCACGAAAACACAGACGCATTTTGTAGCTATCTAGAAAATAAGATGATAACTTCGGTTTTTTGTTGTTGATCTTCTGTTCATGCGACTGATACGAAAAGGTTTTATTCTTTTGGCATTTCTATCAAATGTTGTTATTGATGTACTGTGATCAAGATGTTGAGCAGCGAATGGGCTGCAGCGGTCAACAACCCACTGCTGACTACTAGTGTCAGGATCAGGAAACCAGAACGGTCAGGACCATTCTACCCCCCCCCCCCCACATGTTATACTGGATAACATGCTGCAACAAAGAAGGTTGTCTAAGGAGAAGAAATCGAAGAGCGAATGTGACAGACCAAAAGTTGCATATATCACAGTAAAGCTGACAACTAGCAACACAACACATTCAGTTCTCCGGATTACATTATGCTACTTGCACAGTTTTGTTCAGGGGTTGGTAGCGAGACATTTATGAACTAACATAGAAAATATGAAAGAAATATCACCTATTCAGCTGTAAAGAGATATTCAAAGATGTCCACTTAACGAAGAACCGTATCCAATTACAAAGAGATGGTCAAAGTCCGACACTTCTCAATGTGCCTTATCCGGTAGGAGAGAGATAGTCAAAGTTCGTCACTCACTCATGTGAATGTTTCGAATTTTAGAGATATGGTCAAAGTTCGTAACTGCTCTTGTTTTCTAACCAGGTGTAAGTACCCATATTGTAAACATTATGTAGCAGATCAACAGTTCATATCCATACACGCTCGCGTATCCTGCAAATACTGTAATTATACTTTGGTCATGATGATAGAGCTCTACTTAACGGGGCATGCTAATAAGGGATATATTACAATCGTGCACTCTTTTTTCATGAGTCAGTATTTGTTTTTATTTTGGGATAGTTCTTTTCTCGATCAGAAATCCTGCCAATTCATGTTATTTTCTCTAATCCACACCAGTGATTTTCTTGAGAGAACAATTGTTCATGTCAGTATGCATGTCGATTTCATTTAAGCAATGTTCTGTATGTGCCATACACGGCACATACGTTATAAACCAGTGCTCCCCATATTAATGTGTGTGATGCCATTCTTTTCAGTAGAAGTATGTTTTCAAGCCCATTGTAGAACCTTACTTGACTTCTGTTTTGCAGAAAGTGTCTTTCTGTCTTCATCGTTACCTCCTGCCAGATGGTGACCATGTAAATGCATGTGGAGGGAGTATGTTGCTATCAGTTCTAAGATCATGTCCGATATATGGCCATCGTTTTGTTTTAATGACTGATGACACATGTTGTTGATTGGTGTATTCTCTTAATGTTAAGTTGATTAATAATTCATCCCATCCAATGCCCAGCTATTGTCTAAGACACTTTCTCTCAAATGCAATTAGCTTCTTTTCCTAATCATTTTCTAATTTTTCAGCATTCACATACATATGTGATTATTGGTAATACGTTGTAATTTTACAACATGCGATTGTTGTGCTCAATCAGTGAGTAGGTTTCTCGATGTTCGTTACTTGGTTAAAAGCACCATGGGCGAGAGCAATGTCAATGACATTTTTGTTATATGTTTTTCTATCTTGAGCCAGTTTGCTTTCCAGATAGATGCAACGGTCAGCTGTTTCTATAACGTCCCAATGCAACTGGGTAATAACAGCCGTTTTTGGGGGTGGAACTCATGCTCTTTGTTATGGAAACATTGGTTGTGAATCATATATGTTCTGTAAAAAGAAGAAACGTTCATCCACAACAATAAATGAACAAAGAACATACATGTGTCTGTATGATTTGCATAATAAAAAAACATGAATCACCATCTGTAATGAAACACATGCTTCCCAACCACTTTTAGCAATTCAGCGCACGTATTTAAAATAATGATGATTTTACAGAAGGTAATTGTGAAAGTGGTGGTTGATACAGATACACGTATGTTGGTATTGCATGTATCCTGCGGCCGCTGAGACATTACAATACCTTCACATTGTGAACCAAAACGGGTTCCATAACATGAGGTACAATTTCCGGAAAACATTTCACATATCTCATCAGCACAGTCACGCGGGCACTGAAATGAACAGTTTTCTCCAAAATAGCCTGGCACACATTCTGTAAAATAAAATATGTACTTGTGTTGATTGTGTTCCTGGTTATTTTCATATAGTATGTGAAGTCACGTAAGAAGGAAAACTAAACATTATACGTATCTTGCAAATGATTTATAAATACATGTGTAATTAGGAAATAAAACACATTATGTAAACAAATGCTGAAATAATGAACATCAATTACACACACGTGCATACATATTCAAGGGAATAAGACATGATGCAATTGTGCGGCCATAACAAAAATGACTTGTCAGTGTTATCAGGCAGGCATAACATAGTCGCAAGTGGATATCTGGAAATACCACTAGAGAGTTTTATAGTACATACCTTGAGAACCTTGCTAGTACTCTACAGCTACAAGCAATGGCACATTTGTTTGAATTATTTGAGATATCGATTTACAAGATTATGCAGCATAATTTATGTGTATCGGTTTGTTCAGTAAACTGGAATCCAACGACTCAAGATTCAGGTTGAAAGTTCGAACAAAGTGATTCTATTTTTAACGGTGTCCGCACGTCGTAGAAAGTGCACATTAGCAGGGTAGAGGCACACACACCGTTGACTGACATGTAGAGGAACAAGTATATTTGGGGAATCTTCTTCTTCTTCTTTTTCTTCTTCTTCGTACGCTGTCAGACGTCAACCTGTATTTGTTAGAAAAAAGCAGCTGTCATCCTGAGGCTGTCGACACTGCCATAGCGTGTGTCTAGTGTTGCCACTGGTGATGTCCACATGTGCTTTATATGGTCCCCGTATGTCGGGCAGTTTTGCAGAAGATGTTCAGCGGTCATTTTCCGGTTCCACAAGTGCATTCGGCAGTGCCACCTATCTTCAGTTTTTTGAATATGTGGTACCTCAGTGTGTTGTGGCCTGTGCGGAGTCTGAAGACAACGACCTGCTCTCTTCTGTCCAACTGGTAAAAGGCATCGTTTTTTGTATAGTCAGTATTTTTTGTTTCCCCTTTGACCATGTACATGGCCCCAATACGCCTTTTGGACTCTTCGTAGGCAACACTAGAATCTGATTGTGGTAGTCTTGCACCTTCGTTTGCTAGTCTGTCTCCCTCCTCGTTGCTTTGAATGTTACAGTGGTATCGAACCCACTGTACCACTACTCGTGTTGGTGCGGACTGCTGGCATAGTTAACAGAGTAGTGATCTTAAAGCATTAAGTCCAGTATTTGTATGACATTTTAGTGCTATAACTACTGCCAGGGCATCTGTAAACATGACTATCTGGCTTTCATTGCTTTCGCCTGTCAGCATTGCTTCTACTGCAGCCCCCAGTGCCTCTGCCTCCGCTCTGGAATTGTTCTGGAGAATGTTCTAGTTGCCACTGACAGTGTTATTTTTCTACCATTTGGTAGGCTCAGAAATAACCCTGACCCTCCGTTCTGTGTTGTGTTAGTTCAAGAAATGTTTGTGTATGCATGGGTCCAGTCCATGTCTGGGTAGTTTTCCGTTATGTATCTCAAAGTCATGTCTATTATTTTTTTTTCAGTCTCGCTGTTCTTGTTTCCACTACCTGGTATATTTTCTACATCTTCCGGAATGATATGCTGCATCCAGGTGGGTTTGCGTACAGTAGGGATTGGCTTTGGTATTGTTACGGTGTTCATAAGTTCTTCGCTCAACTTTGCTTTAGCTATTTCTGCAAAGTTTTTCCGCTTTAGTTTCCCATTTCCAAACCTATTTAGTCTATGATGCATTGTATGGTCTATCAGTCTTCTGAGTTTCTCTGCTTACTGTTAGGCTCTGCAGTCTCTTCTGTGGGTCATGGATTGCAGATTTGTAATCTGTTCAAGTTCTACAATTGGCGTTGACTTCATGCCTCCTGTTATAACTGGTTTTGAAGTTTGCTAATTTTGTCAACGTTCGCCTTTGCTGCTGTTGTCCATGCCGCAATGCCATACTCGAGAACTGGTTTCACTCTTCCAGCGAACATTTGCTTTAGTATTCTTTCGTCTGCTCCCTAGCTGTGCCAGCAAGTGTATTCATGATTGTCATTCTATTTATGGCTCTCATTCGGTTTCTCTCGATCTGACTTATCCATGTTATGCGCAGATAAAATGTTACGCCCATATAGTTTGGGTTGTCATTTGGCCGCAGATATTTGCCGTTAAGACTTATTTTGGCGTTCTGAGGTTTGTTTGAAAACGAGAATATCGTATATGTTGTTTTTTCCTCGTTTATTTTGACCAGCCATGAGTTCGCCCACTCCTCCAACGATGTTAGGGCCTGCTGCATCCGGATGTTTACTACAGTGAAATTTTCAGAGGTCAACATAGCCAGATCGTCTGCAAACATGGAGCTGTGGACTCTTCTTTGTATATTTTTAGTGATATTGTTTATATACACCAGAAAAAGTGTGGGTGACAATACCCATCCTTGGGGTACTCCTTGCTATTGTGTCACCTTTTTGCTCATATGCCCTAGTACTCGAAATCTGGCTGTTCTGTTTTCGAGCTATTGGCTGATCTATCTGTACATTTTTCCAGATACTTCACTTCTTCGTACCTTAACTGTAAGTCCCATTTTCCACACCTTGTCAAATGCCTTTTCTGGATCCACCGAAACCGCTACTGTTTGCATTTTCTTTTTGTACGCATCCTCTACTTCCTGTACTATGGAGTGATCTGGTCATCAGTGGATCTGTGTTGTCTAAATCCTGCTTATTGCCGTTTTTTTATTCCAGGTGCCACATCAGTCTGGTGTTTAACATACGCTTAATCAGTTTGCCTGCACAGCTCAGTAGACTAATGGGCTTGTATCCATTTTGATATGTTATATCTTTTCCTTTCGTTGGTACTGATATACGTACTGCATCATTCCATGCCTGCGGTGCAATTCACCTATTCCAGCTTTGGTTCAGGACTGATAGTAACTTCGTCTTTGCTGTTTGGCCAAATCCCATCAGCATTTCGTTTGTTACATCATCTTTTCCGGGGGATTTCTTTTTCTTTAAAGTTCTCATGCCTCATCTATTTAATTCATTGTTAGTTTTGCCATCATGTGCTCCTCTGGTGCCATCTTGATGTTGTTGTGGCTCTTTTGTTCTTTACTAATGTATCGTTTTAGTCTAGTAGCATTTTTTTTTTTAGGAATCAACAAAACAGTTTAATTACTTACAAACGCAAAGATATGATTTTTTTCAGTATCTAAACACGTGTGGCTCGACTCAATGTTCATGATCAGATGCTGTTCTAGTTCTGATTGCAATTTTTAAGTCGCCTGTTTAACATACAACCTGAATCATGACTCTACAAAACAAAAACAAATGTTCCCGTTAATGGTCATCTGGTGTTTAAATCATACACCGAAACATATGTTATTGGTCCTGATAGAGTTAATCGACGATACACGTTAGCTTTAGCAGTAACAATGTCTCATTAATTGTTCCAGCCATCGCTGTTCAGCCTCTAACACGAATAGCTTCCATTTGCAATCATGTTAATAGAGAGTATCTCTTCTAGTGACCGATTTGCCTAGGTAGGTAAGAGTGTAAGAGTTCCTCAGTTCTCCTAGTGTTGCTGCATGCCACCGGAAACTCAGTCATGTTGGACTGCATATCTTGTTAGAGGAGGTGTTAATGTCATCATAAACAGGAGATCCAAGATGGTGGCGGCATTCGCGTTGGTGTTATTCTTCAGCGGTCTTGGATTGATCAGCTGACTTAACGTCCAGTTCCTGATATATATATCATGCTAAAGAATGTCGGTGTCAGGACGTGGCCCCAATCGGTCCCGTTCTTAACTGCAAAGCATATCGACAATTCTCCTTCGTTCAATAGTTTAGCCATCATGTCGTAATGAAACTGACGGACACCTTTAATCAATCTGCCTGGGAAAAACGGAGTTCATCATGCTATGTCAGATCCCTTCCCTGTTGATGGTGTCAACGGCTTTTGTCAGATCGTCAAAAACTGCGCAGGCCAAAATTATGTTCAAAACATTTCTCATGGAGTCAACATGCTGCATATTTAATATCGATCGTCACACGACCAGTTCGAAAACTATACTAACACTGACTACCCTTTCGTTTGTACAAGTGGACAATGGATGCATCTGTTAAGTTTCATGTATCTGGCTGTAATATAAAACTGAAGAGAACATGCATGTCAGCAGTGTAAACAGGATGTGTAGGTAGGAAAAATAGATGACCCTCGAACTTTGCCGCTTTTTCTTTAGCTGATTGCTTTCTTTCACTCATCATTGCTTGGAGGAGCGTCAATACTTAAGGTATTGTAAACGGACATTTAAATGGTTTACACGTTTTAGAAAAAGGCAGGCATTCGTGAGTAATGATCTCGGTCGTTGTGGATCTCAACACACTACAGCCAGGTCTGTGAATACCCATATTGTGGAACGCCTGAGCCTAGAAAATCGAGGCATTACCTATCTCACAATTGCACAATATGCAATTCTTCATCTGGCTACGGTAAACACTATTGTTGATGGACATTTGCATTTTCAGAAGTTAAGTGCACGTTGGGTGGCAAGAGAGCGTTCCGCTTTTGACCGGTACAGAAGAGTTCAAGTCTGCACTGAAATGAATACCATTTGAATCGCTTCATTTCATGAGACGAAATATTGGCGCATCATTTTACTCCTGAATCGAAACGAACATTAAAGTAGTGGACTCATGCACAATCACCAACACTCACACCATGTCGGACATTTGTGTCTGCGAGTGTTTTCTGGGACATACTTACATCAGTAATGTTAATTGTCTACCCCGGGGTGAAACTATCAACAATAAACAGTGCGTCGCAAATTGAGTGATGTGTATACTTCTTTTCAGAAAAAATGGCCTAACTTGATTACAAAGGGCGTCGTTATCTTGCATAATAACCCTCGACGTCATACGGCTGACTGCACTAATTACCATCTGCAGCAACTCGTGATGGATGTATTGTCACAACAAATGTACAGCAAAACCTCACTACAAATGATTTCCACCTGTTTGGACCTATACATCAATTCCTGGGTTCTAAAGATTGTGAAGCCGATGACGTCATGTCACATGACGCCATGGATAAGTTCAGACAAACTGAACTTATTTATCGCTTGATGCTTTTCAATCATTACTGAAACAGTTGGATACGAACAGGGACGTTCACAGAAGATTATTTCATAAATTGCATGTTTACTGTTGAGCATACTAATTTTTTTAATTGAAAAATAAAATGTCGTTTTTTGAACGCACCTAGTATATGTATCCATTAGCATTCAGATTGAGAGATAAAGATTGTCTGGAAAGAAGTCAAACACAGAAGCAGGCAGTCATACAGACATGCATAAACACATACAGGCAAAATATACTGACCAATACCCTAACCACGGCTTCTTTGAAGCCCTTCTCTGAAACAACGGGTTGTTTCAATTGCAGCGTGGCTAAATTAGTGAGGGATCGACGTGATCCTCGTAGTAGTAAGCGATAATCAGATGAAGCCAAGCATAGCACAGTCGCCTAGAAAACGCATGTCAACAGTCAACTACAAGCTCGGGAAATGAGGTAAATAACTGACACTCGCATTTCACGTTATTTTTCAGAGTACACACAAGAGCAAACCTACTAATTTTGGGCAATCGCAAATAACAATAACAGCAAAACAAACACATCAAGTGAGCTTTTAGAAATAGTATTCTTTTTACTTTTCCGCTTTTATCGCTTGCTTTCCAACAAGATTTTTGTGTTATCTAGAAAGTCTAAACACATCTATGTACTATGGCTTTTCAAATTACTATTTCCACAGCGATCTCCTCATACCATCAAAAGTCTAAGTAAAAGTTATTCATGTATGTCTTATATAAGTTTTTGTGTCTAAAAATTGCCACTACCCACAGGTCTCTTCCCAACACAACGTTCACCGAAGAGAACACTTTTTATGGAATTATGTTATATTCTTTTTATATGTCTTATATACATTAGTATACTACTATATAGTGTACATATAACATATATATTTATATATATATATATATATATATATATATATATTTATATATATATATATATTTATATATATATATATATATATATATATATATATATATATATATATATATATATATACATCTATAAACATATATATATATATAGATAAATAGATACATATATACAATGTTATTTACATATACTATGAATATTTGTGTATCAACAATAAGTGATATGTATTTACCACTGCACATGGTTCCAGCAATATGGGTTTTGCACGTACACGTTCCGTCCTCGTTATTGCAGAAGGTGGCACAATTTTTAGAGCAGTTCTCTCGACAGCCTGCTCCAAACGTGCCCTTATGACACTCTGTATTAAGATGATTATTCTATTAACTCTGCTAGATGTAGAAAAGTTAGTAAAAACAACGAGAATTTGTAATCTCACAATTAGTTCTACGTTGTTATTATGTGTTTATCGTCGCCACTTGTAATGTATTCTACAAGGACGAAAACACATGATCGCAGAAAAATAAGCGACATCAGTTAAACAAAATGAAAATGTTCAGAGGATATGAATAATACGTATTCTTTAACCTGTTTTAGGAACGTTCATAGTAGGCACACGTTTCACGTCCTCCATTTTGTAGTTCTGGAAGATCTGGGGACATTAAGCCATCTGATATACACTAATGTCACGGGCCTTCAAAACTATCAAGTTATACAATTAAAAAAACGTAAACACTATAGCGTGAAGACAAATAAATAGGATAGCACACGCAATGACTTGGACTTAAAAAACGACATTGACTTTGGTCCTGAAAAAGAACATGAAAATATATTTGGAAGTTTGACTTTTGTATTGTAGATTACCAAACTTTTATGTACAAACAACTCAATCCGCATTGAGGCCATGGGTAACATATTCGCAAAGATGTAATTTTCTCTTCAGTTTGCGTCGAAATTCATGTCACCATAAACAGCATAGCCTTGACGATACGTTATTATGATACTTCTTCTTCTTCTTCATCGTACGCTGTTTACAGCGATATTTACGTTGCACTGATTTAATTTGTTAGCCAGTGGCTCAGTGCATCCGATTTCAACAGGCGTTTCTGTAGGGTTGCCCTCCTTAGCCTTTGGCTGTCCCCAGCCTAACTGCAAGGCAGCAGTTGTTTTTGGTCAGAGTTGTCTCTCTTGGGAAGTTGTCTTGCAGGACTATTGAGTCTTCCCTACTCGTGTCTAAAGCGTTTGGCAATAAAATGATATACTATGTACTAGTTTGTACTATCCCGGAAGAGAGGCAGTCCAGTGTGACTTTTTCCCAGGATCGTCACGTCCTGCCAGAAACGCAGCATATGCATATGAGTGAGGTATCTTTTTGCTCGCTCTATTTTCTCGGCTCATCTGCAGTGATGGTACGCCTAGCATTCCCTCCACCCGGGAGCTTGCCACCATAGGACAGGAGGTGCAGTGTCCGCTGGACTGCATCTCTTCTGCGTCCATTGGAATGACTGATACAATTATGATACAAAGTAGTCGATTCAACATTGCAGAGTTCCGCTCGCTGACGTCAGTTTTGCAGTTGTTAATTAAAATCGAATTCTTTTTGGGTCAGTAAATCATTCTGAACGACTTCAGTTTCCTTCCGTGTTGAAATTACAACATCAGTAGTAGTAGCACTCTTCAGTCATTACTGACTATAGTAGCCTTTTTCCAGTCATTACTGACTATAGGATGATACAACTTGAAACAGTAAACAAACAAATATATACTTAGCTTTTGTTTTATTTCTCTCTGCGGCGTTGTCTTTTCATGTCTCTGTGATGCAAGACTTATCGTCACCAAGCGTGTGGTGGCCATTCAATGTACACATCCACCTGGATCGGTTTGCAGCTTCGTCTTTCCAGGATATCAGACGTTGTCCAGAACCCTAATATCGTGAAATCACAAATTTGAAACTCAACTGTGGTCGTTCAACTGTTCTTGTGCAATCCGCCAATTGTCAACATATGATTTATTTGGGAATGCAACTACCTTCCATGTGACACACATGACTGTGTCAGCGTAGTCTTTGCCGTCAACAAATAATGTGCATGTTTGGGGGAATGGTGCATGAGAGCACCTCATCATTGTTCACTTGTCCATATTTGTTATCCCACGGATGGTTAGCAGGCGCCAACAATTGATGATGTTCTCATGTGTGGCATTAATTGTCCAAGTGTTCCTGCCAGATAGAAGTGTGCTAACGACACATGCACTGTGCACTAAATCATTGTTTTAAATGTCAGTTTCTGGTTTTTCCAAACACATTTTGTGAGACAAGCAAATGTAGTATGTATCAGAACATATGCAACTGTGACTGTTCATTTCTGGGTCTAGAGAAATAATATAGTTGATGAAGAACTCCAGGTATGTGAATGGATATACATTTGCCAGTTAAAAAGTATGAATGCTACTGTTTTGCGTGGTCTCTACTTCCCATTTCAGCACATGTGTTGTGTTGAGACATTGTGAGAGCAAAGCCTTTATACGTCTGCATTATGCGATATATCAACATATGAAGTTCATACTGACTGTAAATGACAATTCCAATCTCATCAGCAAAAAGCAAGTCCCTGATAGCGATTTGCCTGAACGTCGGCTTGGCCTTGAGCATTGTAAGATTAACAAGCATGCCACCCGACCTAGTCTGCAGACATAGATCTACATTTGCGTTTCCAGAAACATGTTTCAGTAGAGAGTTAATTAAAGATCCCGAACTGTGTCGGTGCGAGAAAACATCCATGCTTAAGACTACTTTGAATACCAATTGGTTGTGATATACTACAATACATTACCATGTTCCTGTCATTAGCTAATGAAACGATACAATTAGTCGAAGCTGTTTGATTGGGTATTTTTGTTCTAGAGATAATATTGATGAGACAATCACTACTAACTAAATAAAATGCATGTCTCAGGTCAATGGATGCGACATGAAAAGACCGGCTCTGCTCAGGAGACTTTTCCTGAAGTTGTCGAAGAGAGAAAAATATAGTCGATCGTTTATCTTCCATACCTAAATCCACACTGTGACTTCGGATACACTCTTAGCCAATGTATATAGCCTTAGTAAGATTACTCTAGCAAAGATTTTTCCTACAACACTTAGTAGAGAAACGCCTCGATAGTTATGTCTTTCACTACTATAACCTTAGTTTTTGTGTAATAGCAACAGCATTAAACCCTTTATTTCCACCAAACAGAGACCTATCGCTCTCGAGTATGGAGGTCAGAGACTCCAACTGCATAGTAGTTGGAGATTTCAACAGCCACTCGGAGAGATGGGGATACTCTGACACAGACAGCAGAGGTGACGAAGTGGAAGATTGGGAGATAGATGCAAATCTCTCCCTAATCAATAGGCCGGAGGATAGCCCTAGCTTCTATTCAAGAACATGGCAACCACCTCGACTCCAGATTTGGCCTTCTCCACACAGGACATACACTATAAAATAGACCGCCAGGTGCTAAACCAACTGGCAGGTAGCGACCACAGGCCGATCAGGCTAACCATTGACATGGAAGTAGGCCCACAGGAAGCAAAACCGCTCCCACGTTGGAATTACAAACGAGCCGACTGGGACAGATTTGCAATCCTGACAAATGGGCTGTGTGAAACCATCAACACACGAAACACCAAAATGAAGCCCATGGTAGAGAGCCTAAGCAAGGCAATAATGCAAGCCGCCACTGAAACCATCCCAAGAGGAGCTAGGAAAAACTATAAGCCCTACTGGAATGATGAGTTACAGAAAGTGGAAGATGCAGTAACAAATGCTAGGAACATGGCAGAACGAGAAAAATCCATGGAGGCAAACATCGCCCTCAAAGCCGCCACGGCGAAGTACAAACACACTCTCAAGCAAACAGCAAGAGAAAGTTGGAAAAATAAAACGGAAAGTTTAAACCTGGACAAAGAAGGGAACAAGCTATGGAAGCTAGTCAGAGCCATGAATGACGAAACCCCGTCAAATAAACAAATTACTATCAAGCAGGGCGAGAACTTGATCACAGGTAAGAAAGCCGCAAACGCCTTTGTCGATCACTATGCCAGAGCAAACCACATCGAGGTCCCTGCAGATAAGCATACAGTCATTAGCGAAGAGCTAACGGGACACGAAAACATAAATACGGCTCCTGAAGAGCACATGATGGCCAAACTAACAATGCGCGAAATGGAAGAGGCTATGAGTACACTAAAGAAAAGGAAATCTCCCGGAAAAGACGGGATAACAAACGAAATGCTGATGGGGCTGGGCCAAACAGCGAAGAAAAAACTACTATCAGTTCTGAACCAAAGCTGGAAAAGGGGTATTGTACCCCAGGCATGGAAAGATGCAATACTGGTACCAGTACCAAAAACAGGAAAGGACAAAACAGATCCGATTGGATACAGGCCCATAAGCCTACTGAGCTGTGTCGGCAAGCTGATGGAACGGATGATAAACACCAGACTGATGTGGCATCTGGAAGAAAAACGAATACTAATTCCACAGAAAGCCGGCTTTAGACAGCACAGATCCACTGAGGACCAGGTCATCCTCATAGCCCAGGAGATAGAAGATGCCTACCAGGCACAGAAACACACAGTAGCTGTTTGGGTGGATCTGGTAAAGGCATTTGACAAAGTCTGGAAGGATGGACTTAGAGTCAAGCTAAGAAGAAGTGATGTCTGTGGGAAGATGTACAAGTGGATCAACCACTACCTCAAACAAAGAACGGCCAGAGTCCAAGTACAAGGGCAGATGAGCAAAAAGGTGACACTCGAGCAGGGAGTACCCCAAGAAGGAGTATTGTCACCCACACTCTTCCTGGTATATATAAACGATATTTCAGAAAATATACCAAGAAGAGTCCATAGCTCAATATTTGCAGACGATCTGGCTATGTGGACCTCTGAAAAAAATCTCACCATAGCAAGAAATCGGATGCAGACGGCCCTAACATCGCTGGAAGAGTGGGCGAACTCATGGCTGATCAACATAAACGAGGAGAAAACCACATGCACAATATTCTCGCTTTCAAGGGTATTTTCCTTCATAATCACAAACAATATTCAAAAATGTGCTGAAAGATCCACTTTCTCCACTCCTACATGAATTTCTGCTCGAAAATCATGTTCATGCTTTTAGATGAGCACGGTGAACATTTCCGCCAGGACATTGACACGTTGGAAAAACGCAATCAGGGACGTTTGTGCCATTCTCCTTCTTTTTCTTCTTCTTCTGCGTACGCAGTCAGACAGTAACCATTATTTTTTCGAAAAAAGCGGCGGTCATCCTGAGGCTGTCGCCACTGCCATAGAGCTTGTCTTGCAGTTTCACTGGTGATGGCCACATCTGCTCTCTCTGATCCTCGTATGTCGGGCAGTTCTGCAGCAGATGTTCAGCGGTCATTTTACCAGTACCGCACGGGCATTCGTCGGTACACCCTATCTTCAATTTGTTGAATAGGTGGTACCTCAGTCTATTGTGGCCAGTGCGAAGTCTAAAGACAACGACCTGCTCTCTTCGGTTCAACTGGTAATAGGCATCGTTTTTGGTGTAACCAGTATGTTCGGTTTCCCATTTGGTCATGTATCTGGCTTTGATAAGCCGTTTTGACTCTTCGTACGTCATACTAGTATCTGTTTGTGGTAGTATTGCACCTTTAATTGCCATTCTGTCTGCCTCCTCGTTGCCTTGGATGTTGCAGTGTGATGGAACCCACTGTACCACTACCCTTTTTGGTGCGGACTGCTGGCACAGTTTGCAGAGTGCTGCTCTTAAGTCATTAAGCTCAGTGTTTTTCTGGCTTTTTAGCGCTGTGAATACGGCGAGAGCATCTGTCAGCAGGACTATATGGCTCTCATTTTCACTGTGTGTCACCATTTCTTCCACTGCCGCCCTCAGTGCCTCTGCCTCCGCTCTGAAATTGCTTGTGGACTTACCAGTAGCGAATGACAGTGTTATTTTTCTGCCATTTGGTAGGTTCAGGAATGCTCATGCCGCTCTGTTCTGTGTTGTGTTTGTTACAGAGCCGTCGGTGTATGCATGGGTCCAGTCCATGCTTGGGTAGCTTTTCGTTTTGAAGATTAGGGTAGTATCTCTCCTTTCTTTTTCAGTCTGGCAGTTTTTGTTTGCAATACCTGGTATATTTTCTACCACCTCTGGAAATATATCCTGCTTCCAGGTAGGTTTTCGTACAGTAGTGATGGGTTTTGGTGTTGTTAGTGCGTTTATGGGATCTTCGTGCATCTTTGCTTTGGCTATTTCTGCAAAGTTTCTCCCCTTTAGTTTCCCATTTCCCAAATTGTTTAGTCTCTGGTGCATTGGATGGTCGGTCAGTCTTCGGAGTTTCTCTGACTGCAGCTGGGCTCTGCAGTCTCTTCTATCAGTCATGGATTGCAGTTTTGTAATCTTTTCAAGTACTTCAATTGGCGTTGACTTCATGCCACCTGTTATAATTCTCATGGCTTGGTTTTGAAGGTTGTTAACTTTATCGAAGTTCGCCTTCGCTGCTGTTGTCCATGCCGCAATGCCATACTCGAGAAGTGGTGTCACTCTTCCAGTGTACAGTTTCTTTAGTATGCCATCGTCTGCTCCCCAGCTAGTGCCAGCAAGTTTCCTCATGATTGCCATTCTTTCTCTGGCTTTCATTCGGTTTCTCTCAATCTGACTTTTCTTTGTCATGCGCCGATCAAATGTGACTCCCAGATAGGTTGGGTTGTCGTTTGGCTGCAGGAATTTGCCATTTAGTTTTTGTGCCATTCAACATTGACTTACTTCTGCTGGATCCTTGCGAGAGATGAACGTGAGCAGTTATTCAAACGTCAAGCAAAATGGCATTGCTCGTAGATGCGATTTTTTTGGGTACATGTTTATGTTAGGTCTACGTGTCAATTATTATACATATATGTATGCATATATATATATATATATATATATATATATATATATATATATATATATATATATATATATATATATATATATATAAATATACATATATATATGTATATATATATATATATATATATATATATATATATATATATATATATATATATGGTTGGTTGGTTTGATACGTGTGTGTGTGTATTTGCGCGTGCTCGCGTGTGCATGTGTGTGAGTATGGGTGTGCGTGTATGTGGGTTGTGTGGATCTGGGTGTGTGTGAGAGGATGTGTGACTGTGAGTTGGGTGTGTTGGTGTCGGTGTGTGTGTGGCTGCGTTTGGGTTTGTCTGACAGACGTGCGGGCTGGCGGGCGTGACTGAGATTGGTCTACATGAGAGATGCCAGCCACACGTGAGTGAACATAATAACATTAACGTGTACCATTTTGTTCTCAGGATGTTCTGGTCAGAAACCATCAACTCAGTCAGAATCTTCTGATCGAACCAAAATCCAGATTGACTTGCTCAGAGAAACAAATAATGCATGCATGCAGTCATTGGCTGGCTGTTATGTAATTCGAAGATCGTCCGTTTCCTAAGATAAGAACTTGATACCATCACCGGAACCATCATCCGATACACTGTAACTGAAGGCGAAAGACACACCGATCTAACATAAGGTGAAGAAAAGCAATGTGCTTTGAAAGAGAAATCATTCACATAGTCGGAGGGGGGGGGGGGGTATTATTTGAAAGGTGGCTGTATGCCTGGGAGGCTTGGATAGCGTACTGCTGCCCTAAAAGCCGCCTACAGGTGGATGTGTTACTGATCACAGCGTCAATCATTAAGCATGTGTTTATAAAGAAATTATGAAGTATGGGAACAACATTGTTTCCAGGAGCAGAATCAATGTTCAAAAACATATATAGTATATCTGCCGAGTTCCATGTTTTTGTGTCCTCTAAGCTGTAAAGTGTTCCTCCTTTTTCTTTCACTTGCATTTGGTGATTTTTGAAACGCGTCTCACTACTATTGTAATTTATCCGTTATTGCTTTCTCATGTTCCTGGCTCGATTTTCGTAATTCCCAACCGCCATCAGTGTGATAGTTGTGTCTTCTTTATTGTGTCAGCATTGTTTGCAAGAGAAATATCGTCTAAGACTTAAGGCATGGGCATACACATGTAACTGCACACGATGATTGTATTGTTCATTTGACAACGCCTTGTCTAGCTGTTTAGAATGGTCTTTGCTGCTGGAATGTGTAAACATTAATACATTACATTTCATGATATGCAGGAATATGTCTTCAGAAAGTGCATCTTGAATGATCACAGCTATTATATTGACATTGGAAAGATCTCAACCTTTGGGATTGTGAAAAGAATAGCATTATGTGTTCATTGTTATACAGTCAGATGAGACCATTCGTATCGTGTTCTGTGAACATCATCTGCAACAAGTTGAACCAATGGAATACATACTTTAATGAATTAAAAGCAACACTTTTTAAACTATATCAATTGTTCCGATTGGTTATGATTTACTGCATTCCTTCTCATTGTAACACTATTGACAACAGCGATTCTAGCAGACTGGTAGTTTGCATGCTACTTCAACCTAAACTCAGTGTGCCATATTAGGATGGTCAGTCTTTGATAAAGATAATATGCATGAATAAGACGGAAACACATAATCCAAGCCAATAACAGCATAACATTGAGGATATTGCCAGTTCAAAAGTCGAACATGTGTTTTTGTTGTTGTTGTTATTGTCGTTGTCGTTGTTGTTGTTGAATGCATACAATAAGTGAGTTTACTCTGATGTGTGAGCAATGACAAGGACGTCAGATGGCGGGTCGTAGTAGTTTTCCTTACATGCCGAGCATGCTGATGAAGGTGGACCACCGTACTCCTGGCAATTGTGCATACTTAGCTCCATCTGCGTGGCGTTCAATACAACGGGTATCATATCCATCTGCATCTCGTCAGCCAGCCTGTATTTAGGGAATGCTACATGGCATATATATTATTGTCTTCGAAAGTGTATTGACCCTGACGAGACGTCCTGGTCAGTATTTTGGGCCTGACTGGACTAGCGGCTCAGTTCCCACGAACAGGTTATAATCGTCAATTGTTGCAGTTTTCTCATTCAAAGAGGAGAAATCCATTAGAGACTTATAGCTGACAGCATGCGTCATAGTCAGCATACACAAGCTGTCAAAGATTATAGGCTGCATCTGTGCAGCTTGGATGAAATAATATTTATCGAAGAGGTAAGGGAAGCAAAGCCTCACAAATACAGTCTGCTGAATCAGTTGGATATACATGATGAGATATGCCAACTTCCTGCAAAGTATGACACCCGTGTTGCAACATTTTCCGGACGAACACAGAATAAAGATACACTAAGCACAAGCACTCACGCACATATATAACATATGATTAATAAACTAAACATACGGCGTGCCGATGGATGTATCTGACACACGATAAACGTGAAGGAGGAGCATACACTACCTATGTGTCCAACATGAATATCACGTTTCTGGATATGACACGTGTATGGAGCGGCTACTAGTCTATGGCTAGCCACTGGAGAAGTTACGTGTCTAGACATGCTGTTAGTCACATTCTCAGTATTGAACAAGATACGTGTCTGGAGATGTAATTAGTATCAGTCTAACAACCAGCCAACATCCGTGTCTGAATATGTCGATAGTCTCAGCCTAACCACTGGACAAGATACGTGTCTGGAGATTTCAATTGCCTCAGCCCAATCACTGGACACGATCCGTGTCTGAATATGTCGATAGTCTCAGCCTAACCACTGGACAAGATTCGTGTCTGGAGATTTCAATTGCCTCAGCCCAATCACTGGACACGATCCGTGTCTGGAGATGTCGATAGTTTCAGCCTAACCACTTGACAAGATACGTTTCTGGAGATGTCGATAGTCTCAGCTTAACCACCAGCCAACGTCCGTGTCTGGATATGTAAATTTTCTCAAAAAACCACATATTAAAGGTGCCATCAGAAAGCGGGAGATGACGTATTACATCTTGAGCATTACATTCCCTGGCTACATGATGAGTTGTCTACTCTTATATGAGTTTAATTTAAACGTACGGCGTACTTCCTACGTGCAATGTTCTCAACTTGATTAACAGTGGTTTTAAATGATATAAATAAAAACAATCTAATTTAATAGTTATGAAGTGATGCAAACATTAAAAATAATGTCTAAGAAAATGGAATATGTACAATAACAGTGGTAGTGAATGGTGGCTCCACCATAAGACTGTTAATGAATGGTTTCTCCGTGTACTAGTGCCAGTGAATGTGTATCCATAATAAAAATGATAGTGAATGATGTTTCTACAATAATGATTCCAGTGAATGGTATCTCCACAATAACCGCGACACTGAATGGTGTCTCCACAATACTAGTGGCGGTGAATTGTGTATCTGTACAAATACTACAAGTGAATGATACCTTCTCAAAAAAGTGGCAGTGAATAGTCTTTTTGCAATTATTTTCAAAGTGAATGATGTCTCCAAAATAACAATGGCAGTGAATTGCGTGTCCACAATGGCGATGCCCTATAATGGGGTCTTCGCAATAACTGTGACATAGAATGGAATCTTCAAAATTAATTTTGGCAGCTACAGCTGTAGTTCGGTAAAGTCGCCACAATACTAAAGCAGCGCTTATATCTAAAAGAATACCATACGCAGTCAATGGATGATAACAAATTCAGATATGCCGGGACAGTTTTTTTGTCTTCAATAATGTCCAATGGCTGTTAAAAACCTTTTTCACGACAATATATATCGTTTTTTGATCATCTCTTCGTTCGTGCTTACTTGCCATCAATTTGCACCGTTAAGTGATGTAATGAGGTGTAGCAGTTTCTCTTCGTTAAATGTATTTAGTCCATATGACATACACCTCTGTTATTGTAGTATTTCATTAAGCCCGTTCTCCATCTGTCGGATTCAATTCCTCGTGCCCAGTAGCTTTATCGTAGTAATACATAACGGAGTTTCAATGATATAGAACACATTCAAATGACTAGTATTGGTGGAATTATGACAATGATAATTATTCCAGTTCCCTTTTGATAGAGATACGGATATAAGTGCACGTGCAGTTACCTGATATGCAATTGCGTCCTGTGTAGCCAGGAACGCAGTCCAAACAGATTCCAGAAACATATTCACATATGCCATACACACAACGCGTACTACAGCGAGATGAGCAGTTCCGTCCAAAGTAACCTACGTCGCAGGCTTGACGACATGCCCCGGTTATGAAATGACATTTCTGAGTTGAATTGCAACGACATGCTGTACAGGAAATACCAAACCTCAAGTCCGGACAAACATTGTCTGATAGAAACCAAAAATCGTATTAATGTTGCATGTTTTATTAACTTCTGATTGTATTACATATTGATGAAATTGATGGAAGAAGCAATTTTTAAATAAGAAACAACATAGCATATTCAAAACTAGATCATGAAGGCAATCTTGGACACCTAGAACCCTTTTGCTGAATTAGAGAACGAATTATTGGATGCAATTTGGAACAAATTATGATATAGGACAGTGGAACATTGACAATACGCAAAAAAACACAACTTTCACTAGAGTCGACGGAGGTGTGGTTCTGCAGAACAAATGTTAACAGGTGTCTGAACTGTAAAAAAACACTGACAAGGCCATGCGGTACTTAAAGAAGCACACTTAATTGTAAAGGCAGGTCGAAGTAGTCATCCGTTTCCAGGCACCGTATGAGAAGGATTTAGTTGAAACATACCATGGCAACGGGTTAAATGACAGGCAAGTAAGAACGATTGAGGCAAAGAAAGAACATATGGAACAACTTGAAAGATTGACACGGGCAGCGATCAGCAATGGAGCTGATAAAAAACGCACACGATACACGTAGATGAAGATCCATGATCGCCAACGTCAACCGTCATGCCACATGATGATGCGGTGAAAATTGTGTGTTCAGGTGAGGTATCATTATCAATGAGGGAATATAACCATGCTGTAAAGGATACAAAAAAGGGAAATTTATATTAGCGATGAAAAAATAGATAATTGGTCTACACGTGACTAGCTCAAAAAATTTAATTTATCTATAAAAAGCCCAAACATGCAGGTGTAACAGTTAATCAAGGGACAAGATCAATTAAACTATAATACGTTTTTAAAAAAAAAAGTTCAGCCAGCTACAAGAACGAGAGGACATCGCTTTACATTGTGTTACACTTTCGGCTAGAGTGCGCAAGAAGAAGAAGATGAAACAGATGAAAAAGTGGACTAAAAAGAAACTGAAAAAGATGACAATGAAAAAGAAGAAACATAAGACGACGATGAAGAAGAGGAATAAAAGGCAACGGTTATATCGCAGTTTTATGACACGTGTTTGTTTTACTTCGTCTACTCTTTGTTTTTGTCGAATGAATGGACCATTTAAAGTTCAATTCGTTCAGTTGTTGTCCTTGTGCTATCACTGATACATTAATTTAATATTTTTCTTGCTTACATTTAACTGTGAATCATTATTGTGTGATATAATGATGATGCGATATCAATCAAAAAGCGAATGTTAGTGGTGTATTGATTTGGTTGATATTAAATATGCATCCATTATATAGCTATTTTAGAAACTGGAATATTCGAATAGTTAAAAGTGTCGTTTATAACGATATTACATTGTTTAATTAATAATGATATGTTCAACATGGCACAATACTTAAGTAGTGCCTGGTTGTGTGAGGAGAGACAGTTGCATTAGTGTGAATTCTACCAGTATAGTCATCATGTGGTATATTACAGGTGGTAAGTTATAGGCGATAAATCAGTATAGTCATCATGTGGTATATTAAAGGTGGTAAGTTATAGGCGATAAATCAATATTAATTTGTTGAATTATAACCTACAGTTATTAATAATATAATAATTGCGTAGGAAATTCATGGCGTGAATTGAAGTGTGAAGTCATTATCCAGTTATTTTTTGATGATATTACATGAAGAACGTTAATTATTTTCAAAGTGATCACATGATTGCATTTTAAAAAAGCCATTAATGAGTAATTCAGTGGTATAGTAGTATACGCCATAGCATTATCATTAAGTAGAATATTCATATCTTGATAACATATATTAACATAAAATTAACTAGGACAATGATTATATGCTATTATAAAACTACTCATTATCGAATGTTATAGGAATGATGTGATATTACAAATAAAGAATTGATAATTAGTTTAATATCAGCTTGATCATGACCACTAGGTTAGTCAGGCCAGAGACTGGTGTTAAAAGCATTAGTCTATAGGAGACCAGATTTCGTTCAGGAAAATCATATTGATTAGAATCATTACTCAGGGTCAGGTGAAACACGATAATCAATAATTTACCTCACTGCCTAGCTTCTTTTTCATGAAAATAGGCTGTTTCATAGACGACTGGCTAACGAGGTGTGCATTGGCCATGTGATTCTTGTAATGGTGAGGTTAATTAAAAGCCTCACATCACACTGTCCAGGTGAACCTTTTCAAGTATGCTTTGGAATGTGAAGCGTATCTCTCTAGGTAAACAACAATCTGCAAGATCTGTCTAAACAAAGCTCGAGGAGACATAAGCTACGACATTCAATCAAATGATCTAAAAGTCACAATTTAATCAGAGTATACATATTCAAATCGACTTGCTCTGAAAATGTGAACTTAGACGTCAGGAGATATAATGTACCTTCCATGAAAACATAAGTTGCAAAACTATGTTGATGAGGACAGTGACATTGTGTATATATATGTATATATATATATATATATATATATATATATATATATATATATATATATATATATATATATATATATATATATATATATATATATATATATATATTTGTATTTATCCGATTGTAGATGCACCCTATATTATGTCGTTGGTTAATTAATGTTGCAATATTATATTCTACCGTCACCTTGTCCCAGCTGGTGAATATCATTGTCAAATATTGGAATGTAATAAGTGAAAGAGAGGTGGTCGGCCAAATAAAAAATGTTCTAGATGTGTCGAGAGTATGTTCTAGATGTGTCAATGTTATGTTCTAGATGTCTCGCTTTTATGTTTTAGATGTGTCAGTGATATGCTTGGCGATTGGATTATGGCGTTGGATTCAGCTTGATACATGACAGTTGCAAGTTACTTCAAAATAACTCGCTTGATGCTTATCAAAAAACGGACTGTCTGAATTCACTATTTGAGACATATTTACCAGTTAAACTATACTGAAGTATTCTAGTCGACACATGATCTGGTTAACGGAAGGTATCTGTAGGCAAATTATTCAAAGGGTCTTCGACGCTCGTGACTGTGTCCTATATATGAAACCGATGTCAGAGTGACATTGCAATAGTCAGATAGTTGGTGCGCCATTGTTATATATGCCATTTACTTGCATCCAAACGAGGCAAGAGATTAAACACGCATTACAACGTATTAAACAAACTGAAAATATTCCTGAAATAATTGTCAGGATCCTTAAAATTATCAAGGTCGAAGGCTATCAAATGTTTTAAAATGAAATAGGATCTATATTGTTATTGCTAAAACATGCGTAAATATATTTATAAAATTACCTTGTATCATATGTTTACATTTAACAGAGTTTGGATTCAGTTTCTAATATACAAGAATACACTGGCCCGAAAATTGTGTGCGATATCAAAATGTTATTAGAAGGATGCATTCTATTATAAGAAAGTGTCGCATTCAATGGAGTTGCGATATATTTAATATCCGATCATCGTGACTAGAGAAACGCTTGTGTTAGAAAACTTTCCTCGTGGTATTAATATATCTAACTACATAACTGTTTAATAGTTTTTGTATTCACATAGAACATTGTTCAAGTAAACAATTAATACACATTAAACCAATGAATATTTTCTGTTTCTGTTTTTAACAATCGACTTCACTGCACTTCGGGAATACCTAAAAGTGATTATTGTATCTCAGTAAGGAGCACATGCCTTTGGGCCGATTGTCTTTATAGCTCTTGTGTTGTACACTCTCCTGCTCCGTGGTCCCATGCGATCTACTCCGTTTGAACCTCGACTGATGTCGGAATTGTGCAGTCTGTGGATTGCTGCATGATTAATTGCGGTGGTCTCCTACAACAGACGGCCATATATTGATTTCAACATGGCAATCATATACACCATTTACATGCCCGTGATAAAACCGTTTTAAGGCAAAATGGCAGCTCTTTCGGTGTGCTGAACCCTAACATAAGTAGGACAATATATCCATGTCAACCGCTGGAGGTTTGATGCCTCAACATCTGCTTTCCACTCACGATTAAGCCATCTCTTGTGTACCGTTTGCAGCACGGCTCACGAGTCTGTCACGATTACTACCCTCTTTAAAGATATCCATCTCAGCGCTGAGGTCACTGCCTCCATCTGTATTCACAAAATGAGGGATGTTGACATGTACGCCTTACTGCAATCGAAAACGAAGTGTGCTGTCACTCTAGCTAAAAAGCCTCAATCGGTGTCTAATTGAGTAAAACTGATCCGTTGGTGTATACGTTGGAATGACTACATCTGTTAAAATTGGTATCTTTACAGCTGTGGTTGAGACATGGGGATCCATTAAACTGAAAGGTAATCAACAGACAACTGACTATGATGAAATGTTAAAATATATTGAGTGCAGATGTATGATTACACTACAAGTTATGTGATGATTACATTAGTTTGTGAGGTCAGAATTGTTATTTAACAAATACACAGTTGTTTTCTCTTTCGCTTATCTATTTCCGATTTCCAATGATAACACTGCGTGTTAATGGGTAAGTCACGTTTTACATATATGATTTTCTGAGTTTTTAGTTACACTCATTTAATTTTGTTGTTACATAATAAGTCTCTTGGGTGGCTTTAATGAGAAAATTGTTGAATCCATCATTGCTGTATAGTTCACTACATGTTTTCCCAAAAAAAAGCTCCATCCTTGTATATATGGCTAGAAGTGTATTTGAGCAAATTGAAATCATTCTAAGTTCAAAAGAAGTGTATTATGTTAATAATAATAATAATACAAATAATAATAGTAAAAATAACATCATTACCAATTTTATGTAAATTAATATAAGTTTATCAACTAAATATAATGAAAACTGTTAATGCCACCTACAACACTGACTGTCTCTTATAGCTGTCTTCGTGCATCTGTCCCAATTTTTTAAATTTATAATTGTTTTGTATTGATTGATTTTTTTCATTTGTCACTGATCAGTGCTTTTCATTGTCAATTTTCAAAATTTGAAATGGAAGAATATACGTTGTTTCAATTGGTATTTGTCCTAATAGTTAACTCTTATCTTTCATGTACCTAGTTCCAATGCTGTATACTGTTATTTGTCCTAATAGTTAACTCTTATCTTTCATTTACCTAGTTCCAATGCTGGATACTGGCTAATCATATTGTTTCTTTAACAGGGTGTGCACTTCATGTGGCGGCACATATTCTGCGCGGGTCATCTAGGATACGGTATTAGCGCATGTCGGGATTTAGAAATAAACAAAAAACATGTTATTTATTATGGGTGACCTGCTTTCAAAAATATTAATTATAATTGAGCGGTTTAGCAGTTGTCCGATTTTAGTCAAATGAATTATTCTTACGTGGTTTAGTAAAGACTTGTTTTCTGGAATTAAATAAATGTTTTCAGTTTTTTAGTGGTGATATGAGGGTTAACATTTACACGGAAATAATGTTTTATTAAGTGGTGACGTATTTTCGAAATACGGACTATTATTGAGTGTTTAAATGGTGACCTTTTTTTTAAAGATACATCAATATTTATACGTTTACTGCTGACATGCTTTCATAAATAAACTCGCAATTTAGTGGTTCAGTCTAAACGTGGTGTTATTACCAAAAAAAAACCGTTATTGAATGGGATCGGGATGATGCTATTTTGGAAAACAAGTTGCAAATATTTAGTTTTGTGATAACGTCATTTTAGGGATAAAAAAATAATTGTTTCTGATTGTTTTAGCTCTGACAAAACTTATTAAAGAAAGCCGTTTTGGAGTTGTTTAATGGCGAATGCGCAGTGACATAATGGTTACGTGCTTTTAGAAATGTATAACATTATGACCTAATTTTAGACATAAGCCATTATTGAGCAATATTCTGATGACGTGATTTTATAAATAGAGGGCATATATATATATATATATATATATATATATATATATATTGACTGATCAAATACTCGGGTGTGCCAGTGGACACATTTGTGTCTGGTATTCGATCTTTATGTAATGTATCATTGCAAGCCATAATTTTAACTGCATCTATTTAATTAGTTTTCGTTTCTACACATTCAATTCAGCACATACATTTTCAAGATACTAAATAAAATGCCATGTAGAAAACCATGTTGACCGATAAAGGCTATTGCGCAAAATATTTAAATTGTATAGTGTTCTTGTTTTGGCATATTGCAATTTTAAAATTCTAAATTTAGAACAAGATAATACAATTAACATATAATGTTCATACATGTAGTATGTCTATGAATGCTACCGCTATAATAAAACAAACGTTATAAGAAGTTACAACACACATATGTAGATAATTGAATTATTAGGATAACCAGAACCTGTAAAACATATCTATAAATTATTATTTAAATCAAATAAGACCTAAAAGACATGGGCTAGGAAATAGTTTCATATTTTGATTGAATCTGTATAACGCATTTTCTAAGATGTTGATGGAAATCACATGGGTGTAAAATTAAGTGCTATGAAAGTTAATGCCATAAAGCAATGTTGCAAATGCTGCTTGAACAAGAGTGTGGCTTGAAAATAAACGTTGGCAGTAATCAAGCAACATACGCCAAAGCATATCATTATCAATGGAGACATTGAACAGGTAAATACATTTACATATTTAGAGCAGAGCGTCGTAGAAAGAAATACATTAAAACCGTGGTTGCATTGACAAAAAGAACTGTTTCAGGTAAGAACATGCACTGACAGCCAACATTATTGAAGGATACAGCTGAAGAAAACATTATTCGAAACTCAAATATGGTTGATTGGGACTATATGAGGCTGAAACATGTATTTTTGCAACGAAGAATGAAAAATGAGTGGACTCGTTTGAGATGACGCGTTTTAATAGAGGGAGTGCGTTTTACAGAAAGACGACCCAGTGACAATGAATGAGGCACAATATGCAACAATAGCGTGTTCTACAGTAGCTATTGGAGAGCTTTCCATTGGAAAAGGGAAATACGACTGCCATTTAGTTCACAGGTATGCAGATGTAATAGCGTTTAGATTTAATCACAAATAAAGACAGCTGTAGATGGAAAGACATAATCAGACAAACTTACAACTGCTCACAGGACTGGTAAGCGAGATGATAAATACTTTTATTTAACATGTTTATACTGGTTTGGTAGACTATGCGTAGTATGTATACATCTAGTTTCCCTAGATATGCTAAATTTCTAATGTGACGCGTGCCTGTGAATGTGCCCTTATTTAAACACAATATAATGCAACAAGATAACGATTCTTTATTTTTCAGGCATCTTCTATGACCGTCCAGCTAGGTTCGCATACATAAAGTGAACGATACACACATATGTTTGACTGTTTTTCTAGCTTTCCAAAGTGTTTGTTAATATATCGACATGATACGTTTTAGTGTGAAGATGTTAATCGTACAGATCATACTCTATCAATGGGAATATCCATATTTAACAAGTTAAAGAACTAGAATAGCGAATCCAACATGAATCGAACGCTCTACTGAAGATAATTCTGAGAATTGACATCTAGATTTAATATGTGTTAAAAGAAAATCAGTTTGTAGTCTAAAAGGAAGATACACAGTCGCAGTTGGAACTTGACACCACGAACAATATTGGCAATGTTTGGAAGAAATAATTAATGATAAGACTACTAGACTGTAGATCACGTCCTGATAACTTAGAATAAAGGATGCAAATCGACAAAAAAAAATATCACACATGATCAACAAAACCATGCAACCATCTCTACCTACCAAACGTTTCGCTTCTAACAAAACTACACTATCTTCCATTATAAATTCTTCTCTCAATCACATTTACCGGACCTCTTTCACGACCTCCCTCTTCGTTCATATCTTCCCATCAGCTCGCCTATTGTTCCCTCTCATCAATTCAAACGTTAACCACTGACTATGATGCTGAATAAATATGGCAGTTAATATCATTTTTTTAAAATGACTCTCCAATCCACTCCTCTCATTCCCACTACACTCCCTCTTAGCTCGTCAACTCACTCCGATCATTCACACCACACTACCTATCAGCTCTCCAACCCACTCCTCGCATTCACTTTACACTCCTCCTCAGCTCTCCAGCCCACTCCTCTCATTCACATTACACTCCCTCTCAGTTCTCAACCAACTCCTCTCATTCACATTACACTCCCTCTCAGCATTCCGACCCACTCTTCACATTCCGTCCATTTCTTACTATTCCACTAACCATTGTTCCCATTTTCATCACTATCACACCATAACCGTAAATATCTCAAACATATCTTCCACATTTAGCCCGTCCAGTTCCCTAATTTATATGTTACATTATAAATTGAATCCGTGTCGTGCAGAAACAATGACACTATACCATGTTAACGTCGAAGAACGCTACTTTCACGCAAGCCTCGTATTGGTACCACGGGCCAGATCCCTTTGAAAGTAACACTGTGTCTCGCAATGTGGAATATCAAATTGGATAAATAGGGCACCGCTTGCCAGTTTTAAATCAGAAACCGTCAACAAGTGTCCTCAAATCGTGAAACGAACCATTATTTGTGTTACTGCAACCAATTCCTTAGTGTTTTACCCAGCAAATCATAATTATGAAAATAGTTAACTGATTTAATACTACCAATCGGTTATATCTCCACTGTATTCTCACTATGTCTTCTTACATACCATCTCTTTAGTCATTTACCCCCATCTTCACTAGCTTAGTTTGTTTGTCCCGTCTTATCTACTAAATTCGCCTTTATCTTCCCAGCATGCATCATATCTCTTGATCCACCTATCAAGCCGCTTATGTCGTCCCTCCCAACTAACTAATTTCTGTCCACCCATCCCCCTTTCGACATACTGCCCCTATTCTCTGCCTACTCACTGTAACCGACATTCCCCTCCCTTATCAACCTACCTTATCTGTCCTTAAAGAGTCGCACATGAAATTACATATTGGTTTAATAAAAATAATTAAGGGGTAAATACAAATACATACAACAATTGTCAAACAATACATACAAGCATTTACAACATCGATTTACAGATTCAAGAAACTTCTTCTTCTTCTTCTGCGTACACAGTCAGACAGTAACCATTATTTTTTCGAAAAAAGCGGCGGTCATCCTGAGACTCTCGCCACTACCATAGAGCTTGTCTTGCAGTTCCACTGGCAATGGCCACATCTGCTCTCTCTGATCCTCGTGTGTCGGGCAGTTCTGCAGCAGATGTTCAGTGGTCATTTTACCAGTACCGCACGGGCATTCGTCGGTACACCCTATCTTCAATTTGTTAAATAGGTGGTACCTCAGTCTGTTGTGGCCAGTGCGAAGTCTGAAGACAACGACCTGCTCTCTTCGTTTCAACTGGTAATAGGCATCGTTTTTGGTGTAACCAGTATGTTCGGTTTCCCTTTTGGTCATGTGTCTGGCTTTGATAAGCCGTTTTGACTCTTCGTACGTCATATTGGTATCTGTTTGTGGTAGCCTTGCACCTTCTTGTGCCAGTCTGTCTGCCTCCTCGTTGCCTTGGATTCAAAAAACAAAAAAAGATATTCGTGTGAGACTATATTCTAACCACTGCCCTGCTTTACGGTTGGCACGCATCTAAATCATTCTGCAGATGCTGCTCTGTACATCATATTATCACACTGGTAATTAATACTTTTGAACCGCGCCGCGCAGAGTTTAAACGTGACTTTGTTTTTCACATGGATGCTTCATTTCGTCAAGCAAAGTTGGTTATGAGGTTCATAGCTTCTGTAATTTGCATGAGGCAGTATGTATGTGCCCGTATGTGTGTTTGTGCGTGTGAATGAGATTCTGCGTGTGTGTGTGTGTGTCTATATATGTTTATGTACATTTCCGTGTATATGTATGATGTATGTATGTATGAATGAGCGTATGTGTGTATGTATGTCTGTATGCATTGATGTGTATCTCTATGTATGTGTGTGTGTAAATGTATTTGTATATGTATTTCCATATATATGTATTTGTATATATTTATATATATTTATATATGTATATATATATATATATATATATATATATATATATATATATATATATATGTATCACCATTTTCTAGCATGTCCTTTATAGAACGACGCCTCCATCACAATCTGTATGAAATAAACTCGTTCGCTTGCCAAAATTCCACCTCCTCCACAGTCATACTCAGGCATTCCTGGAGTAATTAGTGCCCTCGTCTCTGTCCACCCCTTCCTATTTTGCCTGGCACTATACCTCCCATGTTCTCTCGAGACCGTGTGTTTCTTGATGTGACCAAAGTATTTGTATTTTCTAGCCAAAATGGAATTGTTAAACAAGTTCACATTTATTCTCAACTTATGCTGAATGTCGATATTTGTCTTTTTCTCTGGCCAATGTAATACTTTTACGCGAAGTATTCGACTTTTTGTCTGTAAATTTTGGAAATCGTTCATGATTCGCAGCCATACGCTGCCACATGAATAAATTTGGCTCTAAAGACTTTTTTTTTATCATTGATTCAGGCTGTTCATTCTCTGGATTGGCATAGCCAGTCTTCTTCTATTTTCTTTCTAGCAGTTGACAATTTTGCCAATTCTAGAGCCCAGATATTCTAAATGTGTGACCTGATTTATTTCCTCACCATGCACTGCAAATTAATGCTGGCATAGTAGTTTGTCGACAGTCATTATCTTTTGTTTTTTTATGTTCATAAACAGATTTAATCTTTACTGTGTCCATTTACGGCTGAAATTAGATGTTCCAGCCCTTCATCATGTCATAAAACATCACCGTCTCATCTGCGTATTGTAACTCTGGAATCTCGTACCCACCAATCAGAATGAAAAAGAAAGACCAGATCAAAATGGATACATGCCTATCAGTCTAATGAGCTGCGTAGATAAACTGATGGATCATATGATACACACTAGACTTATGTGGCACTTGGAAGACACACACATATTACTTCCACAGCAAGCAGGATTTAGACAACACAGACCCACTGAGGACGAGATCATCCTCATAGCACAGGAACTAGAGGATGCTTACCAAGAGAAAAAGCATACAGCAGCGGTTTGGTTGGATCTATGGAAGCATTTGACAAGGTCTGGAAGGAGGGACTTAAAGTGAAGCTACGAAGAAGTGAAGTTTGTAGAAAAATGTACAGATGGATCAGCCACAACCTCGAAAACAGAACAGCTAGAGTTCAAGTACAAGGGCAGATGAGCAGAATGGTGACACGTGATCAGGGAGTACCCCAAGGGGGAAAACTGTCACCCACACTTTTTATGGTGTGTATAGCCACCATCATAGAGAATATACAAAGAAGAGTCGCAGCTACATGTTTGCAGACGATCTGGCTATGTGTACCTCGGAAAACAATTTCACCGTAGCAAACAATCGGAAGCAGCAGGGCCTCCCATCGTTGGAGTAGTGGGCAAAATCATGGCTGGTCCAAATAAATTTAGAAAAAACATGTACGATAGTCTCGCTTTCTAATAAACCGTAGACCACCAAAATATATCTTAACGGCAAATATCTGCGGCCAAACGACAACCCAAACTATTTTGGCGTCACATTTGATCGGCACATGAAATATCAGATCGAAACAAACCAAATGAGAGCCAGACAAAAAATGGCAATCACGATGAAAACTTGCAGGCACAAGCTGTGGATCAGACGAAAGAATACCCAATAAACTGTACACTGGAAGAGTGAGACCAGTTCTTGAGTATGGCATTGCGTCAACATCAGCAAAGGCAAACTTCGATAATATTTAAAAAATTCAAAACCAAGTCATGAGAGTCATAACAGGAGGCATCAAGTCAACGCCAATTGTATTACTTGAAAGGATTACAAATCTGCAATACATGACCGACATAAGAGACCGCAGCGTCCAGCAGCATGCAGAGAAACTAAGAAGACTGATAGATCATACAATGCATACGAAACTAAATATAAATGGAAAAGGGAAACTAAAGCGGAGACACTTTTGCAGAAATAGCCAAAGCAAAGATGAACACCATAACAACACCAAAGCACATCCCTACTGTACGAAAACCCGCATGGAAGGCAGCATATCAATCCGGAGGTGGTAGAAAATATACCAGATATTAGAAATAAAAACAATCAGACTGAAAAAGAAAGAAGAGCCACAACTCTGAGGTACACAGCGGAGAACTACTCAAGCATGGACTGGACCCATGCATACACCGACGGTTATGTAACAAACAACATACAGAATGGAGGGGGAGGGGTATTATATAGCCTAACAAATGGTAGAAAAAAAAATAACACTGTCAGTAGCAACTGGGAAATTCTCAAGCAATTTCAAAGCGGAGGCAGAGGCACGGAAGGCTGCATTAAAAGCAATGCTGACAGGAGAAAGCAATGCAAGCCATATAGTCATATTTGCAGATGCCCTGGCCGTAGTTACAGCAGTAAAAAGCCATACAAATACTGAACTTAATGATTTAAGAACAATACTATGTCAATTATGCCAACAGTCCGCACCAAAATGAATAGTGGTACAGTGGATTTCATCCCACTGTAACATCCACGGCAACGAGGAGGCAGCCAGACTGGCAAAAGAAGGTGCACGACTACCACAACCAGATTATAGTGTGACCTATGATAAGTCCAAGGGTTTATTAGGCCCAGATACATGGCTGAATAGGAAACACAACATACTGGTTACACACAAAATCATGCCTTCTACCAGCTGAACAGAAGAGAGCAGGTCGTGGTCTTCAGACTCCGCACATGACACAATAGACTGATGTACCTTTTATTTAATAAACTGAAGATAGGTGGCACTGTCGAATGCACCTGTGGTGCAGGGAAAATTACCGCTGAACATATGCTTCAAAATCGCCCGACATACGAAGATCAGAGAAAGCACATGTGGACATCAACAGTGACAACACTAGACATTGCATATGACAGTGCTGACAGCCTCAGAATGACAGCTGCTTTCTTAGAACAAATTCAAGTTGACGTCTGACAGCGCACGAAGAAGAAGAAGAAGAAGAAGAAGAAGAAGAAAATGAAAAAAAGAAGAAGAAGAAGAAGAAGAAGTTGAACAAGAAGAAGAAGAAGCAGAAGAAGTAAAGAAGAAGTAGCAATCAATCGTAACTGGGTCGAAACTTCCAGTGAATCGTAATTGCGTCATCATTCGCAAAGAGCGGTTCCTTCATCAGTATGCTATTTTTTTTTTTTGGTCTTCGCTTTCAGCCTTTAGAAAGCGAAAATGCCAACATATGTGCGAGAATGAATGAAAATTACACCTTCGTGGTCACGAAATGCAGGCTTAAAGAGAAGTGAGAAATATATTCCACAGATTTTTGGAGCAAGTACACCGCCTTGTTTTACTCCACACTTGATTGCAAGCTATTCATAGGGGGCACCGTAACAGTTTATGGTGCTTTTTATGTCAGTGTGGAACGACTCGATACTACTCAGAAGAATCGTTAGGCAAACACTCCTCGAGAGCGCTTTGAATAGACAGACCTACGCGACTGACCAAGTAAAATACGTTCGCGAGATCTAAGAGAGCAATATACGATGGTTGATTGTATTCTCTGTATTTATATTGCACCTGTCGTAACGAGAATATCATATATAGTGAAGATCTTTCTCCCTCGAAAACCGCACTGTGACTGTGGGTAAACCTGGTGTCCATGGACATGGATTCTCCGCAGAACAATTCTGGAAAGTATCTTCCTCGCGGTACAGAGAAGCGAAATTCCGCTGTAGTTGTTGCGGTTACTCCGGTCCACCTTACTTTTGTACATGATTACAATTCTCGAATCTTTGAAATCATGCGGGACCTGTCCTTTATACCAGCATTATGTTATCAACTTGTGTATCTGTGGGACAAGTGTGTCCTTTCCACTCCTCGTGACCTCTATTGGGATTTCCATCTATACCTTGAGCCTTTACAGAAGCAAGGTCAACAATAGCACACTGTATACCTGTCTCGTGTACCTCTTTTCTCCTTGTTTCAATACATTGAGAGTGTTTCGTCTTGTTTTGTCTTTGTTCCTTAGTAGTGATGTAATTCTCATGTCAATCAAACATTGCAGTATTGAACTATTGTCCTCAAACCAGTCTTGATTTATGGGTTCGCTAATGTCAGATGTTGTTACCGCTGCTTTGAAGGTAGCTTCTTTGATTACATCCACCATTTCAGTAGCTGTACAGTCTACTGGTATATCAGCAAGAACATCTGCAAGCTGCTGATGGAACCTGAACGATATTTTTCTGGACCGTTGGTGTTGACTTACTGTATCTTTAAAAAGGGTTCGTGCTTCGCGGGGGCGATTCTCTTAGGTCTTATCTTGACGCAGGTAACGACGAACGCGATACGTGTTATGAATCCACATAAGGTAGACAATCTAATTGTTAATATTCTTTCATATCCACCAACAGATTCTCAAAAGCACACACCAGCGAGTTCTTCTAAGCAAAACCCACCCCTCTGTTGTCAGTTTTCTCCCTTTCCTCTGTCATTCCAAAAACAAATGCATAATTGTCTTTCCTAAGTGACTCATCTTTGAGGAAGAGTATTTCCTGCAGACCAGCAATATCTATACCAAGACGATTAAGTTTGGCATTAATAAAATCCGTTCTTCCCACGTAATCAATAGGATAAAAACAGCTAGACTAACAACAGCAACAAAATTATGTGTTTAGGAATGGTGTGAAAACAATTCTACGAATCTTTTTTTTTTTTAAAGGCACGCACTTACAGCCAAATGCCTTAACCTCGCAGAGAGTCAGAATTCTATCTAAAATCGGTGTAGTAGTCGACGCTTTGATCCTAAATTCAATAATTGGAGGCGATGGAGGAAACGCTATGGTGTAAATGCGCAGGGCATACATTACTGTGTCTTTGAAGACATTGATTCTTTCCTTGGCTCTATCGTAAGTTTCTAGACTAAATCCACTTAACCGACTTGCCAATGTATCTAAATGGGAGGAAAAAAAGAAAGGACATAATCAAAAATAGCCGTCATCACTATCAGCTGCTGAATCCCGATAATCATTTTACTGGCATTACATGATATGCATATACATATTACAGTGACGATGTATTTGTAATTGCAAATAAAGGGTAAAAGGTACCAAATCATTTCCTTGGTAGACGGATATGAATGTGAGATTGTGGATAGTATGTGATGAAATGGGGTATATAAAATCACTTACATCTCTATCGATTTTGTTAACTTTCAAATGTGTCTGTTGATTATGTGGCCAAAAAAAAAGCTAATCAGGAGAACCATCACAGACATTACTCTAATGTACAGCATTGCTATTGCCATGACGAAAAGATATTCACACACACACACACACACACTCACACACATACACACACACACAAAACCACACATACACATACACACACAAACACATACATTGTACGCGAGTAACGAGTGGAGGAAGCAAGCGATAAACATAAATGAAGCATTGCCTATACATGTATGAACACGTATGTAGAGACGCATATCATGGTATCTACCCAAACGGTATCCAACATGAGAAATTGATGACGACGCGTAATCAAACCTCAAAGAGCCACATCAGTGCACGGTACATGTTTATGTATATGCTCCTTCCATATATGACTAAGCAGCACGATAGGTGTGGTCGACCTTGAGATTCGGATGGTGGTCTCGTCACAAACAGCATATGCCTCCAAAACCTCAGTAAATCATACGTTTTATTTCTCCATCAGAGATGGAATACAAATATTGTCTAAACAGTGCTTGTCGAGTACAGCACAACGGACTGTATTTTACAGCCCGTCACATCATCTTGATGGGCAACATACATACATATAATATAGTTGGACCACATCCAAACAAATTCCACAGTTGAACCATATCTAAAACCATTTGACAATTAGACCACATCCTACAGGTGTATCACATTACTAGACATTATTTTACAGCTTGATAACATCCTATAGTTACTAAATTCAGACAATATTCTTACACATTCTGCAATTGCATAACATCCATCCACATCATACGGTTAGATCACATCCCTACAAAACGTACACATCACCCACATCTCTACACATCTAACAGTTAGTCCACATATCTAACAATCATACAGTTTGGACCAAACGACTACAAATTATACATTTTGACGACATTGCTTCAATCCTTTGATTGGACACATTGCAGCAAATTCTACAGTTGGACCACATTCGTTCAAATCTAACATATTATTTACGTGATCACCGATCTGGCAGATGTAACACAACTCTACACATCCTAAAGCTGGGCGAAATTTCTACAAATCATGCAGTGTAACCACAATACTACACATCATATAGCTGGGCGAAATTTCTAAAAATCATACAGTGAAACCATAACTCTTGACATCCTGCATTTGGACCAAAACTTATAAAGCATACAGTGAAACCATAACTCTTGACATCCTACATTTGGACCAAAACCTATAAAGCATACAGTAAAACCATGACTCTTGACATCCTACATTTGGACCAAAACCTATATAGCATACAGTGAAACCATAACTTTTGACATCTTACATTTGGACCAAAACCTATAAACCATACAGTGGAACCATAACTCTTGACATCCTACATTTCTACCAAAACATATAAAGCATACAGTGAAACCATAACTCTTGACATCCTACATTTGGACCAAAACCTATAAAGCATACAGTGGAACCATAACTCTTGACATCCTACATTTGGACCAAAACCTATAAATCATACAGTAAAACCAGAGCTCAACTCATCCTATCGGTGAATATCAATCTAATTCCGACAGTATAAATCTCTTTATAAATCGTGCAGTTGCATCACATCCGTATAAACGTACAATTGGACAAATTCGTTCAACTCCTAGAGCTAGACTGCAAATATAGATATGTTCCAGTTGTGGCACAGTCCTACAACTCCTACATGTGTACTTCAGCTCTGGAAATAATAGCGTTATCTCAAATCCCTACTAACTCAGTTTAGACAACCATAGTAGGACATCGCTTTTAAAAATCCTACAGGTGATTCACTTCCCTACAAAAAGATATGGTACAAAAACTCAACGAAATATGTAATAAAGAAATGCAACAAGATACATGATGCAAAAACACAGCGACGGTCATTATAAAAAAGAACAACAAGAGATATGCCCCCCCCCAAAAAAAAACACACATCAAGTTCATGACTAAAAAAAAAAGTTAGTGACATGATACAACAATACAACCAAAGACATGATCTAAAACATAGCTACGAATGTGATCCTAAAACATATCCAATCATGATCCAAAAATGCATCGTTACAAACATCATGTGTGTATATATATATATATATATATATATATATATATATATATATATATATATATATATATATATATATATATATATATATTAAAATTCAAAAAGTGCTATAGGTAGAGTTGGAAATAGCAATAAATGAAATAATTATAAATTCTGAACAAAGGAAAGTTGTCCTGCTTTATCTTTTGTCGGATTGTATGCTTATATGAAGGTGGCGCTATTGCGAATTGAGATGGAGAAGTCTAAGAATGCCAGACCTTAGCTTATGAATGGCACTTTTTCGACGAGGTAGACGAAATGTAGGACGACAAGGAATCCGACTCCTCCAGATGATGCATTATGTTTACGGGCCCCTGGGTAAACGACTGGGCTATTTCCTCATACGACTGAGAGTTCAGTTTCTCTTTTTGTCTCAAGAGAGACTGGTGATTTGTTAATCGTTTCTACTGATCTCGTCAACCAAGGGGCTTAGTTGTAGCACTGAGCAGCTAGAACGGTCAGTTGAACGTACACATTACCAATACGCTGTATTGTGAGGTAGTTTTTGACCGAGAACTCCCCTAATTCTGCGTTTTTTCGACGCTACTACGTTTGTGTTAGTATTTGCTTGTATGTCTTGGTGATGAAAAGCGTAATGTCCGAAGGAATATTTTTGAGTATTTAATTATTACTGACGATGCGCCCTGCAACAATCGCGGATGTCTCTTCGCCTCGCGGTTAGTGTTGTCTGGTTATTTGACTTAGATACCGTCATCTGATCTGTGTACATGGCCGGTCGGATAAAGGATGGGATTTAGGTGGTCTAGACCCTATACATTTCACAGTTTCCTCTATTTTTGGCTTTATTTGATTGGTAGTGAAAATGCACAAACAAAATAGCATTCGTTTCTCTGACATGGTTCTTGTTTGTCACGATAGCTATTGCAGATATTGTTAGTGTGGACTATGGGGCATTATGTCCCCTTTGCTGTTAGTGAAGATTGAGAACAATATATGTGAAATCACACTGCCCTGTGGCACCCTTAATTTAATTATATGCCGTGTGTGCATTTATACAAGCGACCATACACTCTATATTGTAATAATTTTTCTCTATACCCGATCTCAACCATTTTTTCATACTGCTTTCTACATCTACTAAGACTGCCAGTGTGTTTCTTTTTTTTTTCCAGACGTGCCTCTTAGATCTCTTGTTCATACAAGAGGCTTGTCATAGCGCTTTACCCTGATCATGACTGAGTAGGAGGAGAAAGTTGAAATTTGGCCCAGCGCTTATTACTTGTCATTGTAGTCACCACCTGCATTTATATATTTATGTCATCGGTGACCTTGAAAAGATCTTCAGAATAAAATAAAATATGTGTTGAACTAAACCAGTTATCACAAGCCAGTATGACATCATCGCCACTGTCAAAATGATTTACTTTCAGACGTTTTTTTTTTTAATTGTGGGCAAAGAAAAGAGTTTGATGGAGCTACATCCGGATAATACGCTGGATGTGGAATCATTTCATTATTAAAATAGTTTGCGGTTTACAGCACAAGCCTTACTTCATGGCAGGGCATGTTGTCTTGAAGAAAAGCCATACTTTGAGTGCGCGTTATTCCTCATTTTCTGGTCCGTCCTATTTAGTTTAGTAAGGAGGCCTGCATAATATTGTACATTAACCGTGTTGCCATGAGGCAGGTAATCTTTCAATATGACACATTTGAGGTCCCAAAAAACAGTCAAAATCACTTTTCTTGCAGATATGTGTGCTCTGACATATGTTGGTAGCCCGGAGTATACCACTGTATCCTGGAAATGTTGGATTCTTGGTCATAATTTTGAACTAAAGTCTCATCTGTTGTTACCATGGTCGGCGACACATTTTGAGCAGCTGACCCACAGCAATCAATCCTCGTTTTTTTTATGTTCACATGTCAGCAGACGCGGGACCACGCAGGCATACACTTTTCTCATGTTCAGTGTGTATTCTAAAAACTACTTTCATTTAGTTTTTTCTCACCTAGATATTTCTGCAATTGTCACTCTCTCATGATCAATGATTTCCTTCACGCGTGCAGTATTTTGATAGCTTTACTCTGTGGATGTTCTTCCTCATCTTTGAAGATCAGCAACATGGGAACCGTCACACTTAAACTGGCTACACCCGTTTTTTTTAGAAGAATACGATGAAAATAATTCTTCAAACACTGGTCCCATTTCCTTTTGTATTTCTGAAGGTGTTTTTTCCTGCAACGTGAACAATGCTGTCACATTTCTGGCCTCTGATTTATCCATTGTTCCGACAACTTGTTAGAGTACAAGATCAGGTCAATAAGGTGTGTTGCGCCAAGCACCATGCAGAGTAAACCAGTCATTGAGGGATATGCATACTTCTAAAAATTCCAATACAAATTGAATGACCTACATAAGTGCCAACTTTTAGCTTGTTCCTGTTTCTCTTTCTAAGTCAGGGTAAAGACTTCTGACAAGCCCCGTGTACGTGCTGTCTGAATCAAGCTTGTTGGAGCATATACGAATTTTGTGTCTCCATGTTCCACATGCATGTGGTATTTTCGAGTATTTCCACCATATTACATGTGCCAGCTGAGGTGTCTCTATATGTTAGCTTGTGTTCTGTCTTTACTGTGTTTTAACATAGGGATAGTGGTTGCTTACTTCACACATTTGCAACACTGTTCTTCTTTCCAGTTTACATTGATGATTTCTAGTAGTTCCTTTTTACTTCTGGGTTAAAGATTTTTTAACATTTCATTTGTAATGTCATCCTTTCCTTGAAATGTCTTGATTTTAGTAGCCTTAGCGCATCTTCTAATTTGTGTTGGGTAAATGTAAATAGCATGTACTCCTCTGCCACAGTTGGAATCAGATGTTTGTGTTAGACATAATTTAATCTATTGTGTAAATAGTTGATGTTATAATATTTGTGCTAGTCGTATTTTATTGTTTCGATACATCTGCTGCATTCTTTTATGTAACCATATTTCCATTGACTTTTAGTGTGAGAATGTGTGTTTTTATGTCTGCATTGTTCAATGGGCTTGTAGGTTTCCCCTAATTAGTATTTCGCATATAGATACAAAGAGTATATATTCCAGCCGTGTTATTTCTTTAGACTAGCGAGTTTGTTTACTATTTCATGTTCAGGTAGGGGGGGGGGGGGGGTGCTGTAGTGTTTACTCTACTGCTTTTTGTGCATGTCCACACATACACATCGCTGTGCTGCGAATTTGTAATGATGTATACCAAATTGCGATGAGCCTCGTTTGTGTCGTGTTCAGAACACAACATCACATTTTGCTCTTGTATGTGTATACTATAATATTCACATTGTTAATATTGGTGGCTCTCTGATTGACTTAATCATCATTATCTTCAATTGGTATGTGAATGGTACATTTGGTTGCCCATTGATCTACGATACAACTGCGTAACAATCTGCACTGATTGCTAATTTCAGACAGTACAGCATGTAGACGTGATAGTTTCCTAAACTACATTGCTTTGTGTTCTGATTTGTCCTGCGAGTCATAAAAAAAACATAAACACCTGAAATAAAAGGCAGGCACCAAGCAGACTACACCTACTATCCTGAAGACATGGATCTTAGAGAACGTCTCTAGCTAACCAAAATTGCAGTCCTGGTCTGAACGGATGGATCTGCATTCAGAGCTACCAGTTTTGCAGTGTATGGAATCCATTTGCAATATCCAGATGGGTCCATGTATGAGTTTTGTGATTCATGAGGCGAAAACCGTTCAAACGATGCAGCAGAGGCACAGGCTATACAAATACCAGATGCTTTTTTCCACCAAGAATACTTGGATAAATTGTTGCCGATGTTTTAGTAAACGTTAGTGACTCGTAGTGGATTCTAGTTGGTCCGAGGAACACCACATACAAAGAAAATGAGGTATTCTTTGTGGGAAGGGCGAAGAACAACATCATCACTGCCCACGGGATAAATGTCACCTTGCAATGAGTCCATGGACATAGTATGCTACTAGGGTCGACAGATTGGCAACAACTGGATGCAATCATTGGATAGACCTTGCAGTAACTACAAAGTCAAACGAAATATTAAGCAAAATAATCGTAGGCGTCAGGAACAACTGGTCGCAGTGTTTTTAGCAAAAGGACACATCAAAAAAAAAAAATTAAGATGACATAAATAAACTATATAGACGAGGTCAAAGTCTCATCTTTAAGTTCCGAACAGGGCATACGAAATAGCTATTCGAACCTCATCAATTCACAGCACCTGCCCTTGTGCAGACATTACACTCATCCTGATTAAACAGTTCGACATATATTCATTGAGTGCAAGGCGCTTGACAACATGAGGAAAATATTCTTACACGCACTGCCAAAAATTACCAACACAATGAAACAACAGTGACACAACTAAAAACATGTATTTAAAATAAAATGACATTGGGCTGCCAAGACGATGCGTGCTCAGCAGATATGGAATAATAACGACACAGTTCTATATGTGTGTGTCAGCAATACTGTAGTATGTGTCATGATATTTATGTTAATCAGTTTATATGTAGTCACCCTAATTGCAAAGATATGTTAATTATAAAAATGACATATTTTTACAGTTAGTAGTAATGGTTTTATGTTATCAAGGCGAATTCGACAGTATGATAGTTTTAGCATTTTCAGACATAAGCAAAATCTTTAGTCAGGTCACATTTCAACTTCCTGTTGATCGTTTCGGAAACAAAATTAATATTTAGATTATGTTTATATGTCGATTCTTCTCTTAATTAATGTCAGTAGAATGTTCGACTCATGTACGGTATAACTATTATTTTGATTATTATTATTAGTATTTATTCGAGTGTTTCGGTATGGCTATGATCACTGGTGTGGCATGATAGGTACGCTATACGCCTTCTAGATAACACTAATATATCTATATTGATTCAAACGGCACGTATTTTGATAATGAAACAAACCTGCCTTGAAACAAACGTGTCCATATATTTAGGACGCTTTGTATGATGAGTACAGCATTTCACTATTTTTGTTCACATTTTATATCTACAAAAGACTGACATGTTGGTTGTTGCAAACTATGCTTAACGATTAATAGAAAAGGTCTGCAAAATGAAAAATAAATGTTCCTTAATATAATCGTTTTTATTATTTTAAAACAATAAGATTAACGTTCATATATAAACGTCATTTTATAAATTAAGCACATCTAGTTCTCATCGGCATCCTCAATTTCCAACCAGAGATTTGAGATTATATTTCTCTCCTTTAAATAAATCATTATGGCATTAGGGGACATTAGCTGTGTAAAACGTTCCTCTGTACTAGAACATTACAGCAGTATTAACAAATGCTTCACGTTAATATAAACACAATTAATGTTGACATCGAAGTGATGAGGGAATACGTGTCCCTGACAATAATGTTAGTCAAATCTGAATTCCACACAACACTTTTAGTTTTTTGATGAAAACGAACAAATGGTGGATGCGAATACGGACACAATAACAGCACGAAACGGCTGTAAAGAACGATAAACAAGAACAAAGATAAGTAAAAGCAATATAATCGAATAAGACATATCATACCTAATCTGTTGTGGACATATATTTTGTTAATTACATATAAGTCGTCATAGTGCAGCCACCATTCGGCTCCTTCTGCTTCATTATCTGTATGCGAACACGACCCATCATGGAAGTTCCCGTTGTCGTTACCATCAACAGCCCTAGATGAATTGGCATTACTAAAAGTGCTGGTTTGACTTGTCACCTGTTTCAAGGCTGTGTTGCGACCTACAATATTCAAATCAAACATTTTCCATTTGTTGTCAAATTATTTCCGACGTTGGTCTAAGATAAAATAATAATATGAGCAAGCGTTATGTAGTCTGATCATAACATGATGTGCTCATGGACAATTATATTTGTTAAAAAAATCAAATGTGTGCAATCCAATAATCTCTTTGACACGTTGTTTTTTTAGGTGAAGAAGACTATGTAAGTGTACAATGTGCACGCAATCCATACATGTATATGGTAAGTAGACGACCGGAACAGATCATATGATTCCTCCTCATTAACGAACTTCATCAACTGACGTCTTTTTAATTGTTCTTTTAAAATAAGGCGATGCTGCATCGGTTCTGTGGATGTGTATAATGGGAAAAAAACATGAAAACAAACTTGTAAAAGTTTATTAAGGTTGAATTCAAACAAAATTGTAAAATTGGTATGGTCAGATACCGCACCGAGATGAAAACACAATCAAAACCTACGTTTCGACAAATAGGCCTTCAAGAGGGACAACAATAGTGAACTAACAAACCAAAATATACGACAACATTATCAACTCATCTGTTTCTAATAGTGGACCCAGTCTGTCTAAGCGACCGGTTGGTCCAGACGCTTGATTGAAACTGAATCGGAGCGATCAAGGACAAAGTGGTGGAATGTGCCAATAAGCCAATGGTGGTCAAATAGTGGTCCAGATTGGAGAACAAAGAGAAGGCAATATAAGCCGGGTGGGCGTGGAATTGATAAATGAGGTGGGGGAAAACTGGTAGAAGAATGATCAGAGTGAAGAACAGAGAGATGGCGGAATATTTTATCCCGGACAGAGACGAAATGAAGGTGATAAGTTAGGACGAGTTTCACACGGTCAGAGGGAGGACTGTGAGTGAGAGTGAGGGAGTTTTGATGGGAGATAAAAAGAACCCGCTAAATGGCGAAGGATAGAGTGGTCTGATGGTAGAGTCGCTTACGGAAGAAGTCAAACATCTCGTCAGCCCTGAGAAGGAAGTCGTCGTCATCCTGACATAGGCGTCGGAGGCAAAGGAGTTTGGAGAAATGAATCGAATCAACCTTCTCCCTCCTGACCTATCCCGTAATTCTACTGACTTCGCTCTTGTTACTTTCAAGATTACCCGATTTACTTGCCACCTCAATTTCATTTGTAATTGCCTTCGCTACAACGTTCTTACTCGCTGGTTCACTTCCAAGTTTCACCACGCTGCATTTTCTCTAAGCCAACATGAGCTCCGCCATCTTGACCTTGCAGATATGTGTTTTCCTGAGCATGCGCTGTATTGCATGCAGATACGATAGAAGGCTCCATAATCTTCATTCCTCCCAATCTCATCTCCTGCACTGTTTGTTAGCTCTCTCCATCCATGACTACTTTTTTCTATTATGTCTTCCGCTACATTATTCATACTCTCAATCGTCATTTATACGACTTTTTGTCTACTCGCAAGACGGATACGCTTACTCGTCTCCGTCCTCCTACCCCTCCTCCTTCCTCCTCGTCCACTGATTCTCGCCATCAAGTGGTATGTATGCCCTCTGATCTTCCTCTGACTGAGAGAAAAATAACAGTTCTCAGCAAAGGCCTTGACTTTGTCCCTCTCCAGCCCTCCATTGTCCAATACTATGTTCTCAAGGATGTGCATGCCTATCATCGCCGCCTACGTCTTTGACATTGGTACCAAACCAATCCTAACTCTTGCTCTTTGCCTGACCCCAATGACCCTTTCTCCTGACCCCAATGACCCTTTTTCCTGACCCAAATGACCCTTTCTCCTGACCCCGATGACCCTTTCTCCAGTTATTCCCATCGTAAATCTGACTGGACCCCTCCTCCTGGTCCATCCCGTGCCTTAGACCTCTATATTAAAACTACTCTTCACGATATCAAGGCCATCTGCCCTCGGCGACAGCTATATTCGAACATTTCTCATTCCGAGGCTCGTGATCTGGCTAGCCTTAGTCGGCGTATGTGATTTAACCTGCTGATATGGGGGGGGGGGGATCAGTGGTGGTTTGGCGCATAGATTTATATGTTCAGGAGGGCAGTCTTCTTCTATCTGAACCTTCTTTCTATAAACCGCGCGCCGATGATGCCACTGTCCGTTTCAACAAGGAGGTCTCAACCACCATCATTGATATGACCAAACAGCATCCCCTTCGAATGAGCCCTACGAACATCTGTATCTTTGACAGTTGTCTGGGTATGCCTTCTTTATATATGCTGCCTACGATTCATAAGCCCGACAACCCAGGTTGCCCTATCATCCGTCTGGCAGAACTCGTCATTACTCTCAATACCTTTGAGTTCAATATACAGTTCTTCAACCAGATCAGCGGTGTAGCTATGGGCACCAGAATGGGCCCCATCTACGCATGCCTGTTCATGGGTACCTGGAACACTTGATCTAGCTTCAATTCCAGAGCCCCTTTCCTTTGATGTATTATCAATACATCGACGTATGTATTGACATTACTGACATGTCTGAGAAAGATCTCCTAAACTTGATCGACTTTGTCAATGACTTCCATCCCTCGATCAAGTTTACTTCTGACATTTCCCCCACGGCTGTCCACTTTCTGGACATCACTATCTATGTCTGCCTTTCAGGCCTCTTCACTACTGTCTATTACAAGCCAACTGACTACCACAACTATATCCTCTACACTTCCTCCCATCCTCAATCCTGCCACGATTCGCTTCCTTTCTCCCAACCCCAACGCCTCCGACGCCTATGTCAGGATGTCTATTCTTCACTCTGATCCTGCAACTCGTAACGTTTTTCCCGATCCTCCCCATGTCGCCTACAAACGAGACAGGAACTTGAGGGACTTGCTGGTCAGTAGTCGTCTACACAGCAACCCTCATAGCCTCCCAGGCAACAGGCCGTGCACAAATTCACGAGGCTGTGTTACCTGCCCTAATGTCATCCTTTCTCGCTCCATCATTATTCCTAAAGCAGAATTCTTCATCAAAGATGGATTCACATGCAATTCTCGTAACCTCATCTATTCTATCATATGCCACCAGTGTGGTATGACATAAATTGGGGAAACTGGCATGGAATGCGGGAGCGTTTCCGTCAACACCTCAACGACATCCGCAACAACACTGGTTCCCCAATTGCCAGCCACTTCAATGGTCCTGAGCACCGGAGTACGGCTCACGTTAGTGTCACTGGTCGAGTTTCTTGCTTCTCTGACGATCGTCATCGATTCTCCCTTGAGAATATACTTATATCTAATATGAGCTCTCTCCAACCACATACCATTAATATATTCCATACTTATTCTTAAACCCTTACATTGGCCCCCATCTATTTGTCTTACTTTGCCACTCCCCCCCCCCCCCCCATTCTTCTATCAGTTCCACCCTCTTCTATATCAATTTCACGCCCTCCCGACTTACATTGCTTTCTCTTCGTTCTCCCATCTGGACCACTATTTGGCCACCATTGGCTTATCTGGCACATTTACCGCACTTTGTGTTTGACCGCTTCAGTTTCAATCAAGCGTCTCGCCCAACCGGCTCTAATATCAGAAACATATGAGTTGACAATTTTTTACTATATGTTGATTTGTTAGTTCAGTATTGGTTTCTCTGATGAATGCCTACTGGTCGTAAGGTAGGTTTTGTTTGTGTTCTCGTCTCGGTGCAGTATCTGATCATACCCATTTTTTTAAATTTTGATTAAACTGAACCTTAATAAACTTTTACAAGTTGTTTTCATGTTTTTTTCCCCATTAATTGTTCTAGCATTGTCATCAAATGATGTGGACGTCATTCGAGCAGGGTTAAACTAAATCGCGATAACGTTTATTTGATGGTAGGTTACTGTGGTTTCTCTTACATCCCGATACTACTTTGATAAAAGGGCCGGGGTCCGACAGGCTCGAGCGCCGTCGAGATTCAACAAAAAAACGCATCACTTTAGAGATTACAATGCCACGTACATTTCACCTTGTTTGTAGAAGCACCGCCTGTTATAGGACACCCTACGAGAAAGTGATGTTAGGTGCTGATCCATACAATTTACTAGACCCTAACGTTACTCTTCGCTCCCCAGTAATTGTTAGAATGTCGAATACGCCATTCCGTTGTGTACGATATTTTTCGTGATATTGAAGTTAATGCAAATAATGCGCACATACTTGTTACAACGTTTATTGAATGTTAGGATCAGTACTCCGAGACGCAAGATGAGACAATTACTATATTGTCATCTAAATAAAATGTATCAAGATCTAAGAGCTGCATCAATGTCCCGTGATCTGACAACAACAAAAACAGACCAGGAGATGACAATACTAAATTGTCGCCAGATATGACAGCTACTCACATTTCCCATAATCTGACAGCTAAAAAAACTGTCCCAAAATCTGACAAATATGTCCCCAGATCTGACTGCTGCAACAGTATACCAAGAGCTGACAGCTAGCAAAATGTTCCAAGATATGAAATATAACAAAAAGAATCCCAAGATCTGGCAGCCACACAAGCAGTCAATCAGTTGAATGCTAAACAAGTGTTCCAAGATGTGACAGCTAGAAAAACAGTCGAAAATGTGACAATCAAAAAAGTGTTTTAAGATCTAATAGCAAAAAAAGAACACCAAATATATGACATTAACACAAGCAGTCTAAACGATGATAACTACAAATATATACCAACTTTTCAATAATAGAAACGTGTCTCAATATGTTACATCTGCTAAAGTCGACCAGCATCTAACAGTTAAAGACGTGTCCCAATATGTTACATCTGCTAAAGTCGACCAGCATCTAACAGTTAAAGACGTGTCCCAATATGTTACATCTGCTAAAGTCGACCAGCATCTAACAGTTAAAGACGTGTCCCAATATATGACAGCTGCTAAAGTCGACCAGCATCTAACAGTTAAAGACGTGTCCCAATATGTTACATCTGCTAAAGTCGACCAGCATCTAACAGTTAAAGACGTGTCCCAATATGTTACATCTGCTAAAGTCGACCAGCATCTAACAGTTAAAGACGTGTCCCAATATATGACAGCTACATGCATGTCTCACAATCTAAAAACAACAACAGAGTACACAAACTGACAGCTACAAAAGTGTAATACGATCTGACAACTACTCAAGGCTTACACGATCTGACAATCCCAAAACCTGTCCACAAGCTGACAACTGCAAACGTGTTCGGATATCTGGCTGCGATGAACGTGTTCTTGGAGCTGACTGTTTCAAAAGTGTACACATATCTTAAAGCTACACACGTGTCACAACAACTGACAGCCTCTCAAAGGCCCATAGAGCTGACAGCTATACAACTGTTCTAAGATATGATAGCTAAAAATGTGTATTACGATCTAACAGCAATAAAGTAGTCCTAAAATGTGATAGCTTCTAATGGATTTACACATTTAACAGTTACAAAGTATCGCACGTTATAACAGCTGCAAAAGTGTCACACGATCTGACAACAACTAATGCCCCCAAGATATAACAGTTGCAAATTTGTACAAAGCTACAAAGGCAGTCAAAAATATGACAGCTACAAAGGTGTCCCAATATCTGACACATACAAAAGTGCCCTAAGATCTGAAAGCTGTGAAAGTTTTCCAAAAGCTGACAGCTAAAACTGTGTCTGAAGATATGACAGCTACACAAATATCACAATATGTGAGTTACAAAAGCAGTATAACTGATCATAACAACAAACATATACCATATTTTGAAAGAAAGAAAAAAATTGTCCCAATACATGACAGCTGCAAAAGTGTTCCAAGAGCTGTCAGTTACAGAAGTGCCACAAGATCTGACAGCTGTTAAATTATACCAATATCTGACAGCTAGAAAAGTGTAACACGATCTGAAAACTACGCACGTCTTACACGATCTGACAATTACAACAGCAGTCTAAAAGCTGAAAACTACAAAAGTGTTCGAAGAGCTGACAGCGACACACGCGACCCTCGAGCTGACAGCTTCACACGTTTCGACGATCTGACAGCTACAAAAGTATTCCAAGATCTGACAGCTAAAAATGTATGTCAAGAGCTTACAGCAACACAGGTGACCTAAAATGTGACAGCGACAAATATGCCCCAACTTTAACAGTCTAAAGTGTAGGAAAGCGTAACAGCTTCAAAAGTTTCGCAGATTTGGCAGCAACAAATGATATCAAGAGCTGATAGCTACACAAATGTACCAGCATCTGACATCCACACACATTTTCCCTGGTCTCACAGCTAAAAAGCAAGCAATATTTGAGAGCTACAAATGTGCCCCAAGAAATGACATTTAATAAAGTATCCTACGATATTACACATAAGTGTTGAAATATATGACAGCTACACAAGAGTCCAGGAGTTGACAGACACAAAAGCAGTCCAAAAGTAGACAGATACAAAAGCAGTCCAAAAGTTGACAGATACAAAAGCAGTCCAAAAGTTGACAGATTCAAAAGCAGTCCAAAAGTTGACAGATCTAAAAGTGTCCCAATACCTGACTCGTAAAAAAAAAACATTCAAAGAGCTGACAAAAAGAAAAGTGTACCGAAATCTGATAGCTACAAAATTTTGCGAAAATGGGAAATCTTGAAATTTGTCAAAGTAAATGAAAGCTACAAACGCGTGAAAAGATCTTTCAGCTGCAAAAGCAGTCCAAACGATGATAGCTAAACAAATGCGCAATAACTCGAAATCTACATACGTGTCCCAATGTTTGATAGCTAGGAAATGTATCAATATTGAACAGATACAAAACTGTTCCAAGCGCTTACAGCTACAACAGTGTCCCAAAATCTTACAGCTGCAAAAGTGTACCAACATCTGACAGCTACAAATATGTCCCAAGATCAGAAAGCTTCAAAAGCAGGACAATAGCAGACAGCTACAATAATGTAACACGATCTGACAACTACACAAGTGTTTTACGTTCTAACAATTACAAAATCAGTCCTAAAGTTAATAGCTACAGATGTGTACTGAAATATAGCAGCTACAAATATGTACTAGGATATGGCAGCTACAAAAGTTTCTCAAGAGCTAACAGCTACAAAATAGTGCTAAGATCTGACAGCTACAAAAGTGTCATACGATCTGACAGATACAAAAGTGTCATACCATATGACAGCTACAAAAGTGTACCAAAAGCAGCGGAAGATAAACATGTGTCACAATAGGTCGCATCTATAAAAGTGTCATGCGATCTGACAGCTACAAAAGTGTCATACGATCTGACAGCTACAAAAGTGTCATACGATCTGACAGCTGCACACGTATCATAATATCTGACAGCTACAAAAGTGACATACGATCTGACAGCTACAAAAGTGTCATACGATCTGACAGCTACAAAAGTATCTTACGATCTGACAGCTACAAACGTGTCATACGAGCTGACAGCTACACAAGTGTCATACGATCTGACAGCTACAAAAGTGTATCAAAAGCCACCGGAAGATACAAATGTGTCACAAGAAGTCACAGCTAAAAAGTGTCATACGATCTGACAGCTACAAAGGTGTCATACGATCTGACAGCTACAAAAGTGTCACACGATCTGACAGCTACAAAAGTGTCACACGATGACAGCTACAAAAGTGTCATACGATCTGACAGCTACAAAAGTGTCATACGATCTGACAGCTACAAAAGCAGTCCAAGAATTTACATCCATAAAATGTCACAACAGCTGACAACTAAAAATTCAGTAGCTAAGAGTTAAAAACGTGTCTCAAAATGTGTGATAGCTACAAAAGTGGCCCAAGCTCTAATAGCTTCAACAATACCTTAACATGTAATAGCAACATACATGTTTACAATATCTTATAGCTTCAGAAGCGACACAAAATTAACAGCTGGTAAAATATCATAAGAACTGACAGCTACAATTGTGTATCGACATATTACAGCTGCAAAAAGGAACCAAGATCAGACAGCTGCAAAAATGAACCAAGATCAGACAGCTGCAATAGGTTCCCAAAACCTATAATAGCTACAAAAGTGCCCCATAAGTATACATCTACAAAAGTGCCCCAAACTGTGACATCTACGAACGAGTTTTAAGAGTACCTCATCAAATATTATTTCGAAAGTTAAAATCACATGGAATATGTGGAAAAAGTTGTCAAATAGATTGAAAATTGGTTACCGGGAAGAAGGCAGAGGGTGGGCATAAATGAGTAGGACTCTGAATGGTGTGAAGTGAAAACGGGTGTGCCACAGGGCTCGGTTTTTGGACCAAATAATGTTCTTGATATATATATATATACATGATTTGAACATTGACTTGGGATCAAGGATTGCAAAATTTGCTGATGACACAAAACTATGCAGCAATGTCTCATCTAAAGCGGAAGTGGACATATTGAGGTCGGATGTAGATACAATTCGTGAATGGTCTGTAAGCTGGAACATGGTGTTTAATGTAGATACCTGTACAGTCATCATTATGGGTAGATCCAATATGGAACATAATTACAGAATGTGAGTGAACAATATTAGAAATAGAGACAAGGAAAGGGATCTAAGGGTTATAATAGATCATACAGGAAAGGTGAGTGAGCAAGTTAAGGTAGCAGTAAAAGGGCAAACACAAAGTTAGATATGATAACAAGAAATATTAAACATAGGAGCAAAGAAGTGATAGTCAAACCGTATAAAACATTAGTGAGACGTAGATTGGAGTATTGTGTACATGTGTGGAGTTCGTATCATAGAGGGGATATAAACATGCTGGAAATAATACAAAGAAGAGCGACAAAGATGATAGTGGGATTCCATAATTTAAGTTATGAGGAAAAACCGACTTACAGTGTCTAGAAGAGAGAAGAATTCATGGTGACTTAATATAGGTTTATACGATGCACAGAGGAATGGACAGATTATACAATAACACTTTTTTTTTTTCAAATACACTCACCCACTAAAACAAGAGGGCATATCTACAAGCTGAGTAAAAGGAGGTACATATTAGATATTAGGAAATATTGTGTTAGACATAGAGTGGTGACTGCTTGGAATGCATTGCCAGGGGAGATAGTGGATGCAGGGACAGGTAATGCATTTAAGAATCAATTGGTTGCGCATAGCTTTTAGAAGACGGTAACGTAAATGTAACTGGTTGTATACAGGCTCTGCAGGGTCTTCTAAACCAGTATAAAGACGTTACGTAAAGTTGAGTTATAAGAAAACTCCAGAAGTATCAAACGATCTGGCAGCTGTAAATAGTTTCAAAGATCTGAAAGTTACCGAAATGTTCCTAGACTTGACAAATCCAACATTTCCGTAAAACTGTTAGCTACAAATGCGTCTCAGGATTGGATAGATACAAATGTGTCTAAAGATATGAGAGCTACATATGTGTACCCTGATCTGACAACTATATAAACATAAATTTGTCCCTGGATCTGAAAACTACATATGGTTTCAAAAATTTGACAGACTAAAACATTTCTCAAGATCCGACAACTAAAAAAGTGTTCCAAAAGCTGACAGCTGCAAGAGTGTCCTAAGATCTGAGAGCTACAAAAGTGTCACAATATTTGACAGCAACAAAAGTGACCCATACGTTGACACCTGCAAATGTGTATCAAGATCTGAAAGCTACAAAAGTGTTTCAAGATCTGGCAGCTGCAAATTGTCGATAAATATAACAGTTACCAACATGTTTAAACAGCAAGGGTATTACAGCTTCAATAGTGTCCATTCATCGGATAGCTAAAAAAGGGTCTCATGATCTGACAACTACAAAAACAAACCATCAGCTGACAGATACAAACTTGTCATAAGATCTGATTTCTACAAAACTTTTCCGAAAATCGACAACTACAAAAGTTTTCCAACTTCTGTTACAAATATATCCCAAGATCTTAGAGAGATATAAGTGTTCCTATAGTTTACAGCTTCAAAAAAGTGCCCACAATAATAATAGCTACAAAAGCGTCACACGATCAAGCAGTTACACACGTGCATCAATGACTGTCAGCTACAAAAGTGTCCCTATATCTGCCAGCTACAAAAGTGTCCCATGATCTGACAGCTAAAAATGTATCAGTAAATCTGATAGCTACAGCAGTGTCACAAGTGCTGGAAGCTAAACACGTCTCATACGTATTTCCAAGATCTGATTACAACAAAAGTTTCCCGCGATCGACATCTAAAAAGGTGCTACAAGATATGACAGATAAACAATTTTTTCAAAAAGATGACACCTATAAACGTGTCATAATATGTGACAGCTACCAACATGTTCCAAGAACTGACAGATACAAATATGTCCCAGGATCGGACAGCTACACCCACATTCATATATTTGACAGCTACAACAGTTTATGTTATCTGACAGCTACAAAAGTCTCTTTAAAGCTCATATCTACAAAAGCAACAACAGCATCTCAGAATCGTTAAGCTACAAAAGTGTCCCACGATTTGACGGATACAAAAGTAGTACAAGTGCTTAGAGCATAAAATGTCACCTGAGTCTGACAGTCTCCTAGAAATATGACAGGTACGTGAATGTCCCACGATCTGACAGCTACAAAAGTGCCTACTATTTGACAGCTTCAAATATCTCTGAAGATCTTACAGGTGTAAAAGTCTCATTAAATATGACAGTATTAAAAGTTTCTCAAGATATGATAGTTACAAAAGTATTCTCGGATCTGAAAGCAGCAAAAGTATCCCAATATCTGACAGCAATAAATGTGTTTTCTCAAAAACTGACAGGTACAAAAATGTATAAATATATGCAGATACAAAAGTATCCGAAGAGCTGACGGCTGTAAAAGTGACCAAAGATCTGACAGATCGAAATGTGTTCCATACGTTGGCAGCTTTAACAGTCTATATAGATCTGACAGCTTTCACAGACTCTCGATATCTGACAAGTGCAAAAGTGTCACAAGATATGAGTTACAAAAGTGTCTTTAGAGCTAACAGCTAGAAACGTACCCCAAGATATGATTAGCTACAAAAGCGTCATCAGATCGGAAAATGAAAAAGTGTAACAAGGATTGACAGCTACAAATGTGTCCTAAAATATGAACGCTATAAAAGAGTTCTCAGATTTATAAGCAACACAAGTGTCCCGAGATATTACAGCTAACATTATTGACCAACAGTTGACAGCTACAAACCTTTCACATTACATGATAGCTACAAAAGTGTTTCTAGATCTGTCAGCTAGAAAAGTCTCATACATTCTGACAGTTACATAATTGTCCCAAGAGCTGATAGCTACAAAAGTGTATCGGTATATGATAGCTACAAAAGTTGATCAAGATATGACTCCTACAGAAGTGACTCATGGTCTGAAAATTGCACATGCATCTCAAGATATTAGATCAAATAACATGTCCAAAGAGTTAACAGCTGCTAATGTTTCCCACAATCTCACAGCTACAGAGGTGTCCCAAGATCAGAAAGCTACAAATGTGTCCCAATAGTAAAGAACTAGATAAAGTTCCCAATATCATACAGTTAGAAAAGTAATCTAGGATATAAAAGCTAGAAACGTGTTCCTAAATCAGACAGCTACAAAAGTGTTGCGAAAGCTGACAGCTACAGAATTCCCAAGATCTGAAAGTTACACAAGTTTCCCAAGTTCAGATAGCTACAAATCTGACATCTAAAACAATTTTCAAACATCTGACAGCTAAAAAAGTTACCCAAAATCGTATATCTACAAAAGTTTCCAATGATCTAACAGCTACAAAAACCGTTAAATATCCTGGCAGCTAAAAAAGTTTTCATGAGCTGACAGCTAAATGCATATGAACTTAGAAATGCATATACCACCACCACCCACCCTCCCCCATTATACGTCCCCTTTCCAGACATGCCGCTGCATACTATAATCTAGGATGGGGTCTAGGCTGTGCACTCGGCTGTGTCCTAGGCTCTGGATTAAGCTGTGGCGAAGGCTGTTTTCTTTGCTGTGTCCTAGGCTATGGATTGGGCTGTGGCGAATGCTGTTTTCTTTGCTGTGTCCTAGGCTATGGATTGTGATGTGGAGTAGGCTGTTTTCTTTGTTGTGTCCTAGTCTCTGGATTATGCTGTGGAGTAGACTGTTTTCTTAGCTATGTCCTAGGCTCTGGTATGGGCTGTGGAGTAGGCTGTTTTCTTTGCTGTGTCCTAGGCTCTGGATGTGGCTGTGGACTAGGCTGTTAAATAGGATGTGCCCTAGGCTCTGGATTGGGATGTGGACCAGGCTGTTGAATAGGATGCGTCATAGGCTATTGATTGGGATGTTAACTAGGCTGTTGAATAGGCGGTGGCAATGGCTCTGGATTGGGCTATGGAGTAAGCTGTTTTCTTTGATGTGTCCTAGGCTCTGGATTGGGATTTGGAGTATGCTGTTTTCTTTGCTGTGTCCTAGGCTTTGGATTAGACTGTGGAGCAGGCTGTTTTCTTTGCTGTGTCCTGTGCTCTGAATTGGGCTGTGGACTAGACTGTTGAAAATTATGTGCACTATGCTGTGGACTAGTATGTCGACAATGCTGTAGACTAGGTTGTGGACTGCTGTGGGGACTAAACTTTGCACAAGGTTGTCAACGTCGATGGACTAGGCTGTGGATTAGGCGACGGAATAGCATGTGCACTAGGCTGTGGATTAAGTTGTAAATGACTGTAGACTAGGTTCTGGACTGAGCTGTCGACTAACTTGTAGACTAGTTTGTGAAATATGATTTTAACTGGGCTGTGAACTAGGAGGTGAACTAGGCTGTGGACTAGGTTGTGAACGGTGTGGACTAGGGTGTGATCTATGATCTCGAATAGGCTGTTAACGGCGGTAGACTAGGTTGGGGATTAGGCGGTAGACTAGGATGTGATGTTCATTTGTAAGCAAATAACTGGACCCATTTCGGCTAGTTCTGAAAGTACCCTCAAGAAATAGACTAGTCTTGGATTAATATAGCAATTCGTGTGTTACAAAGCAGCAAAGTTCAACCCGTTGCAAAACAAATATTAAATACAACCACACACAACAACAGTTTGTGTATAATAGAATGAGCTTTATAGTCCACAACAACAAACAAACAAAACATAAACCATTACGAGGAGGCAACCAACGGAAATAGACGAGACTGCAAGAATCAGTAACCAAAACATTACTGAGGTCAGATGTGTTGGACCGAAAGGTGCAAACATTACAGTCAAGCTGTAAACTACGACACAACCCATTTCGTTCTCTGAACTAAATTCTGCTATTTAAGCGATTTAAGGGTTTGGTAGCGCGTGATTGAGAACGAAAGAAGCCAAGCCAAGTCACCGTAACGAAAACAATAAAAAGGTTTATTGAGTCAAAACATAATAAATGGATTGAGTAAGGGTTAGGATAAAGCGAAGTAGCTTAGCAAACAAGGCAACATAGATAAGCAGAAATAATGATACTACTGAACATAGAACCATACACTCTTTGACATTAGCTTATATCCACAAACTCAGAAAAATACGAATGTTTCCTGAGGATATTTTCAACAATATCAATATCGGTCATAAATCAGAACATATATAGTAGAGCATTGAGCTCAGATAACCGCCAAATGCATTAGCGCACAACGGTCACATGACTACTAGCCCCATGACAGGATGGATGGATCAACACAATATGTCACAGAAAAGGGTATGGGAAGCAAAGTTTTAGAGTTAAACAATCAACATAATTTTGAACGTGGTGATACTGCAACAATCTGATTGCGGAAAGTAAGACTCAGAAACAGGCAATTCTAAACCCTCACGAATTGCCACGAGAAACGTGCAGACATAAATGTGGTCGTTTTCACAGGTTTCTTTTCACTGATAGCAACGATCACAAAAACCACATCAATTGACTTTCTTCAGTTCTAGCAGATTCACTTCAACGCTTTGTCTAGTGCTACAAATGACGTTTAAACTAGTCAACCAAAGCAAAGAAGAAGCAGATATGATTTCCAAGGAAGGAGCAATCATCTTACTGATTCGGGCCGGCAGATCATACTACGGTACCACCGTTATTATACATTTCAGATTGCACTGTGGATCTATGTAAATGTGACACATTTCCCATGACACTACAATGCAGTTCAGCATATTATAGACCAGTCAAATAGTCCGATGTCGGTGACGTTGAAGTCTGAACAGGATCAAAGCTAAAGAGAAAGAAATGCAATATATGCAACAATACTGAGCAGGCTGTAAGTGTTGTTTGTGTGAAATAATGTCGGTGGATACCAAAAAAAAAAATAATGAAGTCATAACAACCCTGCTTATTATTTCGACACAAATATATATTTCATGATACCGTACATTGTAAATATATTTGCACATGTGGCATACCTGAGTATTACTGAGTATACAAAAACCATGACTATATGTCTACTACGTGCTCCAACTTATGAAATGTGCACAGCTGCATCTCGTATAAATACATTAGTGTGATCTTACAGTTCGCAAAGCCTTATACAATAAACATGTTACCAAGTGAGAAAATCATGTTGGAGTTATAAAATGGATAATTGGACAGCATCAACAGATCTATATCACAATATATTTGACAACACTCAAACATACACTATAGAGCAGTTGTTCTTAAACCCTTTGATATCGAAGAACCCCATTAAAATGCAATTTCTTCGTGTGAAACCACCACAAATAGTTTTTGCAAATGTTCGGGAATAAAATAACTTTTAGTAGTAAACCCGTTTCGCAATTGCAAATGTTAATGGCAATATGTTCTTAAAAAACAATAATCGATAAAACAATTAAAGTAACGTTTTCTCTTTTGTCCAATTTGAAGTTTATTGTTTTCACATGTGTGCATGTAAGTATGTATGCATGAATGAATGTATGCATGTATGTATGTATATCCAGGTGTGTTTCGTTTAGAAGCACGAAACTGGTGTCCGCAACGCGGTTCCGCATAGCTTTTCCTTTTCCGTCATGGTGAGTCCAGCGTTCTTGCCATCTTCTTCCAGCGATGGTAGCATTATATGCCATTTCGGTGAGTTTCTCCAAGATCAGTGGAGATGGCAGAATAATCGTCCATTCATGTCGATGCCGTACTCACTGCACCATGTCCATGTAGCCAGCTTGAGCTCCCTGCTCTTCTGTATCTTACCATCCGTTTTGTAGTCGATGATTGTCAACACTAGTGGTACGGTGTGCTCTCATGTGACCTTAATCAAATTGCAACAAGTGGTTATGTGGTACAGCGTGATGTAGGTGCGTCTAAACGCTGTCCGCTCGATGCGTTCGGCTACAATGAGGTCTCTGTCAATCCTCGCTAGAAGACATATGGTAAATACGTTGTACACTAATGAGAGGAGGGGGATAAAGTTCGATGCTTCCACTGCGTCTCTTTTATTGTGTGTTAAAACATTCTTTGACTCTCGAAAGCCCGATATAATTTCAGTTCATTCTTGAAAATGGTTGAAACAGTAGACAACAGTTGTTTATAGTCGACTGCCACATCCATCTAACGACTCTACATTCATTCCACCCTTGCCCGTTTACATGCCTGAGGGCATGCTATCAATAGCAGATCTGATCTCAGAGGTTTGCAGGCGTGAGATTAATGATCGAAATGTCGAGCATTTGATTGGTCGGGAAAGAGGAATGAATGACTTGAATACATGTGTGTGGATATTGCAGATGACTATTTTTATATGCAGTTGTGAGGTCACATTCTAGTGCAGCTTTGAGACAACAGTTCACATGCTGGTCCTCAGCAATGCTGCGAGAGGTTTGCTTGGGGCTCATTTGGCTCTTCGACTACAAAGAGCCTTTGTCTGGCAAAAATTGACATGATCTTTGTCGAACATTTGCCAAGATAGTTTGCCTAGTGTACTGAGCACCGATTTGTTTCCGAGTGTTCTGTACATTTTGCGGCGCTGGTCAAAAATGGTATTGGTAGGTGGGGAGATGGGGCTTTTTATATGGTTTTTTGTAAAAGTTGGATACGTTTGTGTATTTTCATGATGGTACTGATGATGTTTTCATTGTCTTCGTCTAGGTTCTATGTTTTGATAAATGTTTCTAGCGCCACTAGGATTCTAGCAGAAGTTACATTTAGAGTGGAAGCAGGTGACATTCTGTATCGATGTATGTTCGTTCGTGCTTCCTTTTGGTCGATACTGTAACGTCCACACATGAGGCGGTGGTCGCTATATGTGACACAGTTTGCGACTACTTAAACAGATCATGTGGTTTAGTTTGTGGCGTTGCTGCCAGCTTGGGCTGACATATCGCTTTCGTCCCTGATGTCGCATTTGGAAGAAACTATCGCCATGGTAGAATGGGCGCGCCTAATCGAAAGTTGTCAGTTTTTCTCCCAACTCGTTTCTCTTTCTGCGGTATGTTGTCCGATATGAATGTCCTTATTTTTTAGGGGATCCAAATATCGGTGTTAAACTCTACGATGACACATGTGTAGTTTGTACTGCGTTTTTAAAGTGTTTCAGACAACATCGTTATGTTGCTCCTCTTTTTGTACGATTGGTACGTAGACTTAGATGGAAAAGATGAATCTAGTGTTGATGGATAGCTCTAATTCCGAGAGTCGATGATTGATAAAGTAGCCGTTGCGAATTTGGTAGACTGTTTTTAGCACAACGATGCAGGCTACTCTATCTGACGTGATTCCTAATTTGCAATCACCGATATAATTGACATACTTGGGTTAACGGTTGACACGTGTATTCTGAGTTCTTCCTATTTTTCAAACGTTTTCTATACTTATTTTTTAACATAAACATTAATTTGCTTTTTGTTCAGTGGCTGTCTTTTCAAAAGTCTGTGATTACGAACAACTGTCCTGGTGTGGTGTTCAGTCACTTGCCTATACTGATCAGAGCGTATGATTAGTTGGAACTTATTTAAATGCGTTGACTTTGTATACATTAACCATCTGTGTATTTGACTGTGCGACAGTCTTCATATTATATTTTTCTCTAGCCAATCTAATTGGAAACACCTCGTGGGAAACATACAAAAGGAATTCAAGGAAGATGTACCTGAGTTATGTCAGATCAGCTATTTACTACAACATGCCACTGCAGTAAATTGCAATCATCAAAACAACCCAGAAGAAAATTAATGTAATCAAAAATCATAATCCCGGATCTATATGCCGGACAGAAGAACAACTCCAACATCTGACAGTGAAAAGCAGGCTTCTAGACACTAACTAATAGATGTATTGATTTCTCCAAGGCTTACCAGACAATAGTGTACTGTATATTGTGGTACGTCATAACTGGGACTACTGTTGCCCTTAGTTTTCCTTTCAACAATTACAAATCCAATTTAGCACATAAATGTTCAACATACGAGAAAATGTTTCAACGGAGATATATATTTGGTTGCAATATTTAAATTGTACGCATTCGCCAAATTGGCATATTAATTACTGAAGTATAATTTCCTTTCGATTTTCAAGTTAAGAGGACGGATGAACAATTAACGGTGCATTGAAACCGATGTTTATAAACAAATACATATATTGCAATGAGGTACAATTCGTTGTTCACTATTAACACTTGTGTAGACTGTTGCTTTTCGGTTAGCAAATGTTCAATTTACAAATTTGTCAATCCTTTCCAGATGTGAACAAACAATATACATTGATTGGAATTGTACGTGTATGTGTTTTGAATTAAAATACGATTTAACCTTAAAAATCCACCACCAACGAAAAGCATCACGAATAACGTATTTCAGAGTGATCGATGAAGATCAAGATTAGTGTTAGCTCTCGCCATGTCTGAATTGAATAGTTTTATTCAGAATAATCTAATCTGCACATGTTTAGAGTTATACATATTTTCAGATGTTCATGCCACAAACTCCATTCGGAAAAAAAAATCCCGTGTAGAGAGATGAATAAACTACCAGTTTGTATCTAAAGAAAAGTGAAGTCTGCAGCATAGGAAAGTTGCTCTGCTTCATAGATCAAAAATGCCAAAAGAACATTTCAGTCGTAATTGAAATAGACGGGTAAGCTCAAAATCCAGTAAATCATGTAGGAGCAGTGGTTAATGTAGAATACCTAATACACATTATTGGCACAGCTGTAGTGATAACCTGAAATACCGGTCATGATAATGTCCCCGAAATCCAGAACTGAAAAAAATGTTGAACACAAATCTCGCTTCACAGTTTACGAAATTTCTAACGAGCATCCAGATGTAACAGTTATATTTCAGCTGAAGAAGAAAAATGTAATCAACCAGAGAAAAACAAACAGTAACAAGTTGTTGTGTATGTTATAAACAACCATGAGTGAACTGTTTTGTTGCACTTCAGTATAGGGATCATCCGACTCAGCTGTCTCATGTTTACAATACGGACGACTGACAACAGAACAACTTGTTCACGTGGAGGCACTCCATACTGCAGAGCAGAGCGTATGCTATAGAGCTTCCTTAAACGTGATACACTGAGGCAAACACACTGGCTTGACAAACAGCGGTGAAAGAACATATGAATGGGCCTATATATATTGTCAAACGACAGTAACTGTGCTTTGAAAAAGTATGCAGTTACAGTCTATGGCGGTAACGAATGTGACTCGTAAGACCAATTTTGGCAGAGACGCATCTTCCATAGTGTATGCAAGAAAAATCAGGACGTGTGTTGTAAAACTCTGAGTCTTGAACCTATCATTAATCTCATGTGTCTGTATTTCGTGCTTAATCATGCCCCTCCATGTAACACTATCCATGGCGTCCTGTTCCCATGTTTCCAAATCGATGCCTGCGTCATTCATATTCCTCTTTCATACATCCGTGTCCCGAAGTAGTGGCCGGCCCTGATACCTTTTCCCCAACTGTAATTCACCATAGATAAGATATGTTGGTATTCTGCAATTATCCATCCTCAGAATGTGTTTCAGCCAAATGAGCCTTCGACGACAAAGCATGGACACGATTGTAACAATCTCTGCTCTCTAAAACGCCTCTGCGTTATTGATGTTGTCTTGCCACCAAACTCCCATGATTATGTACAGGTACCTCATGTGATAGCTTTTTAGCCGTCTCTTGCAGTGCATGTAGGTAGACCATGTCTTACAACCGTATCGAAGAGTACTGATGACAAATGCCTGGAAAACAAGTGGTTTTATTGTAACAGTGAGCTTCTTGTTATCTCAGACCCTTTGTGTTAATGTGCTCATTGCCTTTCCTAATCTAATGTTGATCTATTGGTCCAGGGATAGTTTGTTTTTGACTGAGAATCCCAAGTACGTAAAGTGATCTATTAGATCGAGAGCTGCATCGGCAATTACAATTACTGGTGGTTTATTTGTACCCTGGACCACAACTTGTGTTTTCGTTTTGCTTATTGTTAACCCGAACTCATAGCAGGCATAATAAAATGCAGATAGTAAGCTTTGCAGTTCCTCCTCTCAGTGAATCGTAATATCGGCATAATCCGCAAAGAGCAGTTCTCTCATTAGCACCCTGCTTATTTTCGTCGTGGTATTCAGCCTTTGTGAATTGAATAGGCCACCGTATGTGCGACAGTGAATGAAGATACCACCTTCCTGGTCACGAAATGCATGCCTCAAGACAAATGAGAAATATTTTATAACAATGGTTGGAGCAAGTACACAGCCGTGTTTTACTCCGCACTTGATTGCGAACTACTCTGAGGACGCACCGTCATAATTGATTGTTCCTTTCACGGCAGTGTGAAACGACTCGATAATGCTAAGAAGAATCGGTGGACAACCAATCCTCTCGAACGGCTCGAACAGACCCACACGACTGACCAAGACATATTTTTCAAGATATCTATGAAGACAATTTCCAATGGTTGCATTTGTTTTCTGCATTTCTCTTGCAACTGTCGTAACGAAAATATCATATCTGTGGTTGACCAATTCCCACGAACACAGCACTGTGACTATGGGTAAACCTGGTCTCATAGGACATGGAGTCTGCGAAGAACAACTCGGGCAAGTATCTTCTCAACGGTACACAGAAACGAAATTCCTATAGTTATTACAGTCATTCTGGTCCCACTGTGTCTGCTCGAATATTTGAAATCATGTAGGAACTATCCTTCATTCCAGCATACATTTATCAACTTGTGTATCTGTGTATCAAGTATGTCCTTTCCACTTGATATGACCTCTACCGGGATTCCATCCTTTCCTGGAGCTTTGCCAATAGCAAGGTCAGAGTTAGCACAGTTAACGTCTGCTATGGTTAGTGTAGAGTATAGATGGTCCAGAGTTGGCATGGCCTCGATGTCATTGAAGCAATCTTATGTTAGCTCTGTCTCGCTTAAGTAGAGTTCAAGATGGTGATCTAGATATATGTATTTCTGCTTCATCTTATCAATAATGAATTCTACAAATTAAGCTTTTAGCGGCGAACTCTGTTTTACTGTTGGGCCGATGGCTTTCTTTATTCCTTCATACATTCCTCTGATGTAAACATTATTAACAGCATCTTGGAAATTCTCACATAAATTTATGTGAACTGTTCCCTTGATTGTCCTGCATTTGTGTGTTTTCTTTTTCGTTGTTACAGCACCGTACATTTTGTTTTCTGTTATCGACAATGGGCGGGTGTCAAAATGTTGGAACTGTCTTTTATTCGCGGTTCGCATGTCCAACCGATTTGCTCATTATGTGTATAACATAACATCAATGAATAGCCAAATTAGAAACGAATTCGTGCAACGGATTTTATCGGCTTGGACATTAAATAATGTGTTTGTTATTTCGAATACTAAAGTCAATACAACCCAGTGGCCCACATGGTGTGTATATGTGTACTTCGAGGCCAGTGTCATTTACTGCTGTATATTACTGTGACGTTGTCAAATGTAATAGCCTATCTGACAGTCGCATTATAAATGGTTAACTTGTTTTCATTGGCATGTTCTGCAGAATACCCTGTTCGTGTTTTCTCATTATTGCAGTTTGCAAACGTACCCAAGGAGCTTTCAATTCCATGAAAACGAAAGTGTAAAAGAGTCAGAAGGAGCGGTTCAGAAACCGGAAGAAAGTTTTGAAAACAATAACCCTTCTCAAACCTGGCTTATACATATATATATATTTTTTATTTTAACAATATTATTTACGGACTGACAATTGAGTATCACGTCGCCATGGTGGTTCAAGAACATTGAATAGTTAATATACTCCATGAATGCGTCTCTTTACTAGTCATTAAGTTTTAGGGAACTCACCTGGAGAAATGTAAATGGAGCAAATATTCGGTGCAATTGGTCCTATAAGTTTAATTTTAATAGCAGAAACAATTCCATCACACGTCACGTCCACTGTTAGTTGGTCGAAATCATATTTCTTCTCGTTTGGACATGGATTCACGTCATCATACACAGTTGTAAAATTGTGTATGTTACCTAAAGATGGTAAAACAGATTATAGTCACTGCAGTCTACAATACAAAGCCATGTGCAATATAAGTGATATATTAAACATAGGAGCAAGGACGTGATATGCACACTGTATAATGCATTGGTTAGACGTAGATTCCAATAATGTGTCCAGGCGTGCGGTCCGTATTATAGTGTGGATATAAACATGCTGAAAAAAGTGCTACAAATAAAATAGTGGAATTTCAGAATTACAGTTATGAGGAAACTTCAGAAAAACCGGCCTACAGTGTCTAGAATTAAGAACAATTCGATGTGACTTAAAAAAGGTTTATACGATGATCAGATGAATGGATAAATTAGACTATAACATGTTTTTTTCGTAAATACATCCACAAACAAGAACAAGAAGGCATAGCTACAATCTAACTAAAGATGGGTCCATATTATATATTACGAAATATTTTTTTAGTCAAAGAGTGGTGGAAGTTTGAAATGCATTGCCACGGGAGGAAGTGGACGCATAGATAGTTAATGCATTTAAGAATAAATTGGATGGCCATAGCTTTCAGAGTAAGGTAATGTAAATGTAACTGGTTGTAGACAGGCTCTTTAGAGTCTTCTAAACACGTATACAGACGCTAAGTATAAGCATTAAGATGTGCTACAAACAAAACTAGAAAAGTGCACGAAAAATGTGAAAGAAGTTCCAATCTGTAAAAGTTATATGTATCGGCTGCGCAATGTCATAACATTAAACAGTGATGTAGATCGTTTAATGAAGTTAAAAGTCCGACATAAGTAGGTAGCATCATTCACGTGATAGGCAATATAGAAGAGGACATAATCATACAGCGTACATGAGACTACAATGTAGTTTGATATACTTAAAATATTATTCGAATTAACAATGATTAGATATGATATAAATATATATATATATATATACATTATTTATAAACTCTAATGTTAAATCGTCTTCTTCTTCTTCTTCTTCTTAGTACACTTGTTACATCGACAAACGTTACACTGTGTTACTTTGTTAAGCATGTGGTCCAGTACATCCAATTTCAACAGGCGTTTCTGTAGGGATGCCCTCCTTAGCCTTTGGGTATCCCCAGCTTATATGCAAGGCATACGTTGTTTTTGGTCAGAGTTGTCTCTCTTAGGAAAGTTGTCTTGCAGCACGATCGATTCTTCCCCACTCGTGTATATAGGGTATTGCAAATGATATGATATGATATAATGGACTGTATGTAGTAGTTTTTCAAGTATCTCTGAAGAGAGGCAGTCCAGTGTGTCTGTGTCCTAGGATCGTAACGTCCTGCCAGAAACGTAGCATATGCATGTGAGTGAGGTATCTCCTTGCTCCTTTTATTTTATCAGCTCATCTGCAGTGATGGTACGCCTATCATGCCCCGCCACCTGAGAGGATGTCAAAATAGGACAGAGGTGCAATTTCCGCTGGCCTGCATCTCGTATGCGTCCATTGAGATGAATGATAGCAGACCGAGGTAAAGAGCGAGGCAGGAGTGCATTTAACCGAGGGACAAGCCTGATCATGGCACGGATATGTTGTTCGCCTGGTGTGCGAACATATCTCATGGTCAAGTGCTGAGTCTCAACAGTTTGCAGTAAGGTGGCTGCTCTTCTGCTTACGACACCCCGACCGAGAAATAAGTCTTATACTAGTGGTGTCACACCACAACAACGAATGGGGTGAATATCGAGCAGCTTCTCGCTTGCTTTGATCGGCGGGCAGCAGAGACTCTTTCTGTGGCTCGATCGGGTCGGGCTGAGACACGAGCTTAAGGTCACAATCATATCGTAGCCTCCCATCGCAGTGGTGCTGAGATGTAGGGCTGGATTCCGGCTTAGAGGCGTTTGGCCGTAATCCCTCAGATCGTAGCCTCGCACCATTGACATATCAGTCCTGCACGTGGACCAAATTTCTAAGACCTGCGATTCCTCTCGACTTAAACATGATTACCGTAGCAACACCCTGTCATTAGTAGGGTAAACCTGACCTGTCATCCTTATCTAACACCCGTTCCCTATTAGACCCAACGAATTAAAAGAGAGCTTTGTTTTCAGTAAATGACCAAGAGTATGAAACCTGTGATTCCTCTAGGGTTTTTTTCAGGATTACCGTAGCAACACTATTTCATTAAGAGGCTAAAACTGACCTGACTTCCGTCGGTCTAATTGCAGAACACGTTCCCTATTATACCCAGCGAAAATGCTCCTGGTAGTCAGTGATTACAGGTTTGACGTGTTGAGTCAAATTAAGCCGCAGGCTCTACTTCTGGTGGTGCCCTTTCGTCAATTCCTTTATCGAACAGTGGGTGCGAGCCAATCAAGCCCCCGAGAGAGTAGCCCCAGATTTCCGAGGGTCTAATTCCAGCACACGTTCCCTATTAGATCATACTAAAGTGCTATCAGCCTATCAATCATTTGTGTTTGCGTGTTGAGTCAAATTAAGACGCAGGCTCCACTCATGGTGGTGCCCTTCCATCAATTCCTTTAAGTTTTAGCTTTGCAACCATATGGCAGGAGACAACGGGCAGTGAATAGGCGCGAGCCGGACCGCCCGCATGCGCCTGAAATCCAACTACGAGCTTTTTAACTGCAAAAACTGTAATATACGATATTGGAGCAGGAATTACCGCTGCTGCTGGCACCAGACTTGCCATCCAACAAATCCTCGTTAAAGGGTATAAAATGTACTCATTCCATATACGGGGCCTCGAAAGAGTCCCGTATTGTTATTTTTCGTCAATACCTCCCCGTGCCAGGAGTGGGTAAGTTGCGCGCCTGCTGTTTTCCTTGTATGTGGTAGCCGTCTGACATGCTCCCTCTCCAGAATCGAACCCTGATTTCCCGTTACCTGTTACAAACATGTTAGGCATGTCACGTACCATCGACATTTGATAGGACAGACATTTGGAAGATGCGTCGCCCGCACATTAGGCCATGCAATCAGCACAAAGTTTTCCAGAGTCTGCAGTGAGGGGAAACGACGATTGGTTTTTAACTACTAAAAGCGCTCCTTCCGAGAGGGTCAGAGCGTGGTAAGCATGTATTAGCTCTAGAAAAATTCCGGCAACGCATCTTTCAAATGTCTGCCCTATCAAATGTCGATGGATTTGACTCAACACGGCCTACACTTAAAAGAGCAATGCCGAGACCCCTTTCCTTGGTCTAATATGGAACGGGTGCTGGATTTAGACACTCAGAAATCTGGGGTTATGCTGTCTGTGGCTCGGTTGGTGTGCATTCAGTTTTTGATAAAGGCATTGACGGAAGAGCACTACCAAGAGTGGAGCCTGCGGCTTAAACTGACTTAACACGCCAATACTGTAGAATGACTGTCAAATCGAGAGCACCTTCGTGTGGTCTAATAGTGAACATGTGCTGGTATTTGACCCACGGAAGACAGGTCAGTCGCTTAACCCCCTAATGAAAGAGCGTCTGCTATGGTAATCTGGTCTTAACCCTACGTAAATCGCAGGTTCCAGAAACTTGGCCATTGACAAAACTAAAAAGCCCTCTATTGATACGTCCGGTCTAATATTGAACGGGTGCTGGAAATAGACCCTCGGAAGACAGGTCAGTTTTACCCTACTAATGACAGGGCATTGCTACGGTAATCCTGCTCAACTCAAGAGGAGCCGGAGACATTTGGTCCACGTACTAGGCTGATAAGCCAACGGCGCGAGGCTACAAGGTGAGGGATTACGGCCGAACGCCTCTAAGCCAAAATCCCGCTCAAAAGCTCAGCACGATTGCAAAGGGAGGCTTCGACATGGTGGGGACCTTGGGCCCCCGCTCCAGCCCCGCCCAGTCAACCCGCAGTATGAGGTCTCTGCCGTCCGCCGTTCAAAGCAGACGGGAAGCTGCTCGATATTCACCCCATATGGCGATGATGTATGAAACTATTTGTAGAAGACTTAGTTCTCGGTCGAGGTGCCCTAAGCAGTAGATCAGCTACCTCACTGCGAACTTTCTGAGACTCAACCCTTGACCATGAGATATGTCCGCACACCAGGCGAACATCTCCGTGCAAAGACCTGGCTTGTCCCCTGGTCAAATGCACTATTTCGAGAGGAATCACAGGTCGCTGACATTTGGTCCACGTGCTTTGCTGATAAGCTACCATCTGAGGGACTACGGCCGAACGGCTCTAAGCAAAATCACCGCTGTGATGGGAGGCTACGACATGGCTGGAGCTTGCGTCTCAGCCCGGCCCGGTCGAGCCGCAGAAATGCCCCTGGTAAAATGCACTCCTGCCTCGCTCTTTGCCTCTGTCTGCTATCAGTCATCCCAATGGACCCAGAAGAGATGCAGTCCAGCGGACATTCCACCCCCTGCCCTTTTGTGACAACCTCCTAGGTGGCGGGGAATGCTACCACTGCAGATGAGCCGAGAAAATAAAGGGAGCAAAGAGATACCTCACTCACATGCATAGGACGTTTTTGGCAGGACGTGACAATCCTGGGACAAAGTCACACTGGACTGCCGCTCTTCCGGGATAGTACAAACTAGGACATAGTCCATCATATCATTGCCAAACCCTATAGACACGAGTAGTAAAGACTCGATAGTCCTGCAAGACAACTTCCTAAGAGAGACAACTCTGACCAAAAACAACTGAAAGGCTAAGGAGGGCAACCCTACATAAACGCCTGTTGAAAGCGGATGCACTGAGCCACAGGCTTAACAAAATAAAACAGTGCAACGTAAATATCGCTGTAAACAGCGTGCGATGAAGAAGAAGAAGAAGAAGAACCCTGATTTCCCGTTACCTGTTACAAACATGTTAAGCATGTCACGTACCATCGACATTTGATAGGACAGACATTTGAAAGTTGCGTCGCCGGCACATTAAGCCATGCAATCAACACACAGTTTTCCAGAGTCTGCAGTGAGGGGAAACGACGATTGGTTTTGAACTAATAAAAGCGCTCCTTCCGAGAGCGTCAGAGCGTGGTAAGCATGTATTAGCTCTAGAATTCCCATAGTTATCCAAGTAGGATCGTGCCATCTAAGGAACGTCGACTGATTTAATGAGCCATTCTCGGTTTCACCGTGAGACAGTGTGAACTTAGACATGCGTTTCTTAATCTTTGAGACAAGCATATTACTACTGGCAGGATCAACAAGATATCTCTCGGAGACGGACGAACCAAACACCGGTCGGCGATTGATGGATGGATGGTTGTGTAAAAAGCCTAACCAGGACGGCCGCAGGGACCGACTGACGGACGGACGGTTGTTCTGTACTTCACTCCGTCAACCTAGGACCGCCTGGTAGGGCCTCGTACACACACAGACAGACCGACCAACCGAGCTCGCTCAGGGAGGGATGGCAGCGCTCTGTTCAGAACGGATCCCAACGACCAAGGCAATGATTTTAACTCGGACTGGAGACGATTTTTGCCTGCTGGCCTGCCCTTCTCTGACCGGTTGGTCGGGCGAGGACATGGCCTTTAGGCACCATTGCTGCTTTCCATGTGTCGATCCAAAGCTCATTGCGAGAGAAGGACCACAGGCAAGACGAACTATCGAGATTGGCTATACGCGCTAGCCTTCAACTAACCACACGGACTAAAAAAGCTTCTTGGTACGGGCTACAGTAACGCACCGTTGCCATGGGTACGACTCCACAAAAATGGGTCCTGCTACAGTGCCGGGAAGAGGCGGGCGAACTTGTTGTGCAAGCCTGCGCTCCAACTCTGCCTGACGGGACTGAGATCGCTGTACGAACACTGTATGCGAGCCAATGAAGCCCCTGAGAGACCAGCCCCAGATCAATGTGAAATCGAGTATTATATATATGACGAAAACATGCCAGATCGGCAAATTTAATATTAAGAAATTACCTGATTACATAATCAAATATGTATGAAATACTCTTGACTTGCAATAGTCAAGCACCGATAAAAACGAAGGTGTTTATAAAGAACATGGCACAGCAAGTTGGAACAAGCAATCGTAGGAATATGGTTTGATGGATGGGCCCCCATATTGTGAAATGTGCACGCCAGTAGCACAAGGTAATTGTTGTCATATAACTTGGAGGTAAAATGAGAAACATGACATTGAATACATGGATAAAATAAACGGAGAGCGAACTAGAAAACATATTGTCTCTTTGTAGATCGTTGATCACCAGAAGCTCGCAAATACTAATGACATGGAGAAAATAGATACGATCCTTTTGGCACTACGAGCTGTTAATTTAATGATGCAGGTTTCACAGCATCAAGTTTAACAAGGGGTTTTTCTGTCATTAATGTTTGAGAATTTTGAGCTGGACGGATTTTTGATTTATACGGTTAGGCGGAGGGGTGAGCACGCAATCACACGTTGAGCCAAGGCATCGTCAAACAGCCATTTTATTTTCCAGAAAGTGAACAATTTGGAAGATACTTAATAGCCCCAAGGTGGAAACAATTATAGCGCAACATCGTACGAAGGCCACTCGCTGGACGATTAGTCTTAATAGAGACGCCAGGTCTGAGAACATACCAAGAACTGTTATCGGATATGATGAGCTAGGCGTCAGACCATCACGTCAAGATTCAAGAAAAAATCAGATATAAATGATTGTTAAGATATTCAATTAGCTACGTCGGGAATGACCACAACTGTAGATATACCTGACTGTTAGGTTAAACCTTTAGAAACCATAAGAATGAATATGCATGCACGTAGAACAGATTGTTAGAATTGCCGATGTCAAAAAGCTATTCGGCAATACGTGTGTAAGTGGTTCGAGTGTCATTGAAAAAAAAAAAAACAGATTGCAGAAGAAGTAGCACTCTAACAGTTGGATTGAGGAGACATAAACGTAACCAGGTTTAGGAGATCTCGGAGGGTGAGACCATAAAATAAAGGGCGCCCCAAATGGTGAAGGTGAGCAGGGAATCTAAGAAGGAAATACAAGAGGACATTAACAGACGGGACATATACATTAACAGTGACAAGTGAAGTGCAGAACAGTAATGTCGTTGTTGTATTATTTAATGCTCATTACGAGTACATTTACATTTGCATTACGTATTGGGTTACAGTGGATATTCATGCATCCCGAAAGTGTAAATATTGGTGGGTCAGTATCGTATAATCCGTTTTTCTATGATTTATGTCATCTGCATAGTGCTCCCCTAAACGGTGATCAAATCGATATCACACAACACTAGATAAGAATGCCAAAAAGAACATCCATTTTCAGGGAAGTATTACGAGGAAGACGAGAGGGGCGTTTTGTTGTTGTCAGTTTATTTTACATGACACTGACTAACATTTATGATTAACATCTTCTATCTGACCAGACGCTAGTCTCACTTCCTTAAAGAACTTAAATATACGTTAACAGTGATGATTACATTTAAGAACATCAATATACGTTAAAAGTGATGATTATAGTTAAGAATATCAATATACGATAACAGTGAAGATTACAGTTAAGGACATCAATACACGCTAACAGTGAGGAATACAGTTAAGAACATAAATATACATTACCAATCATGATCACAGTTTGGAATATCAATATACGTTACCAGTGATGAGTACAGTTAGGAACAGCAATATACGCTAACAGTGATGATTACAGTTAAAAACATCACTATAAATTAACAGTGATGATTACAGTCAAAAATGACAATATACGTTACAAGTGATGGTTACAGTTAGGAGCCACACTATACGCTAACAGTGAGAATTGCATCTATGAACATCAATATACGCTAAAAGTGATGATTACAATTATGAACACCGGTATTCGGTAACAGTGATGGAACAAAGTGTGCACTGCCATCCACACAAAAATAACTCGTAGCATAATCAAGGTATTGCGAACACTTTTATTATGTATTATCTTTTTCTTGTGTACATCTGTAATGATTGGGACGTGTGTGTGTATATGTGTGTGTGTGTGTTTGTGTTTACACGTCCGTGTGAGTGTATATGTGTATGTGTGGGAGTTTGTGTGCGAATGCGTCATAGTTTATGTGCGTAAATACGCATTGCGTGTGTGTGTGTGTGTGTGTGTATGTGTGTGTGTGTGTGGTAGAGAGTGCGAGATAAAGAGCGAGAGATAGAGTGGTAAAGAGAATGAGAGAGTATGTGTGTTACATTTCTTAGATCGTTTCATTGTTTTCTTGGCATTGATATACATACATAGTGTGTTTTATCAGAAGTAAATACATTGTATCTCTAGTAAACGCAGTAATAATTGACCGAAACAGTGCCCCCCCCCCCTCCCCTAGAGGGGCTAATAGCGAATGTAAAATACATGGCTGGAAAGCAATGTATATTAGTTAATGACGAAGAGATAGAAGTCATAATTTCTTCATTCGACCGTGAGACCAACTAAACTAGGAAATGGATTGATAACAATTACATATATTCGATTTTAAACTAATTAAGAAATACTTACTTGAAATAACATAGTGATGTAGACCAACAAGAGCTATTTGCAGGCGCACATAAAAGAGAATATTCTAGATGCACCCACGAGATAACTACGAAGTTTAAACACATATATATCTAACCAGTAGATCTAGGGAGGTGAACTATTATTAATACGCGTTATTGGTATTACAAACATAAAAACAAGTGAACAATGGGAGTATGTATATATTCAGTGATGAGTTTCTAAACATAGCCAACGATGTGTTTCTGTTTCAGGAAACGATTTCATTGGATATCAACAAGCAGTTTGTTAAGGGCCCCCTATATTCTTATTCGCTGAAGCAACAATTCCTGAGAGAATCCTCAGATCATCCATGCATCTAATGGAGTTGGGAACTTGAATCGTACATTTAACTTAAGACTTATAAGGCACAAGAGGCAAGAATACTATCAGGGCGGACACCTCGCGAGAAGAAATCAGAAGCCTGAACCACCGTATCTACACCAGATGCTTAATAGACAGTGGTAAAACATACAAATTCAGACAATAGTGTAATCGAAAAACAATTTTTTGACTAAAATAATACATCGAGTCAGTACACCGAGCTAGAGCATCGCGGTTACAAGGAATACGATTATACCAGCTCTATTTGAATCGGGAATAAAAGTCTTCATTTTAAGTGAATGCCAGGAAATACATTTGAATATAAAATTGTTCGTGCAGCCGAACTCCGACACCATTCTCTACAGCACCACTCTAATTAATGTATCGAATGTGTTGGTATTGTCCATAAAAGTGGCATACAGAGCCTGGCTTTGCTCCCGACACGGATCTTGTTATTGGTCAGCGCCAAATACCCACTGTTCGTCTTCATGCTTTAGATCAACATTTTTTGTTTGCGGGGGGGGGATGGGAAGGGGGAGGGGGGGATGACTTTATTCAATGTGTTTATGTACACCGACAAACGAAGTAGATAATATTTGACAACATCCAGTGACATTCCATTAAAAGCTATACGGAAGTGTATATAGTTTTGAGTTTACTGCTGCCTTTGAGTCATTGAAATCGAGGTCTTAAGACGAACGAGGAAGACGAAATTCAAAGTGTTTACTGAGCTGGTTACGTAGTAAACGAGCTAGGAGATTGCATGCTGTGGATAGTAGCCATATTCGACAATGATTGTCATATTTCTGTTGTTTGTTTGTTCTCTTCTCTTGTATCTGAGAACGATTGATGCGTTCTTTAGATATTACGGAATTACTCCTTCAGCCGACATCATTCATAAACGTTCACTGATTTTTCTGACGAGGCTTCCGCTATGTTGTATATCCCTGCTAGTATTGCATCAGCTTAACATTAGCCATGTCGAGCAATTTTTTTGTTTTCAAAAGTATCCTTATTTGTTGTTAGTTCTTAAATGATAGATTATGATGTATGCTATAAAGGTTAAATTTACTTGAACTCTACCTTTGATCAGTTACTGAGAGAACAGTGAATGTTCTTGATCAGTTAATTCTAGACAAAACTAAATCACTGAAAAAAAATAGAAAACTTTGGGAAAAGACAAATGATTATCCTGGTGCAATCTATTGCTGTCTGTTATATTCTTAGGTGCATGCCTTTTTTTAAAATAGAAAACATGTAGTTCTCATTACCATAATTATGTGGTGTATGAGTTCTACTTTTTCTTCGAACATTTTCAGAGATCGATTTAAGTTTTTTCAAAGAAACCAGCGGCTATCCTTAGGCGGCTGTTCAAACTGAGCCCCTATATTATATGTGTCAGCATCTATATTAAAATGTAATGGATAGATAGTGCCTGAGACGGTTGTGGACTGTGCGGATCTTGAAGACCACCTTTTCTCTTATTTATTAACTGCTAATAAACATCATTTTCGTGCATCAAGAATTCTCTGTTTACCATTTGCACATGTGATTAGCTTTGACAATGGATATAAGGTAATCTGATCATGTCTCTTCATTTCGCCAAAGACAAAAACAACATCAATGTGCATGATCTTTGAAATAGTCGGCATGAGATATGCATGTATGATACTGTGCCCAATACAACGAAAAATTCGTTCTTGTATAATTTGCAATGATTATTTGTATGCTCCTACATAAGAACATGGTCATTTTATATCGCTTTTTGTCCAACTAAATGTTGCATCCTACTGTGGCATCGCATTTCAAGCTTTTATTTGTATCCGTGTTTCAGCCCCACACTGAAATTAACACATGTGTAATGACTACGCTTTTCTTCAGTTTTATCCCTAAATTGTTTGAAGTTAGCAATGTCTGTTCTTTTTTTTGAACTTCTATTATTAAAGTGTGTTTTTTTTTGGCTATCTATTATAACTTTTTACATTGCAATATGCGAGACATTTACCGAGTGCTTTGACTTTCTTTGTTACATATGTGTTGGATTTAAATACCTTCTTTGCCATGCACTGAGATTATATTACCAAAGTACGGTAAATGTGTCCTCGGTTTTCACTGTTTTGTTCTGCATAAATAAATGTGTTTTTTTTGTTTCTTTTCGTGCATCGTCATAACTTTGGATTTTTCTATGTTGATTTGCATACCGTAATCCGAACAAGTCTCATCAAGTTTGCAGATGTTCCCGCAGCTGTTCCAAGGTTGCTATTATTGGTTTGTCATCAGTAAAAAAAAGTTCATTTACCTGATCACTGAGGTTGTATCCTTCACTTTGGTTGGCTTTCTTACATATAATGTCTATGTAACTGATAAACAGTAAAGATAATAGTATGCAGCGTTACCTTACACCGGTCTTACTATGAAAATGTGGCGGGATTAGCCTGCCTTTTTTCGTTTGTATATTGGCTGTTCACATAAATACGTTTACATAGAATTACCAAATGATTATTTACTCCATAATGTTATTGGGCATAGTCTTTGTGTCAAGTATTTCAGAAACTATCTTGTTTAATATCATTTGGCAATGCCATTTTTCATTTCGTGCAATAATATTATTATTTTTAATTAAGCAACATTTGCCAAAACGGCCACTTTTAAATATATGTAAATACAATGTTCGTAATGTCGTCAAATGATTAGAACGATACACTATGTGGAATTGTGCAATTGTGGAAAACGAAATAACATGTGAAGGTTGTTCTGGGGATGGCTTATATTGATATAATTTACATACATGTGAATTAGAAAAAATGTATTAAACTTGCCATGTATTTCTTGTCCTACTGATGACAATATATATGATTTGCAAAATGTGTATTGTGTCACTGAAAAAGAAAAAATCGAGCCCCTCCATGTATGTGACGTATAGAACAGTATAGTTTTTTTTCGAAAATACATAATACACATATATATATATATATATATATATATATATATATATATATATATATATATATATATATATATATATATATATAGCCACGGATAATGAAGCACTTAAAATATATAGATAAGTTATCCAGAGAAGAACATATGCTCTCATTGCAATTAAACACATTGTTGTAATTAACAACATTATTTTGACAATAACATTTATTGGTGTGTCATTGTCAAACCGGGTGAATGGAATACAATCAAGTAAAGGTAACATATATTTACAAACAACTCACGATCTATCATTTTATTTGTATTTAACCAGCACTGAAAATCAGAACGCGCTTGGTAAAAAAAATAGTATTAAAATAAAACAATTGTCATCGAAACGTTTTGGATTATATTTACAAAATAATAAAATGAACGGCCAGTGTTGAAGATGGCATTGTTATTATAAACAACATGTTCTTAATAACTTATAATTGTGAACCTTATATTAAAAACGGTTATATTGGCGTTACACTTTTGTCTGGAAGTAAAGACGGTGCATGCAAATGACGGAAACACTGCGATTCATCACTTCGTAGACGGAGTGTATTCAAATGTAGTCAATAATTAAACACAAATCCGAAACATGCAGCGCCAATGTTTCGATGTTGTGTATTATATAAAATGCACATGCATACGATAATAACAATACTGTAAATGCTCACATGTGAAGTTCGCATTTCAAATTATCGCATTCCGTTTTATTATTGAAATTGTATTAATATCTCACATTCACAACAACAGCTCCAATCATATATATATATATATATATATATACACATCACTGGGAACAGAGAGAAAACGATCACCAAAATTGCCCGCAACGCATGTGACTGACAATATCAGCACACTACTGGACAACGGTAAAGAGAAAACCGCCACGAACGACGGACACTACTAATCGTTAGGGAACATATCCATAGCCTTGCTGAATCAGAGGCACGTATGCCACAGGAGGTACATATCACATATGACAGCGCTTGTTAAACGTTTTGTTGCGAGGGGCTGTACTAAACAAGAAGGCCATCAAGATCAACATGATCAAAAACACGCCCAAAATAACCAAGTTATGTCTCATTTTGCTGCGTCTCTCACGTATGTGAGGTCGCCATGCAATACGTGCATACGCACCCACACTGACAAATCATGAAGAGAATCAGATCATATGTATGATGACCTTGAGGCGCTAATCGCTACAGCCCCCCACGTCTGACAATCCGCCATCCTCGATAATTTTAACGTTAGGGTTGTCGCAGGCTAAACAGTTTGGAAGGGGCCATTGGCAGACATGAAATAGAAAAATGTGATAATAACTAAATGTTCTTTTAAAAAGATTTGAAACCACAGATACGCTGCTCATTACAAACATAGCGTTTCGACTTCATATCCGAAATATAACCAAGGGGATCCTTGCAAGGCCCTGTCACTGCGCCCTCATTGACTACATTATCTTCAACAGTAGACATCACACGGATGCTTAGATAATGAAGAGCATGTGGATTGCGGAATGCTGGACCGACCACCGACTGTTCAACGTGATGCTGAACTTCAAGATCAACGCCAAAATGCTCCCTCAGCGGAAACATCCCTGATCAATCTGAATGTCGCTCTGCTGTATCCACGAGAGAACTTTCAGGGTCAACTTGAGAACATAATATATTACATTCGGTTTGGAAAGAACAAAATCAAACATAACTACACATCCTCGAGTAAAACTTTCTACTCTGTTCTAATTAAATGAACTAATTTGATTAAAATGATCTGGACATTCCGGGCTTTCTTGAAATAAAACATGACGCCCACAGACTCCTTCAGACTCCATCCAATGGGACACACCATCTCCGTCAGGAAAAATGCAATATTTGATACTGCTTCTAAATCTGTTCAGAACAGGCGTAGAGAGTTGCAAAACATTTGCTTCAGCAAAAATACTGACATAATCAATATGGTAGCTGAGCGACATTATACCAAACAGTTATAAGAGTATGTGAAATAAATCTACTTCCCGTGACCGTATATAAACTCTCCACCAGTTCCCAAAGCGGACGGGGCACTAGTAAGATATACGGACCGGATACTATACATATTGACAAACCACTTTTGCAAAATACTAAACAACCCATCGTCCCTACATGATGAAGCCATCCAGCGAATGCCGCGGGTGAAACTGATCTTTGGGCTGGATGCCCACATGACTGAGGACAAAATACAGGACAATGGGTACACTATATATAGGAACATATACAATCCTCTATTAACATTATTTCAAATAGTTATGTTTGGAGGACCACTTCTTCCCATCTCGATAATATTAAACATGGTGATGATGGTCTACAATTTAAAATGCTGAAACGCAAAATGCAGGCAAAAAGACCGAACAGTCCAATAATACAAATCTAACAATCCTTTCCAGGAACGATCATTCATCTAGCCTAATGTTTAACGTAGTTCATATTGAATCAAAATAAATCTATGTAGGCAATTTACACGTATGGTCTACAGATCACACGTCAACAGTTATACTTCTAAAATCAATTAACATATATGATGCTATTGTATAACTTATTGTACGATTTTTCATCATTTGGAAACACATACTCTCCTCCCTTTCCCGTCTCACATAAACAACTATTCTTCATAGAATTACTCCATAGACATACTACACCATCTCTTCATCAAGACATCAGAAAAACAAGCTAGTCCTAAACATGACTAAATGTTTTATAACTGTTTATGATACAAAAGACCACAAAGCAAATTGAAAAATGTTCAGGAATAGAGCTAAAGTATACAAATTTACACTAATTAAAAATGAAATATTGTATCTCAAGTTTCTTCTTAATCTTCCACTTCTTCATCTTCAACGTTTTTGTCGAGTTCCACTTCCTCGTCGTTTTCCACCTCGTTCTAGTTTTCCACGACCTCCTCGACTTCCACGACCTCCTCGACTTCCACTTCCTCGTCGTTTTCCACTTCGTCATCGTCTTCTACTTTCTCCACGACTTCCACGACCTCCCCGACTTCCACTTCCTCGTCGTTTTCCACTTCGTCATCGTCTTCTACTTTCTCCACGACTTCCACGACCTCCAGCTCTTCCACTTTTTTCACGCCTTCCACTTCATCTTCGACTTCCTCCACATCTTCAATGTCCTAAACTTTTACAATGTCTCTACCTTTGCCACGTTATTCACCTCTTCCACCTCATCGACTTCTCCACGTCGTCTTTTTCTTCCACTTCTCCATTTCTTCCACTTGTCCACCTCTTCCACTTCTTCCATTTCCCCTTATCTACGTCTACCACTTCCACATCTTCCACGTATTCCATATTCACTTCTTCGGTGTCTTCGACTTCATCCACTGTTGCATCTTCTGCAATGTCTTCCACTTTCTCCACGTCTTCCACTTCCTGCAAATTTACGACTTCATCCATGTCTTCATTCACGTTTTTCTCTTCCTTTACGCCTTCTGCTTCTCCACATCCTTTAATTCAACCACTTATACACATCGCCGACTTCCTTAACATCTTCCAAGTCTTCTACATCTTTGACTTCTTCAACGTATTCCTCCTCTTCCAATTAGTCAACGTCTTCCACTTATTCCACTTCCTACATGTCGTCCACTTCATCAACGTCTTCCACTTATTCCACTTCCTACATGTCGTCCACTTCATCAACGTCTTCCACTTATTTCACTTCCTACATGTCGTCCACTTCATCAACGTCTTCCACTTATTTCACTTCCTACATGTCGTCCACTTCATCAACGTCTTCCACTTATTTCACTTCCTACATGTCGTCCACTTCATCAACGTCTTCCACTTATTTCACTTCCTACATGTCGTCCACTTCATCAACGTCTTCCACTTATTTCACTTCCTACATGTCGTCCACTTCATCAACGTCTTCCACTTATTTCACTTCCTACATGTCGTCCACTTCATCAACGGCTTCCACTTATTTCACTTCCTACATGTCTTCAACTTCATCAACGTCTTCCACTTATTTCACTTCCTACATGTCGTCCCCTTCATCAACGTCTTCCACTTTCTACGCGGTTTTAAATTATTCCAGGTCTTTCACGTCTTCCACGGCTTCCACTTATGTTTTACTTCCATGTTTTCCACTTCATCTTTTTCAATGTCTTCCACTTAATCCACTTCCACCTGTTATACGTCTTCCACTTAATCCTCTTCCACCTGGTCTACGTCTTCCACTTAATCCTCTTCCATTTCCTCCTCTTCCACGGCTTCCACTTCCTTCGCGTCTTATATTTCCTCCATGTCTTCAACGTCTTCCATTTCTTATACGTTATTCACGTCTTCCACTTCTTCATCGTTATCCATGCCTTCCTCTTAATCAACATCTTCCAATATTTCCACGTCTTCTAGTTCCATCTCTTCCTCGTGTTCCATTTCCACCTCTTTTTGCGTCTTCCACTAACACCTTTTTCACGTCTTCTATTGCCACTTCCTCTACGTCTACCACTACCACATCTTCCTCTTCCTCATTCTGCTACCGCTTCTACTCTTGTGGCGCCCCCACCCTCTCATGCTCCTTCTCTTGCTCCTCTTCCTCCTGTCCCTCATCCTCATCATCATCCTCATCCTGCTTGCTTCTTAATACTCCTCCTTTTCTCTTCTTCATCCTTTCCATATTTTCTTCCTCCTCTTCCTCTTATTCCACTTCCTCACCTATTCTTTCTCCTCCTCTTCTTCCTCCTGCTCTTCTCCTCTTTCTCCCTCTTCTCACTTTCTCACATCATATTCCTCTCCTCATGTCTTCCCCTTCATATCATAAACTCTTTATCTTCATTTCTTCCTCTTCATATCTTCCTCTTCCTCGCTTCATATTCCTCTCTTTATCTACTTCATCTTTCTCTTCTTCTGTATAATCTTCTTCTTCGTCTTTTCTTCTTCATCGTCTTCTTCCTTCCGTTCATCTTCTTATTGTCTTCCTGAATATTGTCTTGTAGTAATTATAATATATACATAAATTGGGAGCTTTGCTTGCTTCGTTCATTCTTAATCTCCCGCTACAAGAAACTAAAAGGGCTTAAGTAGCAGAATGTAGTTTAGAGAACGGAATGCGTTGTGTCGTAGTTTACAGCTTGACTGCTATACTTGCACATTTCGGTCCAACATATCCGATTTCAGGAAGCATTTTTTGAATACTGGTTAGTCAATGTTGATTCAGAGCCAGAAGAGGAGCAGTGACCTAATGTTGCCGCTTGCCAAGTATCAGAGAAGTGTCGAGAACAAAATCAGACCTTGTACACCACATTTATTGATTTAACAAATGCATTTGATACAGTAAACAGAGGAGTGCTGCGGATGATAATGTCCAATTTTGGCTACTCCAAAAAGCTCAAAGCCATGGTAAAACAGCTACACCAAGGCATGTGTACTCGTGTACTGGACATCGGTGCAATCTCTAAAATGATAGTTTGTGAACAATGTGTATAATAAAACACATCAGTTTATATTTGATTCGCTGCTAATGAGAAAACATGTGTCAGTTTATGCAGAGACACAGTTTTGAAATTGTCCGGCACCGTGAAGTGCTCTTGAAGATCACTCAAATAGTTAAGTTAGCATATGTACAGGATAGAGATCGGTCACAGGGGTATGTGATAATATCTGGAGTGAGACCAGGATGTCTCTTAACAAGTTCCTTCTATCTGTTGACTATTGGCTGGACGTTACAGTATACGGTTGCTACTAACGAAATGGGATGCAGTAGTCTTTGACGATATGGCTTGGTGAGATTGAATATGTTTTTGACTTGGTTTTTATGTCCAAAATGCCCAACCATTTCTTAACATAAAATAAACATACTTTTTCAATGTTTACCAACATTATTACTGCGGATACAGAGAGAAAAAACACAACACATACATTATGAGTCCAAAAATCAAACGACACAGTGATTGTATTGAGGAACACTGTACTATAAGATGACGATTTTATTCATATTTCGTTGTAAGTAACAAAAACATACTTTTGATGATTACTGTAAGTTGTATCACATTACGAATACAAAGGTCAAAATGTCTTTAATTGGAAAATTAGTGGAGATCAAACGACATTGAGCCGTTCATAAAAGTCCGGAATTCCAACTCAAATGTCAAGTCTCCACAAATACATGATATTGTCACGTAGGGACCAACGATAAGTACACCTAAATATGTTCAAGCTTTCATGAAAGCATGATAGTTTCGAATTGAGGAAATGCGATGGTATGATAAAGTCGCAAAAATAGAACTGTATAAATGCACTGGGCGACAAGATACGAACATTACGTACTATCATGGATTCTATTTCGAAATGGCTAGTTCTTGTTGCGGGCGAGATGTAGTACAAATATGCAAATTCCCAGCCTACCGTCTTCCTTAAAAAAAACAAAAAAAACCACACACACACACACATACCCACCCAAGCCCACCCCCCAACTCCCCCACCCCCACACCCACAACCACAGACAGACGCAGATGCACGCGCACACGCACACGCACGCGCACGCGCGCGCACACACACACTGGCACTCACACACACCCACACAGAAACGGACACACAGATATAGATACAAGATCATGTACATTTCAACACAAACATGAATTATGATCCAACTGACTAAAAACATATACTATCATTAACATAAATGTCTTACTTCTGTCATTGACGCGTACTCTAAACCAGAAAAGAGGTGACGATCTATCCAGTATCACCTGCACAAAATCCGCTGATCGATTTGTGTTGCAAGTATTGTCGTCGGCATCATGCAAATACCTTGCCGTCGCATTACTCGAGTAGAGCCTGACGTTGTCCACTAGAATGTGTAGAGAAAGTTCACAATTTCGTTTATTTCTGCCCACTGCGATTATATTTCAGACAATGCTATACGTGTCACAGGTTACAACGTATCGACAAAGAACATGAAAATGATTGTCCTTAGCACTGAAGATAATGTGTACATTCGACATTGTTATAATTTTTATAATTGTGGGTCATAACCTGGACAACCTCTACTTGTATATGTGCCACATATAGCCACACTTTAGCATATGCAAATTTCGGAATACTAGATGATATTGCCGTGAAGAATACCATGTTGGTCGTTAACAAATATTGCGCAATCTTGACACTGAAAGAGTTGCAATCATGACATATGTTCCTATATTGATAGTACATTTTTTTTAATTTTTCGTAAACGAATATTCTACAAACATTGCATTTGAATACATATGTCTAATTTCTCAAAAAGTTCGTGTACCTGTGCTTTCGGCCATTATAAAAAAAATTATCAGTCTTTATTAAAAACAATTAATTTCAATATTGAATGCATTCGTTAATCTTAAAAAAATAACATGATAGCGGAGTTGTATTCCCTTAATGGCAAACACGGATTGCATTTTCTCCGACAGTTTCGCCATTGTTTGTAAGTGTTACCATTTGTGGTTTAGGTAGTAGCGAAACAACAAAGGCATTGTGTAGCTAATTCCTCGCCAGTCACCGGTTAGCTAGTTTTCACGGATTATCGTCGTGATCAAGTTGCAAAAATGACTTCCTAGGACGACACACGTTGATGGGTTCAGCGTTACATGTACGACTAGGTGTAACTTTTATCAAATTGTTTCTTCAATGATGGTAGTTAGTACCAGCATTGTGTGGTCTAGAAATTAACAATATAATAAATGCAGTGTGTACACAGTGATCAGTCAGTAAGATTCCATGGATCGTTATCGATTGTGCTGTGATTTCGCTACATAGCTGACCGTGAATTTGCAAACACGGTTGACTGGATGGCAGTGTTACCCGTACAATAATGTGACACCACAATACACATTTTGGAGATAACCGAACAAAGATATAGTAGAGACTCGTCAGCCTCGCATGCAAGTCCTCTAGGATAACGAACATTTCGATGATAAAATACACATACGAATCATCGCTGGAGTTACGGAGATCGCGCTCTGAAGTCAATGTCTCAAGCAAATGGCGCAATGAATGATGAACGAATAAGGAGAAGAATAGGAGACACGAGGAGAGAGAGAAAGCAGACACATCTAAGCATAAGCGACTGGACTTGCTGCAGCGCTACTCAATACGATTTAGACTTTTTCATGATTGAGTAGACCAGCTTGAAGAAGAGGGTTGCCATCACGTGTCTAGGATACAGGCGCTACAGTAATCCATGTTGGCCCAGCAAGTGGGGAGTGGCGATGTATGTGAAGCAATACGTTCTCCATTCATGGATGTATACTAGCACCTGTAAAATTGAGGATGTCGAGCTACAATGGTTTTTAATGACATTCAACCACCAAGAATGGAGAATCTACAACGCATAAGCTCACTTATTCGAGGACGTAAAGTGGGGGATTCTGCCAGACTTGTCAGAGACGAGAAGTAAAAAAAAGTGTAGCATTACAGTTGACATTAAACATAGATCAAAGGGGTAGGGAAATGCCACTAAAATAGGCTAGGAGTCGCCTTGAGCCAGGCTTTAGTCCACAAAACCCTCACTGTCGTGAATGACGGACGTCCAGCTTGACTAGCATTTCGACTGGGGAATATAGATGGGGTCATTGACCAGGCACTTACATTAAGTTACCCGTTTATTGTACACGCTAGAACGTATTAGGGGCACAATAGAGCGACCACCTGCCATGTGTAGTACTTGCACCCATAGGAAAACAAACCAGACACCTGAAACCCAAACGTGGGTTCAGTTACACACACAAACTGCATAATGAAATGATCAGGTTGCACCAGACTATGTTTCACATGGCCACTCAATCCCCATTTGTAAAACGACACTGGTGGAATCAACTGGTGGAAAAGTGGCTGATGCGTCCAGGAGAGATACGTAGGCAACAATAAACGATTAACGAAAAGCCAGAAATAGATATGGTACTAATTTCGACGCGTTGTATGAGAATCAGGATGTAAAACGGGAAGTTAATAATTTCGTTATAGTGTTAGCTAGGGTGTCCAAAAACGAACAATATGATTTCAATAAGTTCTGGAAAATGCATTGGAAAACGAATAGTAAGTCTCAAAGCTAGCTTATCCCTAATATTCCTGACACCACTGGAATTACGCTGAAGACAAACGCAGTGAAAGGTATGAGTATTTTAAGTCTGTATGTTGCCCATACTGAAACAAGCGAGATAGATGTCATCAGTACATTATGAAACGCATTTTAGCCGCATCCATCATGGACTATGGTTATGTAGATCGCATCATCAAAGCGGAGGTCGCAATGGTCTTCGCTGTCACCGGTGCTGTTCAACATCTACATAGTAGAGGCGACCAATATTCACCACACACGGACAGGACAGACGTTAACATTTGCAGATAAAGTGCAGAATTGGCTCAGACAGGCAAGAGCGTGTCAAAGAGATAAGGAAACAGTGCAACCACACTAGTGCAGCGACTAAAGCTACACGATTAATACGAACAAGACCTACATGATTGGGTTCTCGTTAGATACTTCCAGAGTACAATCTGAACTCCATATCATCCCATTTGATGAGTGAACGATTGACACGTGTGGCAGGATGGAATACCTCGGAGTGACATATTCTCGCAGCATCCTCTATGATTTCCATGCTGACCAGATCTGGGAAAGTGATAGACGAGTGTTAGGAGCACTCAAGGCCATGGATCATGCCAACTGGGAACAACGCCTCCTCTTCATCATATTTCGTCAGTTGTTATTGTTGATTAAGGATTACGTGCATGCCATCCTCAAACGTTAAAGGCCACAGTGTGGAAGGTTGGAACCCATATATAATACAAGTATGATACTGTGTCTGGGCTGAACTGGGAAGATACGCCGATTGGAAAGATGCGGTATATGTTGGAATTGTTATTGGTAATATCCAGATATAAACTGGCACAGACAATCGCCTATATGCGGGTGTCACCACATACACGTAGCACGCTCTGTACAGTACTATCTCGTTTGCCGAGGGATCAAGAATCAAAAGAGGGACGGCATCGATGGCAAATGCGGAGAGAGGCACCAATCAGACACGTCACCCTAGATCAGACGATAGCCAAATGGGATTAATGGGTCCACATGGGTGCTTAAAAAATAGCATGCCAGAGTCATTATGACATAAGACAAGGGACGGAGATAACGATACAACCAGAGAAAAGAAAAGGAGGTGACTCTGCTGATAATTGAGAACACGCATGATAGTGATGCCGTCAGATACACGGACGGATCATTTATGCGCTGTAGCACATCAGGTTATAGCTCCTCAGGTAGATTGAGAGGACATAACGTTGCTGATTGCAGTAGAGCAAGCATGTCAACAACTTCCGGTTTACGAATGGAAACAGAAGCAGTGACTTAAATATTGACATGGATATCTAAGACTGCTACAACAAGGGCAATCATCGGAACAATCGCGAAAGTCGTTCTTCAGAAGATGCATATGATATGGGCTAGGTAAGTGTGGGTAGCAGCTGTTAAGGCATCAAATCTCTAGAGATCGACATGGATACAATGTCTTTGACATGCTAGGATTCCAGGAAATGAAGGAACTTCATAACCTCCGATATGCACATTAGTGATCGAGGGAAGGGTCATTTTGAAATTAAAAAGTGGCCAATCTCCAGGATGCGATTATATCCAAGCAGAGCGAATACAAGCAAGTGCTCGAGTCTATCACAAGCCGTGTAAATAGATATGGCACAGTGCAAAGGGGCCAGAAGGATTGAAGAAATACCTTTATTTTCAACTCCCTAAACGAAGAAACATGAAGCTGTGCACGAACTACCGTTCTATCGCGCTGATCAGCAACGCTAGCAAAGATACGCTTGTAAATCCTATTAAGAAAGATATAGAAACGGTTTAAATCTGAAATTCACGACGTCCAGGCAGGTTTTAGGAAAGACAGAGGGACCAGGGACCACATATTCAATATAAAGAATGTCTGCGAAAAAGGTATACTTTAGTAGACATGTACACATGTTTCTTTAAATATAACAAGCCATTCAACACGGTAAAACATCAAAGTCTGAGGAGAATCATAAATGGAATTGCATAGTGTCCATCACATTGAAACATTATACCAAGACCAACAAGTCACTGTCGGAGCATCTAAGCAAAGACCAAATTGGCTTGCAGTACAAATGGGATTACGACAGCGATGTATCATCTCACCTTATAAGTACAAAATATATGCGGAATGTATAATGAGAAATGTTCGAGAAGACGAGAATATTGAGTTTCAACCCATTTACGATTGGGGGGTACGCGTTTCCAGAGCTACGATACACAGATGACCCATTGATACTATCAATAAATAAAGAAGGACTAGAGTAGCTACTTTCAGCCTTAAATAGATATCGGAAAGATCAACACATCGTTTTAAACATAATGAATAAAACACAGATAATGACCACAGACAAAACACAATGTCATCATACATTTACAGTGGGTGGTGACGAAATAGATACGGTGACACATTTTGAATATCTGGGCTCCAGACAAAAATAGCGACTGCTCGAAAGAAATCAGAAGAAGACTGGACGTGGCAATGCCGAGACTGAACAGCCTGAAGAAATTATGGCAGAGCATAAAAACAGCATGATAAAAGTAAAAGTTTTGAGAGCCTGTGTTTTTCTTGTGGCAGCGTATGGCTGTGAATCATGGACGATTACCAAAATTTCCAGATAAAGAATCGCAACCTTCGAGTCAAACTGTTAAAGACAGATCCTCAGAATAACATGGACAAAGGCAACACAAAAAATATGTACATTCTGCAAACGTTGAGCATAGAAAAGAACTGGTTTATCAATTTCATTTTTCGCAAGAATATCAAAATACTTTGGTCACATCAAGATCCACAACGGTCACGAGATAACGGTGATGGAAGGTATGGTTCCAGGCAAAAGAGGAAAGGGTAGACCAAGAAGACGTTGGCACCAAGATATCCAGGAATGCTAGAGTATGATTATGGCAGAGGCTGCAGTTTTGGCAAGTGGACGAGATTCTTTCAGACATACTGTTATGGAAGTGACGTTCTACAAATGACATGCTACATGATGATGATGAAGTGACCACCATTTTGACATTAAACTAGGTTCGAACGGAGTATGACTTAAACGATGGCGGAGATGAAGCGTGTACAACCTGCAAGCTACAGGCACCTTCAGGATCGTAACTCTGAGACATTTGCTTAAAGGGACTGAGCGCATATGGTTATGCCCAGCTTACATGGTGATTCTTAGAAACAGAAATCATAACATGTAATGTCCGCAAAGAGACTCACACTAGAAACAGAAGTTCTTAACCTCAATTAATATTAGGATAACACAGATGACAATAATAATCACTACACCATGGTATAATTGCATTGTATGCCAAATACGAATTAAAGAAACGCTTCAACTCTCTTGAAATGTGATGCTAACGTAAGTTACAAAAATGGAGTTGGAGACTAAGATCCTTCTTTTTTCTTCTTTTTCTTCTTCTTCTTCTTCTTCTTCTTCTTCTTCTTCTTCGTACGATGTCAGACGTAAACTTGTATTTGTTCGAAGAAAGCAGCTGTCATCCTGAGGTTGTCGACACTGCCATATATCTTGTCCAGTAGTGGCACTGGTGATGGTCACATGGGCTTTCTCTGATCCTCCTATGTCGGGAAATTTTGCAGCAGATGTTGAGCGGTCATGTTCCCTGTACCGCAGGTGCATTCGTCAGTGCCACATATCTTCAATTTATTGAATAGGTGGTACCTCAGTCTGGTGTGGCCTGTGCGGAGTCTGATGACCATGACTTGCTTTCTTCTGTTCAACTGGTAATATGCATCATTGTTGCTGTATCCCATTTGGCCATGTATATGTCCCTAATAAACATGTTGTACTCTTCGTAGGTCACACTATAATCTGGTTGTGGTAGTCTTGTTCCTTCTTTTGCCAGTATGTCTGCCTCATCGTTGCCTTAGATGTTACAGTGGCATAGAACCCACTGGTACACTACTCTTTTTGGTGCGGAATGTTGGCATAGTTGACAGAGTACTGCTCTTAAATCTGTAAGTTCTGTATGTTTATGGCGTGTTAGTGATGTACCTACGGCTAAGGAATGTTTGTTACAGAACCGTCGGTATATTCATTGGTTCAGTCCATGCTTGGGTAGTTTTCCGCTATGTACCTAAGATCCAACGACAATGTCCTCACTGAGGTAGACAATTATTACAAATAATACATAAACTAGGATCGAGTTGAGTCGGGCAAAATATGATACAATAACGTCTTCTGCATATCCTTTGATGGGGTAAAACAATACTGAATTTGGAAGCTACCAGGAAATACATTCGTATTGCCTGTTACATTGAAATTAAACAGCCTGTTATTTTTCTCCATGCGGCATGCTGTTAAATTTCATTATTGGAAATATATAATTAAAACTAAATATGTTCTTCTTGATCAAGGCATTAACCTATTCGTCAGTTCCTTGTATTGATCAGAGAAAAAATTCTTAGATATGTAACGATGTTTCACCTATTAAAGTATATGACCACTGGTACTTATGGGAACTCCTTATTTGTTTTTTATTAAAATGCTTTTTTATTTTGTTCACACTGAACTGCAATTTTGTATCTCCTCCATGTATAAGTCTGTATTAATGTTCTTGTACGTTTCTATGCATATGTGACAGCATACACATATATGTATAATTGAGGTATTCCTGTCATTTATTACAAATGCAAGTCATTTTTATTTTCTCACATGTTCTGCTTGTGTTGTTGGTACTAATATACAGCTTCGAGATATAATATTTGACTAACATTATCACATCCACACCACCAACATTTTTAACACGTGTCTATGGATGGCTTTATGTAATAGCTAACACATGTTTCTCTTAAAGAACACAGCAAAAACAAATACAGCAACGAATTATAAACATAAAGTGAAGCTGGGCAGGATACATTCCGAAAATCATATCTTGCTAGCACTTTTACCAACTCGATTTAATAATCCCTCTAGAAGGCATGTACACCAGAGAGCTTGACAAGATAGTCAACAGAAACACAATGTGCAGTCTAGATCGTCAACACGCTCTACCTGACACCCTTGGTAGGTATGGGCACACTAATGAGACACATAATAATTCTAGGACATGTGTATATGATGGGAATGATGCCTTCTTGTGCAGACAGAAATCAGTCGCAGTTGATGTAGACCTGGACGACGCACATAATCAGGATGAATGTGTGACGTTGACCACTTTTAGGGAGTGTGGAATCAACACATTGCTGGTGAGCCGTATATCAGCTACTCTGTGGCAGAAAACAATTACACTCTGATTCGAATCTTTGATGTTTCCATTTAAGTTAAATATTTTCGTAATGATTTTGACACAGTTGGTATGTGCACAAACAATTGTTACATTCCAATCTAACATTGTTATACTTTTGAAAGTAGCGTTGGTCTTAACAAAATATTATTTAATCTCTAATTCATAATTCACATTCAACATAGCTATACGCCTTGAGCAAATATGATGTCAAATGTAGCGAGTTTTAGATTCTACGATGTAATATCTGACAATCAAATTGTTGCAAAGTGCCCCCCCCCCCCCGCCATCCCCCACCCGTACCTACCAACAACAAAAAATGTAGAATTTGGAAGCTTGACAATAAATCTGGCCCTCGCGACTGGTTATGTTAACCGGCGGAGCGTAACGGTGCAACATTCAAAATAATTACATATGATACCTACGAATAATGACTCTAGTGACAATAAGGCGAGGAACGTTCCACGGTACAAAGATGTAGAAAAGTCAAAATGACTACTTGAAATGTTTATGAAATGGGAGACAAAGGCACATAACTCGTATCATTCATTGTTAAATGAGAAATCGTTATTCAAAAGATAGCCGGCACCTGAAGTAATGGACAGAATGCAAAACAAAGAAACTACAAACTTATGTGAAGTGGAATTCAGCTGGCATCAAATAATAAACATGAAGTGGAATGCATTATGTCCCCTAAACGGATGATTACCTACTTAAAACATAATTTGCATCATAAATAACCATGCATATCAAATTAAACCAGGGAGAACAAAAAGTAACATACCTCAAAAATAAAGTATACTGCAATGGAGGACAGAGAGAGGGGGGATGGTGGTACTGGAAGAGTATGAGAACAAAGAACACAATGGGCCACCAAGGTAGCAGTCTTCTTACACATCACGACACAATTATTTTGCATAATTTGCCTCAATTTGGAGTAACGCGTTGTATCAACAGTGAAGAAGTTAAAAACGTACCTGGTACCACTCTCTCAAGTCCATTGTGTCGTTAGACGTGTCCAAAAAAACCTAAGGTTCCGGGTCATTACATCATATGTGAGCTATTCTCATCTAAATTCAGGCCTTGCAGGATAGATGTGTTTCTTTCTTTGCTTGTCCGCTGGATTTTTAGGATTCTTCTGGTTTTCTGTGTTTCAGATGCACCGATTTTCGCTTGTATTACTTTTGTGGGACGATGAGGCTAACATCTGGTCAGGCAAATCACACTGACCAGAGAAAGTTAATCATGGCCAGGAGAAATATACTGGCCAAGACCGTCAACTAACCTCCGTGTTGGTCGTCCTGAAAACGGGCTGTTGTCGAGGACATCAGTCTGGATAACAAGGTAATGTAAGACGTTATATCCCTAGTATTGAGCTACACACAGATGGAGCCATGCATATCGTAATCGCTTAGAAGACGCATGTCCACCTTCATCAGCACGAACTCGCTTTGTGAGGATAGCTACTCCGACCTGTCACTTAGCATTCTTTTCAGAACGAACAAAAGAGTAACCTACTCATTGTGGCCATTCGCAAACAACAACAACAATTGCTCTGTCCCTGTTTCACATTCATAGCTTGCCTTAAGAAAAATTTGTGTTCTTATTCTCTTTATTGTTAATTATGTGTTTGTATCATGCCATATGTTCTGCATACTCATTATCTACTGCTTTTGTGCAATCTCCATTGTTGTTTAGTGTTGATCCCATATATTGAACATGTGCAACATTTTAATCTATTCGCCATCTATCTTGATTTTAGGTTGGAGCTCCCATTATTCTTTGTTTTCTTTGTATTCAGATAGTGATTCTGGGTTTCACTATCTTTCTGGACCGATGTAATTATTTGTTCTAGGCCAATAGCGCTTTTCGAGCAAAACTGTGTCGGGGTATTAAGTGGTACCTGGCACAAAATGATGTCCAACAAGGATAAGGAACTGATCTAGTCAATAAACGCTAAGATTGCTTTGTATGTATATATATATATGAGGTTTCACAATTATATTTTCATATACTATTAATGTATCGACTATCTGCGCTAACAAAATAGTAAATATAGAATGCCATCGCTCTGCTCGATCAAGCCGATAAAACATTTATCATGTCCAAAGAATAAATGAAAAAGTAAATGGACATATTGAACATACATTGAACATAACAATGTAGCGGACTCTGCTGGATAGAGAACTTAGTGATTGTCAAGATAAACAACCACAACAATGAAATGAGCAATGCAAAAACCTGCAATAAGGAAACGAATTGTGCTGATCAGCATTATGTGTATGTTGGTTTCAGTCTGCTACACAACAATAGCTATTTATTTTAGCAGTAAACTGTGGATGCTTACGAAAAATAGGAAGAAAACCAGCTAACAAGTTGAGAATGCTTTCCGAATTGAACTATATCACAGACTTTTGAGACTGTCCGACGAGACCGCGAAATATGCATCTGAACTATCAGGATGGAAAAATTGTAGTCCAAATGTAATGAGCCAGACATATTTACTGCTTCCAATTACAACATGATTATATCACATATTTAAACTGTGCTACAGGGTAATAAGAAACATAACAATAGACCTGACAGAGTTGCCAGGGTGTTCCAAATGAAATTGTCTAAATCACTGAGTGATATTGTTAATAGTAATTTCTTTGTCATTGCCATCATGTATTCATCCACATCATTGCGTTTCAGACTTAACATTTACTTTTTAAAGATAAATGAAACAGGTTACATTAATTAGTACTGAGAAAAACGATGCAAATGTTATCCAAGATTATATACAAAGTTCTCAAAAGTATTATTCAAAGTCTTTATAAGATATTAAATAGCAGTTTATTCGACATATTTTATAGTGTGTTAAAATCCTCAAGAAGTAATTGGAAGACCTAATTATTGAAAGTGGAAATGACAATTTTATTTACAGACCAAAATGAAAATTGAGTTGCAAACTTAGTTTAAATATGTATATATATCATTGTGATATTTCTTTACATTATTTCCATTATATTCATTTCATGTAGTCGAGCAAAGAACTATGTTACGGATAATTTCCTTTCAACATACTTAATTCTCCGTCTTCTTCTTCTTCTTCGAACGCTGTTATTCGTCAACCTGTATTTTTTCGAAAAAAGCAGCGACCATCCTGTGGCTGTCAACACTGCCATAGAGCTCGTCTAGTGTTGCCACTGGTGATGGCAAAATCATCTTTCTCTGGTCCTCGTATGTCGGGCAATTTTGCAGCAAATGTTCATCTGCGATTTTCACGGTACCACACGAGCATTCGTCAGTGTCACCTATCTTATTTGTTGAATAGGTGGTACATCAGTATATTGTGGCCAGTGCGAAGTCTGAAGACCACGACCTGCTCTCTTATGTTCAACTGGTGATAGGCATTGTTTTTTTTTTGTGTAGCCAGTGTGTTCTGTTTCACATGTGGTCATTCATCTAGCTCTTATAAGCCTTTTTCACTCTTCGTATGTCACACTAGGATATGGTTGTGGTAGCCTTGCACCTTCTTTTGCCAGTCTGTCTGCCTCCTCGTCACCTTGGATGTTACAGTGGGATGGAACCCACTGTACCACTACTCTTTTTGGTGCGGACTGCTGGCATAGTTGACAGAGTACTACTCTTAAATCATTAAGTTCAGTATTTTTCTGGCTTTTTATTGCTGTGACTACGACCAGGGCATATGTAAGCAGGACTATATGGCTTTCATTTCTCTTACATGTCGCCATTTCTTCTACTGCGGCCCTCAGTGCCTCTGCCTCGGCTCTGAAATTGCTCGTGTATTTCCCAGTTGCAACTGACAGTGTTATTTTTCTGCCATTTGGTAGGTTCAGGAATACCCCTGCCCCTCCGTTCTGTGTTGTGTTCGTTACAGAGCCGTCAGTATATGCATGGGTCCAATCTATGCTTGGATAGCTTTTTGTTATGTAACCCAGGGTTATGTCTCTTCTTTCTGTTTCAGTCTGGCTGTTTCCAATACTTGGTATATTTTCTACCACCTCTGAAAATGTATGCTGCCTCCAGGTAGGTTTGCGTAAAGTAGGGATGGGCTTTGGTGTTGTTAGTGCGTTCGTAGGGTCTTCGTTCATCTTTGCTTTGGCTATTTCTGCTAATTGTTTTCCCTAAAGTTTCCCATTTCCTAAAATATGTAGTATCTTATGCATTGGATGGTCTATCAGACTTCTGTATTTTTGTGCTTACTGCCTGGCTTTGCAGTCTTTTCTGTCGGTCATGGATTGCAGATTTGTAATCTTTTCCAGTTCTACAATTTGCGTTGACTTCATGCCTCCTGATATAACTCTCATGGCTTGGTTTTGGAGTTTACTAATTTTGACAAAGTTCGCTTTTGCAGCTTTTGTCCATGCCGCAATGCCATACTCGAGAACTGTTCTCACTCTTCATTTTCTTAAGTATACTGTCGTCTGCTCCTTAGTTGGTGCCAGACATTTTCCTAATTTTTGCCATTCTTTCTCTGGCTCTCATTCGGTTTCTCTCGATCTGACTTGTCCATGTCTTTTGCCGATTAAATCTGACTCCCAGTTAGTTTGGGTTGTTGTTTGGCCGCAGATATTTGCCGTTAAGACGTATTTGTATGTTGTGGGATTTGTTTGAAAGCGAGAATATCGTACATGTTGTTTTTTCCCCATATATTTTGACCAACCATGAGTTTGACCACTCTTACAGCGATGTTGGGGCCTGCTGCATCCGACTACTTGCTATGATGAGATTCTTTTCAGAGGTCAGCATAGCCAGATCGTCTGCAAACAAGAAGCTATGGATGCTTCTTGGTATATTATCAGTGATGTTATTTATATACACCAGGAATAGTGTGGGTGACAGTACTCCTCCTTGGATTACTCTCTGCTCAAGTGTCACATTTTTGCTCATTTGCCCTTGTATTTAAACTGTGGCTGTTCTATTTTTGAGGTAATGGGTGATCCATCTGTACATTTCCCCACAAACTTCACTTCTTTGTAGCTTGACTTTAAGTCCCTGTTTCCAGACCTTGGCAAATGCATTTTCTAGATCCACCCAAACCGATACTGTGTGTTGTTGCTCCTAGTAAGCATCCTCTATTTCCTGGGCTATCAGGGTGATCTGATCCTCAGTGGCTCTGTGCTGTCTAAAGCCTGTTTGCTGTGGAATTAGTATATGTTTTTCTTTCAGATGCAACATCAGTCTTGTTTCTATCATACGCCTCATCAGTTTTCCTATACAGCTCAGTAGCTTGTATCCATTTGGATCAGTTCTATATTTTTCTTTCTTCGGTACTGGTATAATTACATCATCTTTCCAAGCCCGCGGTACAATACCACTTTTCCCTCATTGGTTCAGTATTGATAGTAACTTTATCTTTGCTGTTTTGCCAAACCACATTAGCATTTCGTTTGTTACGCCATCGTTTACTTTAAAGTTCTCATGGCCTATTTCATTTCATCCGTTGTTAGTTTTGCCAGCACGTGATCATCTGGTGCCATGTTGATGTTGTCGTGCATCTCTTGTTCTTCATTAATGTATGTGTGCCTATTTGTAGGAACATCAATGTGGTTTGCTCTAGCATAATGTTCTATAAAATTTTGCAGCTTTTTTTTCAGTGAGCATGTTGTCACACTGCTTGATGGTAATGTGTTTGTTTAAGGGAGTGTCGTCGTTCATGGCTCTGAAGAACTTCCATAGTTTGCTCCCGTCTTTGTCTAAATTGAGGCTTTCTGTTTTGTTTTTCCAGCAGTCTCTTGTTTTTTGTTTTAGAGTGTATTTGTATTTCGCAATGGTGGCTTTGAGGGCGATATTTGTCCCCATATATTGTTCTTTCTCTGCAATGTTCCTAGCATTTGAGACTTCGTCTTCAACTTTCTGCATTTCGTCATTCCAATAAGGCTTGTAGTTTGTCCTTGCCCCTCTTTGGATGGTTTTGGTGGCTGCCTGCATTATTGCTTTGCTTAGGCTTTCCGCCATGGGATTCATGTTGTTATTCCGTGTGTTGATGATTTCGCACAGTCCATCTGTCAGGATTGCAAATCTGTCCCAGTCGGCTCGTTTATAGTTCCAACGTGGGAGCGGTTTTGTTTCATGTGGGCCTACTTCCATATAAATTGCTAGCCTTATTGACCTGTGGTCGCTACCTGCCAATTCGTTGAGTACCTGGCGGTCTATTTTGTGGTGAATATCCACCTTCGAAAAGGCTACATCTGGAGTAGTAGTGGTATGCCATGTTCTAGAATAGAAGGTAGGGCTATCCTCCATCATATTGATGAGATATAAATCTGTGCCTATCTCCCAGTCATCCACTTCATCACCTCTGGTATCTGTGTCTGAGTATCCACATATCACCTAGTGGCTATTGAAGTCTCCAACTACTGTGCAGCTGGAGTCCTTGACTTCCATACTCGAGAGCGACAGGTCTTTGTTTGGTGGGCCGTACAGGTTGAAGATGCGAATCTTCGTTTCTTGGGTCATTATGTCGACTCCTACAAGTTCTGCTTGTTCGGTGTGTTTGACCGCTACCGCGCTACTCTGTATGCAGCTACGAGTCAGTATCAGAACCCCTCCTGTGTGAACTTCTCTATCAAGACGGAAGGTCTGGTATCCTCTGATTGAGAATTTGTGGTTGTTGTTGAAGTGCGTTTCTTGGATACATGCCACCACGTCAATCGTACATGCATGCAAGTGGTGTGCTAGGGAAAGCTTTGTTTTTGATGACTTCCTCCGCATTCCACTAGTATTCTGATGGCCTTGTGTTTTTGATCAATTTGTATTGCCCCATGACATTGTGCCTTGACTCTACAGCACATAGGTGGGTGACCACCAGTAGCATAGGGTGGGCCCCTTCTAGACGTGAGACCCGGAACTCTCGCTGCCTGGCGTGACTCCACATGATGAGCGCCACACTTTTCTCTGATAGGTTGTACCGTCATAATTACAGCGATATACCGTGCACTGTTTCGTTAAGCCTGTGGCCCAGTGCATCATATTTCCAAAGGCGTTTCTGTAGGGATGCCCTCCTTAGCCTTTAGCTGTCCCCAGCCTATCTGCAATGCAGCAGTTTTTTTAGGTCAGAGTTGTCTCTCTTTGGGAAGTTGTCTTGCAGGACTATCGAGTCTTCCCCACTCCTGTCTTTAGTGTATTTTGCAATAATATGCTATGATGGACTGCGTACTAGTTTGTATTATCAAGGAAGAGAGGCAGTCCAGTGTGTCTGTGTCCCAGGATCGTTACGTCTTTCCAGAAACGTAACATATGCATGTGAGTGGGGTATCGCTTTGGACCCTTTTGTTTCTCGACACATCTGCAGTGATGGCAAGCCTAGCATTCCCCGCCACCTGGGAGGTTGTCACAATAGGGCAGAGGTGCAGTGTCCACTGGCCTGCATCTCTTCTGCGTCCATTGGTATGACTGATAGCAGAGGTAGAGAGCGAGGCAGGATTGCATTTAACCAGGGGACAAGCCTGGCCATGACACGGAGATGTTGTTCGCCTGGTTTGCGTACATATCTTATGATCAAGGTTTGAGTCTCAACAGTTCGCAGTGAGGTGGTTGCTCTACTGCTTACGACACCCCGACCGAGAACTAAGTCTTCTACTAGTAGTTTCACACTTCATCGCCGAAATGGGTGTATATCGGGCAGCTTCCCGCCCGCTTTGATCAGTGTACGGCATGTACCTCTTTTTGCGGCTCGGCAGGCTCGGGCCCCAGGTCCCAACCATATCGTAGCCTCCCATCGCATTGGTGCTGACATTTTGGCGGGATTCCGGCTTAGAGGCACTCGGCCGTAATCCCTCAGATGGTAGCCTCGCACCATTTGCTTATCAACCAAGCACGTGAACCAAGTGTCTGCGACTAGCGATTCCTCTCGAGTTGAACAGTATTATCGTAGCAACGCCCTTTCATTAGTAGGGTAAAACTGACCTGTCTTCCGAGGGTCTAATACCAGCACCCGTTCACTATTAGACTCAACGAATACATATAGGGCTTTTTAGTCAGTCATTTACCAAGTGTCTGAAACCGTCGATCCGCTAGGGTTATCCAGAATTGCCGTAGCAACTCTCTTTCATTAAGAGGGTAAAACTGACCTGCCTTCCGTGGCTCTAATTTCAGCACACGTTCCTTAGACCCAACGAAAATGCTCTCAGTTTTTCAGTCATTTTAAAATACTTAATTCAAAATGAAAGTGTAAACACGATATTGCTGCAGTTTCATTTAAACATATCTAAGTCGTCATGTAAATGTCATATGAAATAGTTTTAACATATCTAAGTCGTCATGTAAATGTCATATGAAATAGCAGTGTGGTCGGTGCCGCAAAATGTTTCATTTTCATTTTTGGGGAATATAGGTCAGTAATCCATAACTGATCAAGCCATCTTTCCTTTTGAAAATGGTGGCCCTAGTAACAGACTCCAACCATGTTTTCTGACTATGAGATTAAGGATTGCAATAGGAATGTATAGCAGGTCCCTAACATTTTCTGTGGTTGTATCTGTTTAACCGAAAGGCAAAGGTACAGCAGGCGACGTGCAATCTAGGGTTATCGCCACATACGCCATTTGCAGGATCAAATCCATTAACGAAGAATGATGGAGAAATGGAAACAAATGAAATGTAAATATACGCATTATTGATTTATTAAAGATGTTTGAAGATGTCCTCAGCAACACAAAGAGCATACGGAGAAATAGACAGAACATGTTCATAAAGTACTAAATTGACCAGTTCCAAAATATCCGTCAGACATTCAATTGGTTGATTGTATGAAGCCAACTAGGAAATAAATATGTGAAGCTATTTTACTTCTGAAATATGTAAACCACTTAACCAGAGTTTGTCTCATTATATAAATCAAATAAAACATAACAACTTATAGAGTTGTACAGTTTTAACAAGAAAACACCAGCAGACTGGAAGAACTATTAAGTAGTTCAATTAATTGAAAATGAGAGACCTGCAACGGTTCCCAAATTACAAAGCTAGGAGGTTGATCTGGATAATTTCAGATTAACTGAAAGAAGTCATATATGAACAGTTGAGGAACGATATTGCAGGTTTTAACAAAATTTATTCTATGCTGATCAGATAACTGTACAACGATGAATTGTTCAACATAGTGTAGATTGGAATGCATACATTTAGATCGAATTCGTAAATTATGAGAAGACATTTGATAGTTTAGACTGGACATCACTTTGGAATATGCTGAGCCACAATTGAGAGCCCCCTATAATCCCAAACATAATTAATACAACTGTATACTATTACAAGGTTAAGAGCTTTCGGAAAGCTCTTAGAAAGAAACTGGGGTGAGACAGAGCTGCATCTTATCACCATTCCTCTTTCCACTAGCTTTTGACTGGATTATGAAAACATTAGTTTTACTTACAAAATATATATGATATAGGAGTGGCTGATGCATTTGCTATTATTTCTCATAACCACAACCAAATGCAAAATAAAATAAATATGTATACTGAATGATTCCTAAAATCAAGTCCCATGTTGACAAAGAACATATTTAGTAGGTGTGATTAAAATCACGAACACATTGTAATCATATGTTTGGGAGGCACGATACTGCTAGAGGTAGATTCAATCATATATTTGGTAGGATAATAGACGCGTTTGGAAGTACTGATTTATTTCAAGAATGCTACGAAGGCAAATATGCATTTATTATGGTATGTGAATTTCTAGAAATAAAAATACATGTCCTGAACTAAAGTAGAGATTGTTAAATACAATGTCATGCCCAATTCATTGCATGGCTCTGTCATGTTAGGAATAACAAAAGTACAACTAAGACATTCGGGGCTTTCACCAATGGACGCTTTCACCAAACTGATGGAATAAACGTATATGATACAGTCACTAATTGCGTACTAAGTGCGCACCAGCTAAACTTGTATTATATATTGTATGATTTGTGTCAAACATCCGTGGATCTGAAAAAAAATTGTTATGTTCGACATTTCTGCAATTTATGTGATTGTGAGGGATAACCTGGACTACCTCTACTTTTACTTGTCCTTGTCACAATCTCATATACAATATAGCACATGCAGTGTCTACAACATTTAGCATGTAGCCACGGAGAGTACAATGTTGGTTATTGGAGGATTTCGTCAATTTCCAAACTTAAAGCACGAATAAATAGTTAACGCCTTATTTCTAAAGAATACTTTATGTTCACGGATGTTACCGCTAAAGTAATGTAAAAATATACAGATAGTGCAACACACAGTTAATCCAAAACATAAGGTTAATTCACAAAGCATATGGAGATGATCAAGCAATTAGTTAAAACAATAAAAACTGACGGTTCGAGTTTCATTTAGAGTGCGGTTGTGGGATAGTTGCCTCATTTTGCAGCGTCTCTGTAACGCATATTCTGAGATGCATATGTAAAATGGAGAGGTGTCAAAGTAAATGTTATATACGGTAATGTTATAAACGGTAATGATATAAACGAACTTAGAAAATGTTGCTTAAACACATTCACAGCACAGTAAAGCGTTTCTCATTATAATACACACATTTAAGACAAAGACTTGCATAATTATCAAAAGACATGCAAATGAAAATAATCATTAATGAGACGTAATTGACCAAGTTCATAAATATACGTACGATTTTAGAAATGATCAACCAGATTATCACCACTATATGTGTTGAATTTGTCCAAAAAGGCGTTTTTGTTAATGTTATTCGTTTTTATTTAAATAGCTACATTGCGAATTAAGAATCACGTATTTGACATTTAGCATTGCATCTGAGTCTTTCTGGGATCATTCTTTAATGGCGGCGGTAATGTATGTTTCCGACAGCAATGGTTCCCGGATCGACCCAGCCGTATTGGGTACTGGTTCAGACCGGAAAGTAAAATCGGCGATTTAGAGGAGATGGCTACCGCCCTCATATAGCCGATACTTTGAAATGTGAGATCGCTAACACCTTACACCAATATGGCAGTTATGCTATGGGTTACTTTACTTTACTTTACTATTTGACATTTTCAGGGCATTTTGTCTAATCGTTTAGAATTGTTTACAAAAATTTGGCACAGCCTCTTTCTGCAGACGTGAAATGAAATAAGAAAAATAGTGTAAAGACGTACTCGGAACAACAATAGCGCCACTGACTAACAGAGAGCACATCGTAAGAGGCGACTATCAAAAAAAAACCAAAACACCAAATTAAATCTGAACGGCAAATACCTGCAGCCACACGACAACCAAAACTACCTGGGAGTCACATTTGATCGGCGCATGCCATGGAAAAGTCAGATCGAGAGAAACCGAATGAGAGCTAGAGAAAGAATGTCAATCATGAGGAAGCTTGCTGGCATCAGCTGGGGAGCAGACGGAAGTATACTAAAGAAACTGTACACTGGAAGAGTGAGACCAGTTCTCGAATATGGCATTGCGGCATAAACAACAGCAGAAAATGCGAACTTCGATACAATTAGCACACTCCAAAAGCAAGCCATGATAGATATAACAGGTGGCATGAAGTTAACGCCAATTGTAGAACTTGAAAAGATTACAAAACTGCAATCCATGACCTACAGAAGAGACTGCAGAGCCCAGCAGCAAGCAGATAAACTCAGAAGTCTGACTGACCATCCAATGCACCAAAGACTAAAATATTTCTGAAATTGGAAACTAAAGAGGAGAAACTTTGAAGAAATAGCCAAGGCAAAGATGCACGAAGACCTCATGAACGCACTAACAACACCAAAGCCCAGCCCTGCTGTACGAAAACCTACCTGGAGGCAGCATATATTTCCAGAGGTGGTAGAAAATATACCAGGTATTGGAAATAAAAACTGATAGACTGAAAAAGAAAGAAGAGATACAACCCTGAGTTACATAACGAAAAACTACCTAAGCATGGACTGGGCCCATGCATACACCGACGGTTATGTAACAAACACAACACAGAACGGAGGGGCAGGGGCATTCCTGAGCCTACCAAATGGCAGACAATAACACTGACATTGGCAACTGGAAAATACACAAGCAATTTCAGAGCGGAGGCAGAGACACTGAGGGCGGCAGTGGAAGAAATGGTGACAGGTAAAAGGAATGAAAGACATATAGTCCTGCTTACAAATGCACTGGCCGTAGTCACAACACTAAAAAGCCAGAAAAATACAGAACGTAATGCCAGCAGTCCGCACTAAAAAGAGTATTGGTACAGTGTGTTCTTTCCGGCTTAGAGGCGCTCGGCCGTAGTCCCTCATGTGGTAACCTCGCCCCATTTGCTTATCAACCAAGCACGTGAACCAAGTGTCTGCGACTAGCGATTCCTCTCGAGTTGAGCAGGATTACCGTAGCAACGCCCTGTCATTAGTTTGGTAAAACTGAGCTGTCTTCCGAGGGTCTATTACCAACACCCTTTCACTATTAGACCGGACGAATTAATAGAGGTCTTTTTGTTTGACAATGACCAAGAATCTGAAACCTGCGGTTTCTGCGGGGTTAAACACAATTTCCGTAGCGTTTTTTCATTAGAAGGTTAAAGAGCTGACCTGTCTTTCGTGGGTCTAATACCAGCACACGTTCACTATTAGACCAAACGAAAGTGCTCTCGATTTGTCAGTCGTTCTACAGTATTGGTGTGTTGAGTCAAATTAAGCCGCAGACTCCACTCCTGGTGGTGCCCTTCCGTCAATTCCTTTAATGAACACTGGATGCGAGACAGTCAAGCTACCGAGAGGCTAGCCCCAGATTTTCGAAGGTCTAATTCCAGCACCCGTGCCATATTAGACCCAACTAAAGTGATATCGGCCTGTCAATCATTTCAGTGTTTTGACGTGTTAAGTCAAATTAAGCCTTAGGATCCACTCCTAGTGGTGCCCTTCCGTCAATTCCTTTAAGTTTCAGCTTTGCAACTATACTTTCCCCGGAACCCAAACACTTTGGTTTCCCAGAAGCTGTCGGCAAAGTCATCCTGCGGATCGCTAGTCGGCATCGTTTATGGTCAGAACTAGCAAGGTATCTGATCGTCTTCGCGCCTCTGACTTTCGTTCTTGATTAATGAAAACATTCTTGACAAATGCTTTCGCAGTAGCTCGTCTTGCAGGTGATCCAAGAATTTCACCTCTAACGCCGCAATTCGAATGCCTCCGTGTGTCTCTGTTAATCATTACCTCCAGTTACGAAAACCAACAAAATAGAACCGATGTCCTATTCCATTATTCCATGCACCATTATTCAGACAGCCGAGGCCTGCTTTGATCACTCTATTGTTTTTTAAAGTAAACGCGCCGGCCACCCAGAACGCTCAGCGAAGAGCACCCGTGGGAATGAGCCGGTAGACGGTAGGGTAGAAGAAAACGGGCAGTGTTCCGGCGCGAGCCGGACCGCCCGCCTGTGTCTGAGATCCAACTACGAGCTTTTTAACTGCAACAACTTTAATATACGATATGTGAGCTGGAATTACCGCGGCTGCTGGCACCAGACTTTCCCTCCAATAGATCCTCGTTAAAGGGTTTAAAGTGTACTCATTCCAATTACGGGGCCTAAAAAAGTCCCGTATTGTTATTTTTCGTCACTACCTCCCCGTGCCGGGAGTGGGTAAGTTGCGCGCCGGGGTAACGACGATTGGTTTTGAACTAATAAAAGCGCTCTTTCCGCGAGGGCCGGAGCTTGGTAAGCATGTATTAGCTCTAGAATTGCCACAGCTATCCCAATATATTCGAGTCATCTAAGGAACATCGTCTGAATTAATGAGCCATTTGCGGTTTCACCGTGAGACAGTGTGAACTTAGACATGCATGGCTTAATCGTTGAGACAAGCATACGACTACTGGCAGGATCAACCAGATATATGTCGGAAACGTACTAACCACACACGCCGATCGGCGTAGGACGGTTGTGTAAAAAGCCTCACTGGGACGGCCGCAGGGACCAACTGACGCACGGTTGTTCCGTCCTTCACTCCGTCGACCTAGGACCGCCTGACAGGGGCCCCTACACACACCAGACGACCGACTGACCGGGCTCGTTCGGGGAGGGATTGCAGCGCTCTGTGCAGAACGGAACCAAACGGTCCCGGCGATAGATTTCACAGGGACTGGAGACGATATTTTGACTGCCGGCCTAGCCTTCTCCCTATGGTTGGTCGGGCGAGAAGAGGACCTTTAGGCAGGATTCCTGCTTTCCATTTGCCGGTCACAAGCTCTTTTCGAGAGTCTGACCACCAGCGAGACGAAATGTCGAACTCTGCTATAGGCCTTCGAAACAGCACCACTTACTGTACACGTTTCTCGATACAGGCCACACTAACGCACCTCTGATGAGGGCACTATACCATAAACTGCGTCCAGCTACCTACAGCGTTTTCCGCAAGCCCACGCTATCGCTCCGTCTGGCGGGACTGAGATCGCTGTAAAACACCGGGTGAGAGTGAATCGCGATGGCGAGACAACTATCCAAGATCATTGTATGTTCAATGTTATTGATTTGACAAACGCATGTGTTACAGTAAACAGAGGAGGGCTGTGGATGATTATATCCAAACTTGGCTGCCCGAACAAGTTCATAACCATGTTGAAACAGCTACACGAAGGCATGTGTGCTCGTGTACTGGACAGCGGTGCAATCTCTAAAACATTTATAGTATCAAAGGGAGTAAAACAATGATGAATACTCGCCCCAGCATGATGTTCGCGGCCACAATGACAGACGCCTTCAGATCACTAGAGCTTGGACTACCGATAAAGTACGGCACACATTGCAAGTTAATCAATCCCATAAGAATGAAGGCCAATACCAAAGTGGATGGCAATGCAATCAGGGAACTTGTATTTGCTGACGACTGCTCTCTAATGAGCAACTCAGAACTGAACATGCAGGTTGGAATGGTCCGGTCTCTGCCGCATTCGACAATTTTGGCCTCACCATAAATGAAAAAAAAAACAGACATCATGTACCAACCAGCACCAGTCATGCCGTACACAAAACCAGAGACTACAGTCAGCGGGCAGACACTAAATGTCGTAAAAAAATTCACATATAAAGGCAGCACGCTGTCGAGAACTGTCAGCCTAGACGATGAGGTGGCAAGCAGAATAGCAAAGATTAGCACATCCTTTAGTAGAGTGCGTTCGATGGTCTGTGCACGTCGTGGCATCAGCGTCAAGACCAAACTCAAAGGCTACCGTGCAACCATCATTCCAACCCTAATATACGCTAGCGATAGCTGGACTGTATATTCTGGACATGAAAGGAGGTTAAACCACTTCCACACAGATTCCCTGATGCGATTATTTCACATCCGATGGCAAGATCATGTCACTGTCATCGAGGTTCTCTCGAGGGCTAACATGCCCATCAGCCATGCACTGCTAGAAAAAGTACGACTAGGATGAGCATGACATCTCGTCCGTATGTCAAATGATCGGCTCTCAAAGAAGTATATCTACGGCGCGCTGATAGAGGGATGGCGCGAGAGAGGGTGTCCAAAGAAACGATTTAAAGACGGTCTGAAGGACTCACTGAAAAGTTGACAGATAGACATCGACACCTGGGAATGTCTTGCGCAAAACAGATCTGACTGGAGAAGCGCAATCAAATCGGGTGTAGCTACCGGCGAAGACGACCGTTATGTGAAAACCAAGAACAGACGCGAGACCCGAAAATCCCGAACAGCGGGAATACCATCATCTTCTACAAACATCGTGTGCCCGATATGTAGCAGATGTTTTCGTGCCCGCATTGGACTCTTCAGTCAGATGTTCACCCACACCCAACAGCGACATTTGCGACAAGGATGAATTCGGCGGTCCACATCGACAACGATGGCCAGCTATTATTATTATTATGTTAAATTCATTGTGTTGACAAGCATACGCTAATTCAATCAAAGTCTGCTTCTCAGTATGTCACAAAAGATGATATTAATGTTTTCCGAACATATCGATTCAAAGAGGTTGATAATTGTTACTGGATAGACACACTGTAATCCATCTCGTTTGTGACCGTTCTCTTCAATGATTTTGTAAATATTATACACCTATGTCGTATATGTCTTCTTCACAGGGTGCAACAACCTGAGCTTTAAATTCGTCTGGACGAAATTCACTTTTTCTTGTTCTAGCCATTTCCTAATTTGAGCTTATGTATTTGATGATTTTGGCACTTTGCCTTCCTGATATTACATTGTGATAGGAGGCATTATCCATTACTAGTCATAACGGTATGTATCCTGAATTGGAAGCAGATCATTCCTTATCCACTTCCAAAAAATGTATTTATTCATTTAAGTGTGGTAGTCTCTACCGCCGTTACTTTAAAAAAAAAAAAAAATTACTTTAGCGTCATGGACGCGTCCTTTCTCACTGCTTCCCGTATACGTTAGTAAAATTCGCTGCCCTTTGCTGCTTGAAATTGGTCATTTCTGTTCACCGTCAACTGATTGCCATTTACTACACAAGGCGTGGTGATCTTTGACCCAAGATTCGTCAGAGTAAACACTATCTTAGCCTTGAATAGGTCGTTCAGGTATCTGTCTGAGGTATAACCTTCTGGCAGCAATCACGTGTGAGTTTTCACATATACTATTCCCGTTACATGAAGTTTTTAAGAATGTATCTCTGGTGGCTCTAACAATTTTACAAAAAGTATTTTCCGAAACATCAATACTAAAGTAGGATTGAAATGTTAATCTTAGTTTCCGGAGAGTAACACATTGTTTTTTCGTTAACTGTTTCAAAATCTTCCGTTTGATGACATCTCTGTGGAAATCGTTACATTTCCTTTTTCCTAGCTTGATTGACATTCTGTTTTTTGTGTATGCGACTGATTTCTCTGTTCGCCAAGCCGGTGTGCGTTACACTATGGTTTTATTGTCGCCCCAGTGCATTATACTTCGACGTGCTTTTTATGCAAGTGTCTGCTTTCTCCTGTATGTGATGAGCAGGGAACCCTGCACTTTCGGGTGGTGAGCCGTGTCACTTAACCACTAGCCCACGCCGTCCCCTTAAACATAGCTTGATATGAGTGCACTATGTATATTGTCCAATCCAACGGTTGACAATATGATCTATCCAGACCAAGCGTCAATTGCGTTCGTTTCTCTGGGTCATGAATATAAATGACCCATATTAGATTTCTTGCGAAAAAAAAAAAAACTTCTATAGTGAAACGGTAACCTTCTGCATTGTTATAAATGTAATTTTCAAACTCATGTTAAATTGATAACAATGTCCATTTTGAAAAAAAGCAACTATTTATCACAATAACAACCACACAGACTATACTATCGGTATGCGCTTTATATATGAATTGACAGATTCGCATTAATCACCTTCGCTGTTTCCCGAAATCGACAAGGTATCTAATAGGCGCACAAGATAATCTAGAACATGTTTTGCCTCATTAACATTTTAAAATTTAGGGGACGGCATGGGCTAGTGGTTAATGAAAACGACTCACGCTTCGAAGGTGTTGGAGCTCGATGTCCATCACATCACCGGCCGTTTCCCCGTGAAAGTAAACCCTTAGAACATGTAGAATGAAGCAGACCTTTACATAAAATGCATGTCGAAATCGGATGCACTGGTCTATAGTATGACTCAGTTCTGCAAACTGAAAGCAGACACGAATTACATTAATTGGGAATTCAAAAATAATACATATACATTAGGCATTAACAATAGAAGATGAAAACTATTATACTGGTATGCAGACATACACACACTGTTAAATAATGAATAAACCTATAATCTATAAAAAAAAAAGGAAATCAGGAAGCGAATACGTATAGCCAAATATGTTTTCTCGAACATCAATCAAATATGGCCATTCAAAGAAATAAAACACACAATAAAAATGCGATTACTCAGCTACACTGTTCTCTGCTGTATGTATTACCATCATGACAATAAACAAACATTTATAGAACACGCTTATGTCAGAATCAGGAATCAGAAAGAGTCACACGAGCCGGGGGACTATGTCACCACAGTTTAGTCTGACGTCTTTTTCGATAACTACAATTGGACAAGAGGAAGTCTTTGTCTAGCGAGAACAACCGACATATACATAGGTCTGAGTTTAGATAAATATTACCATATGGCCATATCCATGAAGTACTCTTTGAGGATCGGTAATCAGTAACCTGTGTATATGATGGTAATACCGGGACGCAATGACGTCACATTTATGCTGATACCAGACACTAGTAATTATCACCAGACAGTCAAGGATAAACAAAAGGTGTGCGAATAGTTACGTGTGGTTGGGGTGTGCAGTCAAACTAATTGAACCCAGTACTGTAAAATAACACTCACACTTGGGTTGCTGACAGTTAGAGTCAATTTTGATTGATACAATTTATTTTTTGTTAAATGACTTTTACATTGCCTTGAGAAAAACAGATGTTTGCTAAGAGGAGAGTTCGGCGGCTGTCAACTAACATATGCAAAACTAAAAACATTCCATGTGGACAGAAGGAAATTGACGTATATACTTAGAAATACCTTCATCTGGGATTGTTTGTCGAATGATTCTAGTAAGTACATGTACGACAGTTAGTGTGTTTCAACGCCGGTTATAGACCAGCGGTGACACATGTTAGAAAAGTGTACCCAAAATACTAAGGAACGTTTCCTCAGTCGTGAGGTAAACATATTTTTTGTGCAAAATACTAAAGATCCATTACTGAAAATTGTGATATAAACATGTATGCAAAACACCCAGGATATCTTTCCTCGGTAATGCATTCAAACATCAGTTTAATTCCACAGTGAATCCTTAAAGTCAGAAATCAAAGACACGTTATAAGAAATAGGGAACATAAAATCGATTCTTAATCATAAATAGGCTATTTTGTTAAGGAAATCAACATATATTAACATTGCACCCGAGATTACCAATCTGAGAAGTTATTGAAGCAGGGCCGACATCTTCATATACGTAACTACGCTCTGAGTTGGGCTTTTATAATGACGGACTAGTATTGTATCGATGCAATCATATCTTTTTGGGTAGTACAATTAAATGATTGCTTTATGCTCCGTTCGTGTCGAACATTTAGAAATAAATGCGAGATTGAATAATTCATGGGCAACTATTTACGCTAAAGGAGATTACTAGATACAGCAGTGCACGAAACCCTTTACGTTTAGATTGTGAATATATAGTACGGGAGTTCCAGATAAAGTTAAGGTAGTACCTAAGGTATGTGATTAAATAATTGTTACTGATAGAAGCTGTAATAACATGTTGTGTAAATTGTTCCTATAATATTTTCACTACCGTATTAATACACATTAACATCGCTGCAGATCATGTTTACAGTACGCTATTTACGTAATGGCATTGTAGTGTATGCAGTATAGTCAGCGATTGATGTGTTTATAGGCATCACAGTCTAATGAGACCATGCGCGCGGCGCCATGGGAGTAGTCTTTTCAGCGAGCAAGCCTGGGCACTGAATGTGGAGACCATGGGATGACCAAACTGCATGATCGCTTTTTCAGCCTCACTGTTGTAATCCAATGGGCGTTATGCAAAACATGCAGTTTCACATAAGCTCAGCTTCAGGAATGAGTTCGCAGATGCTAATCAACAACCATAGGTGCTACCGCTCCGGATTTTCTATATGAGTGTGTTCCCGTAGCACTTTCTTCTCCCGATAGTTCCACAAGGTACTGTAATGATTACTGTGGAACATCTTTATAAACGATTTGTTCCACTGGACTAGGATATACAGTATGATATAGATAATTATGTTATATTTCATAATAATTGGTCAGAGAGAATGAGATATGAAGTAGGATATGGACAAATTGTACAATATTTGCTCCCACTGATAATGTAAAATTGGTAACAAAAAACATTATAAGTAAATTGATAGCAAATATTATCAGAAAATTGGCGTCTTTGAAGCATGTAAATAGCGTAGTTGGGAGTTTTAGTGAAACGGTCCTTTGTGGCAGCGTAAGACGTTTCCACAGTAGTTATATATTTAGATAAAAACAACATGCATCCACATAATTCCCGATCACACAGCAAATAACATAGAAAACGGCAGGTAGCAGATTCATTACATGAATATCAACAAAACCAACAATTAGAAAACAGAACAGCAAACACGATAGTATTATAAATTAACATGCACGGCATTAGAAAAGTGAGCAAACTACATATTAACTAATTAATCATATAGTATATGTTTGAATATAAATGTTAACTACAGCCGACGTTTTAAGCATTAGCTTTTGTTAGCTTTTCCATTCTGACTCAAACCAGTTCTAGCCGCTACACTCCCCTTCTCACTCAACAAACTCTCACTAAACTCATTTTCACGATCGTTTTATTAAATCTGCCGTTCTGTGAACTCCCTCACATGCAGATCCCTTCAGGCAGGTGATTTGTACATTTTCAAACATATATCATGCACATTTACTATCAGATCATATACCACCTGCTGATCTGTCCTTTTACAAATACTTCGATCATGTTCTTCTAACCGAAATCGCGTATTCACTTATGACCACCCACTCTGTCGATCTGCGTATACGCATATCTCACAACATAAATCGTTCACGCAGTGCCCTGCACACATCACACACAATCAGATCTCCTTTAGTCACATGGTGCCCAACACATACCTTATAGAGCGACTGGCCAAGACTTTAAGGCGCATGCTGGTTCAGTCACTCTGCAACTAATTATATCACTCACTTCTAAAAGTCATCCGACTAGCTAGTTCATGATATTCATTGTCTCTCTCTGCCAGCCAATCTGCTGAGTTCATCTTTGTCGAATATTATATAGTCTCAAGCAACTTTATGGCTGTCCAATGGACTTCTGCTGGTTGTCTAACTTAGCCGCCATCACACTAGTCTGCATCTACCCCTAACTATTGGTCATTAGACGAATAATTCATAATGCATGTCACTCGATATGTCGCAGCAGCAGAACGAGACGACTTTTTACTCCTACTAACCCCTCACCCCCACCCAGACTCCAATACCTGAATCGGAACGCCAGAATGGTCAGTTCCCAACCCCCACCTATCCCAACACATTATTTCACTATTCTCTCGTTTCCTTTGTCGATTTAGTGTCGAAATGGTGATAGACTTTGGCACACATTCAGGTAACCGTTGTTCCTAGAATCGCGGTGCCATCATTCCGGCCCTTAAATAACATTGTTCTAGCTGGAACTGTTAGACGATCGATAAGAAACGGACACATGGATTAAACTGTGCGATTGCGGCACATCATTGGTGTTTGGAGATTCCAATACACATTTATGGTAAACAAAATGAATGATTTGAAAAACAAAAAATAAATGTGAATAATCGCTAAATGAGAGAAAATATAATAATAATAATAATAGTAATACAAATGATAATAATAATAACAATAATAATAATAATAATACTATCAATAGATATGCTTAAAGCAACAACGGAGAAGCCTTCAGAATAGAACACACTTTAAGGGCACACTGTTTCCGCTCTAAACGATTCCATGTTGACACACATGATTTATTAATGATATGACACACGTTATTCGAAAGCTTGGTATATATATGCTACTCGTGTTCTGGCAAACGTGCATAATGTGATAACTATCTGAGAATGACACATTATATGTTAAATGGATCAGCTTTTGAAAGAACAGGTTAATGACGTAAGTGAGGTATAAATGAAGCCAATTATCAGTGACCTCTTTTTAAAGGAATACAAAAAACATGTATAATACAACTGTCAGTTGTCAAACACACATGTGGAACCAGATTAAAATGTACTTTGCAGCAATTAGGAGAAACGGCACCAGAAACAGGTTAGAGACGCCACTAAGATTTTGACATACCTTGAGATAGAGGGTGCAGGAGAACATTTAATCATACTTATTTCGTGCGCAGACCAAACAAGTGATCGTTTTGATACATTTTCGATTGTATATTAATATGTGTAATAGTTACGATACATACGCATAGTGATACTATAAAAAACGTGCTGAAAGGTTAGAGCAGCTACTTGCAGCTGTAAATGGAAGCAGTAAAGATGAAACCATGTTTAAAAAAAATAAAAAATAAACAAAGCTAATGACTACCGAACACACACGATATTAACAAAACGTTACAGTAGGTGCTGAGGAAATAGATCAGGCCACGCATTTTGATTATATGGTTTCCAGAATTGACACAAACAAGTCATAATTGTTTCCAACTATCACGCTGTTAAATGTGAAGACCACCACAACACACATAGTCGCACGTTCCTCGAGACCAAATAAATTTTGATTGCTTTCACAAGAAAAGTTGAGAAACACATTTCAGCGGGGACATGGCGCTCATGTGAGGAAGACACAGTAAGACAGACTACGTCAATAGTTTAGATCAAATGCAAGATATGTAGATGAGGTAACGGAAATGTGATTCAGCAAAAGTCGTTTGATGAAGCAACATACGTAGAAATAGTTCAAAAACGAGACAGGTGTAATCTATTTTATGGAGCTGGCTATTGCAGTTAGTACCGACATTATTATTAACATGTATTGTTCCAAATAATTGTGCAAAACATTTGACCGTAATAGATTAGCATCCATTTGTATTGTGTATATAAACCTAGCTAATATAAAACACATCTGTCATTTAAAGATATATAAATACATGCGATTATGTCGGTGTGCTTTTCTATACGTTTTAAAAATATGCTTTCACTTAAAAGACAAATAAGTCCACATATTAGACAAAAACAAGTTATAACCATTGTATCGCATCCGTATTAGATTCCAATGTGTATATCTGAAGAAAAGGGACTAGGCGAGAAAGATTCAAATGTGTATGTATAAAGAAAAGGAAGCAGACGAGTAAGATTCCAATGTGTATGTATAAAGAAAAGGAAGCAGACGAGTAAGATTCCAATGTGTATGTATGAAGAAAAGAGAGCAGACGAGTAAGAAAACAAATTGTCACATGCATATGAACGATGTTAGCCTAAAGAAGCTCACTCACAATACTGGCATGCTTCACCAAAGTAGCCGTTTGAGCACCGACCATTGTTGTGACAGATGCCAGTCAAACTACAAGCCGTCGAGTTCAAACAATGACACATAAACTGGCACTTATCTCCAAACCATCTATTGGGGCAGTCTGTGAATAAGGAATGGCTGCATTTACTTGGCATTGTAACTGTGTGTAAATAACTGAGATGATGGTTCTTGTCTACATAATATCACTTCTTTGGCATTGACTAGTTGGTGTGTTCAGTTGCCTGTTCAATGTGCTCCATTTAGAAACTTACTGCACGTGCTGCAGTTGTTTCTGTATGTGTATATTGATATCACACAATGTAAACTAATAAGTTACTATCTATAGGCCACCCATGGTGTTTATAACGTCGTATCATCAATCAAATGTGTTATTTTCCTGTCAGTAAAAGCTGTGCCAGTGACGTGATTCTGTGTTTCCGAACAATACTCGTTAGGCCGCGGGTCTATAAATTATTTGATGAACATCTTTTTGGAAATTCTGAAAACCGTATATTGTTTAATGGTTCACAATCTCCAGGTCTTATCTTACGTATTGAAATACATACTGTAGCATTGGAATAATGTATCCTACGTATATATTGGGGCAACGACGGGGCAGAAAATACATGCCTAGTTTACCAACCAGCAACAAGTGTCGAATAGTACAACTTCCATTTCTACATCGTGTTAATAACGGGGTCTAAAAAACATGACTTTCTTCTGGTTCGATAACTGTCTGTGTGAGATAGTTTTGTGATTTAGTCACATCGCATTCTATGAAACTAACTATTACGGCAATGCGCTCCTACTTATGTTATAGCTTATGTTTGTACTTTGAGTGTTGCATTTAAAATTCCATTCTGTACATTTTCACATCTCAGAAAGTCGTTTTATACGTGTCTACTACATGCAACAAATATATGTACATGTTCACACACATACATCTTAGAAGAACGTTTATTCAATGCGTATCACTTTTTTCTAAGATCCGCATGAGTTGTTGTTGTTGTTGTTCTTATTTGTCATCATTTCCGAATAGGACCACATCGTTATTTGTAAATCCTAGAGTTGGTGCAGAGTTGAATCACCAGACAAATCCAATTCTAAAAATGTATGCCATAGTGATGGAAGAGAAACACCGTCTTGCTTTTCGTGCGGCACGTCTCCGTGAAGTTCCAAAATGTGTATCTGCTCCAAATGTCGGACCAGCAGAGATTGAATTGCAGGAGGGTGATCGGCAGGAATGCTCATCCATTGTTTAATTGCAAAGCCACAATTGTTCATTGGTGCTTTCAGAGTATCTATGTTGCACATTATATGTTCACTGCCAGCTTGTTTGCCCGATTCAAGCTCTCAATATATTATTTCCTTTGGAAGTCGCTCATTTGACATGCAGTCAAAATGGCCAGTCCACCTAAGCTGTGATTAGCACATCGATATGTGGATAAACAGGCGCATAAACAAAAGGTAAAACATCTACCTCAGAAACGTTACATTTGATTGCAAGATTGATTCCTTCCCGGTCCCAACCTGAGAATCTCGCTTTTGAAAAGGTTAAAACTTCTTTGGTAATTCTCGAGTTAACATCATCGTCAGTATTGACTTTTCTAGTGATGGTGCTGCAAAGGTATACACAGCGTTGTTCTATTGACGTCATCTTCATGCCATTTTTAGTAATATATGGCTAATTGTGTTCCGTTCTTGTAACTGATTGGTCTACCATTCAGGGTTACTAGTAGACATAGTAGGACTACAGTCACTGCAAGCTGCTGCAAACAAGGCCGATGGAACATTGCATTTCAGTCTCTGAATTGCAATTCAGAGCGGCTTTATCAGCGAAAAACAGTGCATGTAAAGTCTTAAAGTGGCGTTTTGCTCTTGATTACATGTATCCTCAGTTTGAAGAACGCAACGTCTAAGCAATCGATGACATTGACTCCAACATTACTGATCTGAATTAGCCTGTTAGCATGACCGAATGCAACTTACTGAATAGAGTAGGGGCTAGGATCCATCCTTACTTCACTCCCTTTGTAACACTGAAGTTGTCATGTATTTTTATAGGTACACACATCTCAGAACTGATGAGTCGATAATTGTTTGTGTTTGATGTCACTAAAATACTGCTGTCGTGATAAAATTTGTTGTTCTTGGTGCACACTGGATTTTATATTAACAGTGCGCAATTTTTATAATTTTGTGTGCATGTATTTGTTTTTTATTTCAAATGAGAATCGATAAAACCGTTTCATATCAGAACATGATAAATGATTTTATGTTCTCTTTTCGAAAATCGACTTCATTGCCTTCTGTACTCAGTCTCTTTTAGTAAATGGCAACATATGTGGTTCATTCAGCTCGATGGTTGAACACACTACTCCGTCTTCTGCTGAGCCCGAGGTTATTCGAATTCAGAGGTCTGCAGAAATGAATTGCTGATTCATGTACTGTATTGCAATCCTGAAGCTCACGGTCATTGAAAAACTGTAAAATATCGCTCAAATCGATACTCAGTGCACTAAAGATTGCGGCTTGTGAAACCGTAGTGTAAACTTTATCGTTCTACCTGAAGCCAGAGTGGCCAATACAGATATGCACCAGCGCATGTAGCCTACACACCTTTACAGATGCCATCTGATAACGCTATAGCCAACCCTTCTGTATCTTTCAAAGTAAGGCTTTGGAGTCTAATGCGATGATTACCGCTGCTAAATGCGTCTCAGATAGCCATCCCAGAGCTGTAGCCACTGCGCTATTTCATTTCGCGAACTAGATGTTGATGTACTTCAGGAACGCCTTTGTTCGGCGATCAAATAATCTCGGACTATAGCACTGCAGCCCAGACCAGATAGCTCATTGTGTAGCACGGATCCACAGTATATATGAAGGTATGACTTTACTAAATGTTATCATTACCTGCTTTTTAGGTACGAGCTATGTGTTTTAAGCCTTTGTATGTGTACGTGTTTACGCTATCTATAAATTTGAGCCTGTGCATGTTTCCCCTACTACTTCTGTATGGTAGTTTTATGTTTACTAAAATCTATATCTGCCTATACGTATTATAGTTTATATGTTTACCATATTACCATGTCTTTAATTATGAAATCGGTGTTTGTCTTTATTGAAACTAGAAGTCTTTCCTGTCTGACCCAGACTATTTGTAATGATAGCAATATGTTACTGCTCCAGGCCCTATTTATTCACACTTGCCAGTCCAATAAGTAATAATGATGTACACTGGAGTTATGTCTATAGCACTTACATGTTTGCCTTTATATAGTTGCTGGTGACTAAATAATGGACGTAATTAGAATGGTGATTCACGTTGAAAGGGTAGTCAAGTAAACTAATAAATTCACCCAACATGATAGTAGTGTAATGGTATACCATAAACTGGCACGGTCAGTAGGGCAGTGAACAGCATGCAGACTTGAGGAAACAGTACCATTTCACTTGAAGGATGCCTATTGGTGTAACATCTGGTCCTTGGTCGCTAAATATCAAAACGGTTCTCTTTAAAAAAAAAAAGAAAATACGATTAGTCAGACGTTTTCTATATTTCACTTATTAGTCAAAAGTATAGACAAGTAACAACCTTTTTTAATATGACCGTCAGTTGCAATAATATTGTTGAACACACACAACGACATATGCGTGTGTTATAGTTATTTCATTAATAAGTGCATTTGTTCACTAGGCCAGTCAGCCAAAACACTAATACATGATGGTGCAACTACATCAGGGCAGCAGTGCGTGCTATGATATACAAGTGTGGACGTAGCATTGTTATTTGAAGTATGTACTCAAGTCACGTGTTGTGTAATACATTTTAATTGGTTACCTGAACATGTGTTATCCACAACAAGAGGAACGTCATGAACATTTACCAGGGCAAGCTGTTTAGGACTTCACAAAAGACGGAAACAACCAGGATATATGTTATGAAAGTCTCTGAACACAGATGGGCTCGTCAAGGACAATGTACAGGCACATCAGGTGAAACATCCATCAACTGCTTGGTAAGATACTCTGCATAATCTTCTAAGCCAGTATAAAACCGTTGAGCTAAGTTCACTCTAGGATATACAGCGGTTGAAAAAAATGGGTAGGATTAATCCTGTCAAAGATGACAGCACCTTCACTTCGCGGTTACCATCCAGTTAACGACCGAATAATCGTGATCAAACTAAAAACCTAAGAAACGAAATAATTAAGCAACATTCAATTTTATGCACTATATCAGTACTCGTGATTGCGAAATGGAAGTATTCTAGGACACCTTACAATAAACAATGGAACAAGATGAAAACATAGATATCTTGATCATCACGGAATTTTAATGCGAAAGTCCGAGAGGAAAACGCTGAAAAAGAGCACGATGAACTTTTGGTTTGCGACTCAGAAATGAGCGATGAGAAAACCGAGTTGAATGTTGCCTGGAAAATGTATTCTCCATTGCAAACACTTTAGTTAAACAACATCTGCGAAAACTATACACACGGATCATCTCTGATGGTACAGCAGATATCAAAAAGATTACATCCTGGTTCAACACGAATGGATGTCAAATGTGCTGGCAACAAAATCGAAGTCAAAATAGGACTGTGACACATACCATTATATACTGGTTGCAGTTTTCAAACACGATTTCAGATGAATAACAAATGTTTATGCCTAATACGCTTCGATGTAAACAGCAATACATACTGAATACAACATCAACGTTGAAAAGACAGACGTTGCTGGCGGCACATGAAGAGAGGACATAAGATGCGTTAACATCAAACACAATGGTTATTTTAATCTCGACAGCGAACGACATTTTCCAAGATGTCGCAAAGAAAAGTATTATTGTAATCAGATGAAACACGGATACTCATTTAGAAAGGATACAGTGAAAACAAATTATATGTGAGAGAACCAACACATCATATATAACTGTGAAAGACAAGTTAGAAAATAAATAATTACATCTTTAAAATGATACATAGTGGACACTTGAAAAGACATAGACGATCTACAGCAATAAGCCAAGGAGAGAGATGCCTTTAAGGCGATAAAACACTGACAAGGGAGCTTTGTCCCGTTCCGCATGTTATAAAAGAGAAAAAAGGATAACACACACAAATAAATCAAAGACATTCTGAAAAAAGGTAGAGAGTACTACAGACTCATGTATAAAAATATCACAAAGCGCTTAGTAACATTTATACCAACAGAAGAGAAAGACTCTGAAGCAATATTAGAGGAAGTATTCAGCATTCCAAAGTCGGAACTAAGCCGATCAAAACAAATACAATAAACAAGGGATGTCAGTGCTCGAAATTATCTCACACTGTGTAAAAAGATATGGCACAGCACAGAGTGGCCATCAACTAATATTAATTGTATATTTGATTTTTAAAATTGATAATCTAGAGTTGTGACTATCAAACTCTCGCGATGAGAAGAATGGATACATGATTCGAATTTGAGATCCACAAAGTCCAAGCACGTTTTAGAAATAGCAGAGAGACGAGAACTCATTTTAAATATTATGAATATATACGAAAAATGTAGAAAGTTTAATGCAGAACTGTACACATGTTTCATTGATTACATTAACGCCTTCGATTCGGTAAAACATCAAAATCTATGGGACACCGTGAAAGCAATGGTTATTAATGTGCATATTATCCATCTCATTTAAACATTATATCAGGATCAAGGAGCTGCTGTCCGAGAATCTGGGCAAACGTCAAATTGGTTCGCAGTCCAAATGGGAGTAAGACAGGGACTCACCATAAATGTATAAAATATAGGCTGAGTGCATAATGAAATATGTTAGACATGACGAGAACATTGATCGTTTTGATACATTTACGATTGTATATTAATATATGTAAAAGTTACGATACATACGCATAGTGATACTATAAAAACGCGCTGAAAGGTTAGAGCAGCTACTTGCAGCTGTAAATGGAAGCAGTAAAGATGAAACCATGTTTAAAAAAAAAAAAAAATAAACAAAGCTAATGACTACCGAACACACACGATATTAACAAAACGTTACAGTAGGTGCTGAAGAAATAGATCAGGCCACGCATTTTGATTATATGGTTTCCAGAATTGACACAAATTGCGACAACTTGAAAGAAATCAGAAGAAAACTAGCTATAGCAACGCATAGACGGGTGGACGTAATGAAGAAATAATGACAGAGCACAGATGTAGCGACACAAGTGAAACTCGTGTGCGGCTGTGTATTTCATGTGGCAGCATATGACTCGGAAGCCACTATGCACCTTTCAAACACTGTTTCCAAAAAGCTTGATGCTGGACAATTGTTTCCCAGCATTCGCATATGAAGTCGTTACAGTACGTCATGTCTCTTTTGCAAACGCCCTTGAATCGCAATTCGTGACGGCAGATTCGTCCTGCTCCAATGACCAGATGCCAATCGAATATATTCATTGGCAGTCTCTCATCTTCCACGTGGATCGCGTAGCCTAATCGACAGTGAACTGGTTTGCTTGGGCTGGGATTACACCGTCCAAAAGTTCGAAAACACTTGCAGGCAGAACTTTATCCGGGCGTTGCTCGTTCCTAGTACGACAGCTTCGCTAGTCAACCCAGCTGTAAATGGGTACGTGCCGTTTGAGTTCGGAGTGATATAAACAGTAAGGAAAGGAACTGACCGTCCCATTTCACAAAGGTTGCGGCTTAGTCCATGAATAATATCTTCTTCCCCGACATTGGACCCAATTTCACTTCAAATCTTTCATTCAATAAACGTGTCTCAGCCATCGAAGACGTTGCTGGTTCAACAAAGAATACAAGCTGTGAGTGTTTTCTCGCTGTAAGACAACACTATCTAGCAAGTTCCTCGCCCACACCCAACACCCCATACCTACATATAAGCTGTGGACACGCCATGTCAAAGGTCATCTTTTGCCACTGATCTGTGGCCTCAGCATACATTCCCTACCTGAGAGTTTCCCGAACGTACCCCTGATAGACCTGGACCGTGGTGTAACGAGACACCACATTGTTCTGCTATACTTTTTTCGTCTGATGGATCAGATATACTGAAAACCTTATATATATATATATATATATATATATATATATATATATATATATATATATATATATATATATATATATATATATATATATATATATATATATATATATAATGATTTAATTAATTGCTGATGTTTTACGCACTGGAAGATATTTGTGTGATCGATAACTAATGTAAGCAGAGTTACGTAACATCATCTAAATTTCGTAAATTGTCATCATATACAACAAATGATCTCTTTTCTGAAGCCTACTTACATGTTGCAATCACATTGTGATTATTTCTCCAACAATATAATTTATAAGATGATCTTACCAGTGCGACATATGTGGACGAGACAGTGCTAATTTATCAGGTCAGGACCGGTCAGGTCGTCCCGTAACCGGTCAGGTCATTAGAGCACACTTGAAGACATCGACACAACATCATATCACCCTTCTCATTTAGCGGCCACTGCATGTGCCTCTTCTGATTAGTAATTGGTCCATTCGTGTATGTTGTCATTCCACCTCTGTTTGCGAGGGCCCCTTCGTCGTCTGCTTTGCTTCTTTCCGTAGAGGATCGTATTTGCAAGACCAGTTAATCTCGATATGTGACCGCACCAAGCGAGTTTCTTTCTTTTGACAGCTATAAAGAGGTTTTCCAAGGACCATAATGCTGTTGTAATTCTATCTCGTATTTCCTCATTTGTAAATCGATCGTTGTACGTGACGTTTAAAAGTAATCGGAAACAAATCATCTCCAATGCCTGTATTCTTCGTTGAAGGTCAGCTGTTACGGTTCATGTCTCACAAGCATGGAGGAATATTGATATGACCAGCGTACGCATTCATTTGATTTTCGTGTATTGTGTTAACCGTTTATCTTGCCATATTTTGTTACGCCGAGCAAGCGCTGCTATTCTGGCCAACACCTCAAATTGTGATCATTCATCACTGACAATCGACCCTAGATATTTAAAAAAGGTCGACCACTTCGAGTTCCTGACAATTATCTTTTTTCTTTCCGTTAAAGCCCTCGGCGTTGTTGGTCATTAATGTGGTCTTTCCAGCGTTTATCTCCATAACATAGTCAAAAGTTGTGTCATCGAGCCTTCTGACCCATTCCTGCAGTTCAGTTTCTGAACCCGCGAACCCGTCGATATCATCTGCAAAACGAAGACTGCTAATCGTTTTGCCCCCTATAGTTAGACCCAACGTGACCTTGAAGTGCCTCACTCATAATTCCCTCAAAGAATATATTGAAAATAGTTGGAGAGAGTGTACACACCTGTCTCACTCCAACTGATGTGCGATATAAAGTCCACCTCGCCTCTCATTCACAATTGCTGCGCGGACGCTTTGCCATACAATTGTTCAAGGATCGGTATCATATCTCCGTTGATTGTATACATCCTCATTGTTGCCCATATCGCTTTATGACAGACACTTTCAAACGACTTCTTACAATCCACAAAAACATGGTACAGTTTTTGCTGTTGCTCTAGATATTTTTCGCTTAGCAGCATTAAATTAAATATATATTCTTTAGTGCTTATTCCCTGCTCGAATGCTGCTTGCTCCTCGACAATGATGTTCTCTACTAATGTATATGAGAGAATAATACACATTGATCTCTTCCATTATTTTTGTCCCTCTGATCTGAGCAAGATCATATTTCACAGTTCTGATACATGCGAGCACTGGCCTATCATCCGTCCCCATCCGTTTCCTGGAGCGTTAAAGCACCAGGGGGCTTTAGTTTTGTGTAAAAGCTTTTGATTACCGACCGTACTTCGTCTAATGTGGGCTCAGGTTCTCTTGTCGTCTGTTTTGTTTTTGTTTTTCTTCGTTCACCTTCTTACACTGTAATTTTAAATTTGCGCTTGTCAGCCCAGTGCATCCGACTTCGGCTTGTAAGGGTCTGCTTCATTTCATTTTCTAAGGGCTTGCTTCACTGGGCTAACGACCGGTGCTGTGATATGGATCAAACAAAGGTCCTTCAGATTGTAAGCCGCGTAACTTAAACCACTAGCCCACGTCGTCACCTGATCCCCCTGTCTTCATTCAAGGTGGGTGCTTTGAGGTATAAATACCAACGTCGTTGATACACTATATTTTATTTCCGTTAATAAGTTGTCCTCTACAACAATGGTGCAATGTGGACCTGGAGGGGATTATCTTGCCACTATTCATATTTCTTTGAAGGTGTATTCTTCATGACTGGTCTGCCGTTGTAATCCATACTTTTAAAAAAAACACATATGGTGTCCTACTAGCAAGGTATTTTCAATGTCATACCTATCAGTGGCTGCAAGTAGTGGATATATTGACATAAATTAACGTATTGCAAACATACAGTTTATCGTTCCCATTTCTTTTATGGTCAGCGTGAAGTCACGTGTGACCAACATCGAATGTGTGCATGGATGTGTGTGTGTGTGTGTGTGTGTTTGTGTGTGTGTGTATGTGTGTGTGTGTGTATGTGTGTGTGTGTGTGTATGTGGGTGTGTGTGTATGTTTGTGTGCGTATGTTTGTGTGCGTGTGTGTGTGTATGTATGTGTGTGTATGTGTTTGTGTGTGTGTATGTTTGTGTGTGTGTGTGTTTGTGTGTGTATGTGTGTGTGTATGTGTGGGTGTGTGTGTGTGTTTGTGTGTGTGTGTGTATGTGTGTGTGTGTGTGTGCGTGTGTGTGTTTGTGTGTGTCTGTATGTTTGTGTGTGTACATGTTGAAAAATACATATTGTGTGATTATTCTCTTCTGATAATAGACGATAGCCCAGAAGAAATGTGTGTTTTTGTATCCACCTTATTTTGCATTGTCAGACAAATACATACATTTCATTCCATGCACTATTGCACACGTGACGAGTCTCCATACTGTGAAGGATTGCATATACAGGTGTAACATCCATTGCATTTATTTTAAAGGATACCACTTTCACAACCACATTACTATTAACAAATAAATTAAAGAACGACGATTTAGATTTACATAATGTGTTCAGGAAATAGAGGATGCTTACCAGGAGAAAAAACACACAGTAGTGGTTTTGGGTTGATTTAGAAAAGGCATTTTTACAAGGTCTGGACAGAGGGACTTAAAGCCCAGCTACGAAGAAGTGAAGTTTGTAGGAAAATGTACATATGGATCAGCCACTACCTTAAAAACAGAACAGCCAGAGTTCAAGTACAAAGGCAGATGAGCAAAAAGGTGACACTTGAGCAGGGAGTACCCCAAGTACGAGTACTGTCACCCACACTCTTCCTGGTGTATATAAATAACATCGCATAGAATATACCAAAACGAGTCCATAGCTCCATGTTTGCAGACGATCTGGCTGTGTGGCCATCTGAAAAGAATATCACCATAGCAAGTGATCGGATGCAGCAGGCCCTAACATCGCTGGAAGAGTGGGCTAACTTATGGCTAGTCAAAAAAATGAGGAAAAAACAATGTGTATGATATTCTCGCTTTCAAACAAACCCCAAAACACAAAAAAATAAGTCTCAACGGCAAATATATGCGACAAAACTACAACCAAAACTACTTGAGTGTCAAATTTGATCGGCGCATGACATGGAAAAGTCATATTGAGAGAAACCGAATGAGAGCCAGAGAAATAATGGCAATCATGTGGAAAATTGATGGCACAAGCTGGGGAGCAGACGAAGGTATACTAAAGAAACTGTACACTGGAAGAGTGAGACCAGTTCTCGAGTATAGCATTGCGGCATGGACAACAGCAGTAAAGCCGAACTTTTAAAACATTAGCAAACTCATTAGCCAAGCCATGAGAGTTATAACAGGAGGCATGTAGTCAACGCCAATTGTTGAACTGTAATAGATGACAAATCTACAATCCATGTCCGTTAGAAGAGACTGCAGAGCCCAGCAGCAAGCATAGAAACTCAGAAGACTGACGGACCATCAAATGCATAAAAAGACTATTTATTTTAGAAATTAGAAACTAAAGCGGAGAAACTTTGCAGAAATAGCCAAATCAAAGATGAGCGAAGACCCTATGAACGTAATAACAACACCTAAGCCCATCCCTACTGTACGCAAACCTACCTGAAGGCAGCATATATTTCCAGAGGTGGTAGAAAATATACCAAGTATTTGAATCAAGAACAGCCAGACTGAAAAAGAAATAAGAAACATAACCCTGAGGTGAATAACGAAAAACTACCCAAGCATGAACTGGACCTATGCATACACCGACGGTTCTGCAACAAACACAACACAGAACAGAGGGGCAGGGATATTTCTGAGCCTAACAAATGGTAGAAACTGGAAAATACTCTAGTAATTTCAGAGCGGAGGCAGAGGCACTGAGGGATGCAGCAGAAGAAATGGTGATATGCAAAAGAAACGAAAGTCATGTAGTCATGCTTACAGATACCCTGGCCGTAGTCACATCACTAACAAGTCATACAAATACTGAACTTAATGATTTAAGAGCAGTACCCTGTCAACTATGCCAGCATTCCGCACCAAAAAGAGTATTGCTACGTGGGGTCCATCCCACTGCAACATCCAAGGCAACGAGTAGGCAGACAGACTTGCAATAGAAGGTGCAAATCTACCACAACGAGATACTAGTGTGGCATACGAAGAGTCAAAAAGGTTTATTAGAGCTAAATACATGACAAAATGGGAAACGGAACAAACTGGCTACACCAAAAACGATGCATATTACCAGTTGAACAGAAGCGAGCAGGTCGTGGACTTCAGACTTCGCACTGGCCACAATAGGCTGAGGTACCACCTATTCAAAAATTTGAAGATAGGTGGCACTGACGAATGCAGGTGCGGTACTAAGAAAATGACCGCTGAACATACGATGATCAGAGAAGACATATGTGGCTATCACCAGTGGCAACACTAGACAAGCTCTATGGCAGTGTCGACAGCCTCAGGATGACCACTTATTTTTTGGAAAAAAAAAGGTTGACGTCTGACTGCGCACCAAGTAGAAGAAAAAGAACAAGTATAATGTGTTTTGTATCATGTAAGTTTCATAAGGTTCCCTCGACTCCATTTTGTTTTGTTTTGTTTTATCAAATTATAACATTGCCTTTGCTGTAAATGTGAGTTTGTGCACATACCGCAACATATATGTATGTATATTATTTAATCTTGAGTTTTACAAACGGCAAAGTGTATCGAATTTACTTATGACGTAACTGTACGTCTTGCTAGGCCTAGGGGGAAGCCGTCCGTTTCACAATCCCGTTTTACCGGCTTCAAATCACGCTTCTGTCCAACTTTACAGACTCCTTCACGGACGGGACGCAAATGCAACCTATAGTACTGCACATTTGCCAAGCAACTAATAACAGCTAAATAGGATAGCGGGTGTAAGTAACGACGTTCTGCTAACGACGCTGAATCTATATACAATTCCACTAGCCGATACGAAACATATAGTTATCGGGGACTTCAACAACCACTCTCCAATTTGGGGCTACAACACCATAGATGCAAGAGGAGAAGAGGTGGATAATTGGATAGTAGAACATCTTCTCATTCTAATAAACTTACCAGACACAGAGCCAACCTTTTACCCAAGATGCTGGAGAACACAGATCACGCCTGACCTGGCAATAGCAGCTGAGAACATTCGGAAGCGCACAAAAAGAGAGATAAAGAAACAGCTAAGAGGAAATGATCACAAACCAGTCCTACTCGCAATAGAGTATTTAGAACTACCCATAACCAAAAGGAAGATATCCAGGTGGATTTACAAAAGAGCAGATTGGAACCTCTACAAGCACGTAACTGAATAAATATTAACAACACCCTTCACATCAATAAATGCAAGAAAAAATAGTATACCACTTACAAACATCATCACATAGGCAGCAGAAAAATCAATACGACGAGGCAGAATACATCATTATAAACTGTCCAATACCATGGCGGTACAAGAACTTCATGACAGGGATACCAAAGCAAAAACTGCCATGGAGAAAGATTAACCAGACGTCAACATCACAGAACAGAACACATATCAATCTATGTAAAGGAAGAGGCAACTCACGTGTGTCAGAAAAGGTTCGCAGGAAAAAACCGCATTCCTAAACTAAGAAAAAAAACCCACATAACTGTGGAGTCTGCTGAGGAACCTAAACGAGAAGAACACCATCAGACATGCAGAAACGGTACTTCAAGAGAGAGACATATACAGGTAAACAAGAAGACACCAAATTAGTCATGTCCAAAGTAAGAGTTAGAGAGGTGGAAAATGAACTAAAAAATAGAAGAAAAGGAAACAGTAAGATGAAAGAAACAAACATTTTTTTGCATCCAATGATTGAATTGAGCAATATGAAAAGGCACCTGGGCCTGACGCGATAACAAATGAAATGAAAACACACATGGAAACAAGAAGCAGAAAGCGATTCCAAGACCTTATAAACCAATCGTGGACTCAGGGATTGTTCCCAAAGAACTTGGAAGGAGGAGAACTAATCTCAATCCTCAAGACAGAAAATGTAAAAGAAAACATAAGAAGCTACCACCGAATCAGCATCCTTAGCTGTCTAGGAAAGACAATAGAAAGGCTAGTGAACAATAGGATACTAACTTTCCTTGAAAAAAAATGAATCCTAGACTAGTGCCTGTCTGGTTATAGAAAATGCAGGAGTACCGACGACCAGACCACCTATGGTAACCCATAAAATCGACGATTCAGTTCTGAGGAAATGTAAAATATTGTCCACCATCTTGGACCTGACTAATGCGTTTTGTAAAGTCTGGAAGAAAAGTCTAATGTGTAATATAGTGGGCTGCTGAATAGGAGGGAAAATGCTTTACTTTATTAAATACTACCTCCACTCACGATGTGAGAGAGTCAAACTGGAAGAACACAGGAACATAATAGTCAATTTACATGATGGGTTCCCCAGGGAGGATCACACTCGCCTACCTTGTTTATCCTCTTCATTAACGGTCTGCCAAACTAGTTCAGACCACACATATTTAAGGCATTCCCTGTTGTTGACCTGGTAATATAGAACCAGGCAGAAACCTGCAACTGCAAAATCAAGAATGCTGGAAGCCATTAATGCAGTAAAGAAATAGGCAGAGGTGTCAAAATAAACAAAAGAAAAACCATCTCAACACTATTCTCGCTCTCTACAAAGCCAGAGCAGGTCGACTTATATTTAGAAAACAACCTACTTCCTAGAGAAAACAAGCGTACATACCTAGGAATGAGATATGACAATAGATTAACATACTGCCAGCATATAGATGGCACTCAAAAGAAGGTCGCTTTCAGACGCATGATGATGAAAACAACTGGCAGGGACAAATTGGGGCGCATATGCAAACACAATTACGCAGGTCTACAATGGATATGCATGGACAACACATGACAAGTGTGCATATGGAACAGCGACAAAGACCAACCTACTTAAACTAGACAGGGCACAGAATGCCGCGCGTTTACCGAATTATTACCAGAAATCTGAAACGCACCCCATTCAGAAAATTCAAACCGGCAGCGTGCCTCCAGACCCTTGATGAGGGCAGAGAATGAAGAATACAAAACCTGAAAGAGAAATGCAAGCGTATGAATAAACATGTAATTCACGAAAAAGTCAATGAATTTACTAAAAAATCGGATAAAAAGAACAAGTATCAATTATCTTTTAAAAGCCCTTACATGACATTATATCGAAATCTCCAACGACATGGGAAATGATACAAGTATATGCAAATACAGACTAACAACCAAACTTCACCGTGGAAGCGAAAATCCAAGTATCGATAGAAGGGGGAAATAATCAGACCATGCATTGAGATTCAAAAAACCTAAAGCATATTGGGGACGCATTTCCTCAATCCATGTGGGCGTACGTGTGCACAGATGGATCATCAGAGGAAGCATTCAGGAAAGGAGGGGCAGGACTAGTCATACTTCTACAGGATGGAACCGGTATAGAGAAAGCAAGTGCTGCCGGGGAGCCCTCGACACATCTAAGAACAGAGTAACAATCAATAAATGAAGCAGTCAAACTATTTGAAGAAAAAGGGTTAAATGATAACAGAATGGTGGTTTTGTGTGACTGTATGAAACTCATGCAGGCTTGATTTTGTTCCCGACACTTCTCTTGTTCTTGGCGAGCGGCAAAAATCATGTCCAATGTTCCTCTACCGCATCTGAATCCACATTGGCTTTCTGGGATGTGGGGGCTTTGTTCAAGGTGTTTGTTGAGCCTGTTTAGCAGTAAGCGCGATAGGATCTTGCTTTCTACGGAGAGTAACGGTATTCCACGATCATTGTTGTATTCCTGACGGTTGCCTTTTCTTTTGTACAGGTGAACGATTGAGGCGTCCATCAGCTCCTGCGGAATTTTTCCTTCATCCCACATGTGGCAGACGAGTTCAGTGATCCTTCTGGGAAGGGAGGGATGGACCAGCTGTTTTATATAGCTCTGCTGGTATTGCATCAGCTACTGGAGCTTTTCCTATAGATAGTGAACTGATTGCCCTGTCGACTTCCTCCTCAGTGATGACTTCGCCGGATGGCCTATTCATTTATGGAGGATGGATGGTTTATTATTTTGCAGAAGTGGTCTGTCCATCTGTCTAGAATCTGAACCGTATCTGTTAGCGGTGCCCCATCTGCACTGCGAACTGGAGTATTACTAGAGAGCTGAGGGCCGTAGAGAGCTTTCAGTGCCTCGTAGAACCGTTTGGTGTCCTGACGCTCGGCGAACAACTCAATTTCGTCAGCTCTTTTTCTGAGCCAGGATTCTTGCATCTCTCTAAGCCTGGTCTTGACAGCTCTGCGAGCAGTATTGAAGGCATATTTTGCTGTTAAACTGTTAAACAAACTGTACTATCACAATTCGGCATTTCCAACGTCAATATTTCAGTAGAAATCCCGCAAGGTGCATTGTATTTTACTGCACTTCTTCGCATTTTGTTTCGAGACAGCCATTAACCGTTTTAACATGGACAAATTCCATATTTGACGGCATATGACTCGATCACCTTCGATGTGCCGATGACGTAGTTCACATCACAGTCAGCAGCAAAAGCAATACAAGTGATGCAGCTACTCAATGAAGAGGTCAGGGAAACGTGACTAGAGTTGAATTCTTCGAACAGCAACGTGTTGTGGAAATTGTATCGCCATTTGTGATCCAGTCTTCTTTGGTGAGATATGATTAGAGGACATTAACAATTACACATATCTTGGGCGCATTCCCACTATGAATAATAACTTGGAACTTGAACTGATAAAATGTCGGCTCGTGGGTTGGAAGCCTTCTTTTCTTTTACCATGACCAGACCTACGAGCATCATTCTTCAATTCCACTGTACTTCCTGTGTTGTGCTACGGTACTTAAATGTTGAAACATAATATCACTATAATACAAATTGATAGTGATCGAGTCCTCCATTAAGAGATGCTTGGCCGAAATCAGTATCTGGAACCAACGTGAGCAAGGTCTCCACAACTCTGACATAAGACATTTACCTGGTAAATACTGCTGTTATCCACGCAGAAAAGGCAAACCATATATTGATATATCACATGTTAAGACGAAACTGTGGTTAATGGAGCGCACCGACAGTAGTCTAGTACCCCTAAGACAAGGATAGACTTCAAATCTATTGCTGCACGCTGCAGCATCAAATTTGCCTCAAAAAGAGTACTTACCTCGCACTGGCTTTCGGTGGCCCAAATAAGGGTCCACTGGACACGATATTGGGTATCGAAGCTACTCTGAATCGAGATAAAATGATCAATATCGAAGGAAATTCAAATATCACGAAAATAGGAAATTCTGTTTTGTAAATAGTTAAGACAAGAATTGAAAGCAAGATAATGTGCTTAACAACAACAAGTTTGGGTTCATTTAAAATGGTTCACAATTAAACTATTGCATTTCTTTTTAGACCTCAATGAACTAACATGCCATATTGGCATATTCGTTACCAATTTATAAGTGAATGTCTAATTTTCAAAGTATTACAGCCCGCATGTGCAAGTAACATTAATGATAATAGAGTATAAAAAACATACTACACGATCTTCGAAATACAAAGTCACAAGGAGATGCAAAAAAACAAACACATAATCAAACATCAAAATCGAATGCAATAAAATACGGCCAAATTCGAACGATAAGCAAAATACCATTTGTATCTCAAAATAATTTTACCATGACTCAGAAGAGAATAGATATGGCAATTAAAGTGCTGCCAGTACACCTGTTAAGATTGTGCAGAGCCAGAGGTACAAGGGATGCATCCGATATGTGTATCTTCTCGTAGAAAGAAAGGTATGTGATAGACAACCACAGTATATCTAGTTTGATTTAGTCCCCTAGAATACATATGTTCAGATGTTGCAACAAACAGGTAACAAGACACCAATTACTAAGTTAATGCAGATCATGCATGAACATCAAGAGGCGATTATTTCAATCACAAAGATATTACCAGATCCATTTTCAATACGACACAGTTTGCTCGCTTTCCTCGAGTCTCTGCAACATATATTTTGAAATGATGATGTGAACTGTTGTTCGGACGTGTAATATGAGTGTTACAGAAAATGGTATGTAAGAGAATGACATTAAACGTGCAGGCGGCTAAGTCATCGTTTGAGGTTCAGGAAATGATACTTGAAAACGTTTACATGAATATCAAATTCGGAGACATTGTAAATAGAAATGCAACGTGGGGTAAACAAAATGACGATAAATGGAGACAAGAAAGAAACAAGTACAGCCATTTACATATATTTAGCAAATCATCAATGAAAATGTCTCAAATGAGAAATAAAACAAAACAGTAATTGAATTTGCAAAATAAAAGGCATCAGAGAAAAACAGAATGGTAAACTCAATAATAAGACATGCCCGAGGAAAAGTATAACACACATGTTTGAGCTATGTATCTGACTTAAACGCATACGTAGGCAAAGAAGGCAGAAAACAACTTTGAAACGCTTGAAATGCGATACCTTAGAACTGATAGAGTGAGATGGACAGTCACAAGTTCTAACGACAATGTCCTAATAGAGGATGTATTCTACCGATATATGTTTGTTCTTCCCTCTCTAACTCATCCACGGCAAAGTACCTTGTATGACCGTTTTGGTCAATCCAGACGAATTTGAAACATGCCCATACCATTTGAGCGTGAGTGATTGTTCCACAGTCTATAGGTCTTTATTATGGCTGACCTCTCTTTTAACGGTTTTCTGAACTGCCTTATTCGTGACGTAGTCTAGATACGAGATGCCATGGATTCTTCTTCTTCTTCTTCTTCTTCTTCTTCATCTTCTTCTTCTTCTTTTTCTTCTTCTTCTTCTTCTTCTTCTTCTTCTTCTTCTTCGTACGCTGTCAGACATCAACTTTAATTTGTTCGAAAAAAGCAACTGTCATCCTGAGGCTGATGACCCTGCCATAGAGCGTGTCTAGTGTTCCCACTGTAGATGACCACATGTGCTTTGTCTGGTCCTCTTACGTCGAGCAATTTTGCAGCAGATGTTCAGCGGTCATTTTCCCTGTACGACAGGTGCATTCGTCAGTGCCACCTATCTGCAGTTTTTTTAATCTGGTTGTGGTAGTCTTGCACGTTCTTTTTCCAGTCTGCCTGCTTCCTCGTTGCATTGGGTGTTACAGTGGAATGGAACCCACTGTACTACTCCTCTTTTTGTTGTGTACTGCTGGCATAGTTCACAGAATACTGCTCTCAAATCAATAAGTTCAGTATTGTTCTAGCTTGTTAGTGCTGTAACCACGGCCAGGGCATCTGTAAACAGGACTATCTGGCTTTCATTATTTTCGCCTGTCAGCATTGCTTCTAATGCAGCCTTCAGTGCCTCTTCCTCCGCTCTGAAATTGCTTGAGAATTTTCCAGTTGCCACTGGCAGTGTTATTTTTCTACCATTTATTAGGCTCATAAATACTCCTCTACCTCCATTATGTGTTGTTGTTTGTTACAGAACCATCGATGTATGCATAGGTCCAGTCCATACTTGGGTAGTTTTCCGCTAAGTACCTCAGTGTTATTGTCTCTTCCTTATTGTTTTTTTGTCTGGCTGTTCTTGTTTCCAATACCTGGTATATTTTCTACCACCTACGGAATGATATGCTGCTTCCATGTGGGTTTGCGTACAATAGGGATGGGCTTAAGTGTTGCTATGGTATTCATAGGGTCTTCGCTCATCTTTGCTTTGGCTATTTCTGCAAAGTTTCTTCGCTTTAGTTTCCCTTTTCCAAATCTATTTAATCTCTGATGCATTGGATGGTCTGTCAGTCTGCTGAGTTGCTTTGCTTGCTGCTAGGGCTCTGCAGTCTCTTCTGTCGGTCATGGATTGCACATGTGTAATCTTTTCAAGTTCTGCAATTGGCGTTGACTTCATGCCTCTTGTTATAACTCACATGGCTTGGTTTTTAAGTTCGCAAATGTTATCAAAGACCGCTTTCCTGAAGTTGCACATGCCGCAATGTCATACTCGAGAACTGGTATCACTCTTCGAGTGTATAGCTTCTTTAGTATTATTTCGCCTGCTCCCCAGCTTGTGCCAGCAAGTTTCCTCATGATTGCCATTCTTTGTCTGACTCTGATTCGGTTTCTTTCGATCTGACTTTTTTCATCTGATGTGCCGATGAAATGTGACGCCCAAGTAGTTTGGGTTGTGGTTTCGCCGCACATATTTGCCGTAAAGTCTTATATAGGTGTTTTGTGAATTATTTGAAAGCGAGAATATCGTAAATGTCTTTTCTACATTTATTTTGACCAGCCATGATTTCACCCACTTTTCCAACGATGTTTTTGCCTGCTGCATCCGATTGTTTGCTACCGTGAGATTTTCTTCATAATTCCACATAGCCAGATCGTCTTCAAACATGGAGCTGTTGTCTCTATTTGGTGTATTCTCTATGATGTTGTTTATATACACCAGAAACAGTGTGGGTGACAATACTCCTCCTCAAGGTACTCCTTGCTCCAGTGTCACCTTTTTGCCAATCATTCGACGCATACATGTCATGTCCGTTGCAAAAATTCTTCGCTTTAGAACTGTTGTCAAAGTCCACGTTTTGCACTCCTAAAGGTAAAAGGAAGTGATACGTGTACACATTGAAGTTAACTACGATTTTAGTTTGATGCTCCAGTCCATATATATCGGCCTCAGTGTTGTCAGAGCAGACATGGTCATGGCTGTTCTTATCTGAATCTCAGTCCTTGAACCTTCCGCATTGATCAGTGCTACCAGTTTTAACATTTTAACAATGTATGATTGGTTCTTATTTGATCGCAATCTGAATATTTAAACCATATATGACCATCAATATGTTTGTACTCTTCTATGTACTCATTTCCATTCGAATCGTTTATGCCGGGTTGTCAGTATTTGAGATGGGAATTGTAAATGCAAGCTCCGTTCCAGCCAGCCCGGTAAAGACACCATAAAACCGGAAATTGATGATTGAACGACCGCCCATGCTGACAGTACCTCCAGAGATTCGGACATACCTTCAAGAAAAACGTTGAATAGTATCGGTGAATGTATATATCATTTTATTAGCATCGGTTTAACCATTCCCCAGGTATGCCATTAAGGAAGACTTCAAACATGGCTTACATATCTTAATGTCGTAGTTGATCCGACACCCTTTCATATATTTTCGCATAGTTGTCTATAGGGCCTCAGCACAGACGCTGTTGACAGCTTCATTAAAGTTAGCAAAGATTAGGTATATCTTTTGATTAAGGTGGAGGTATGTTTCGTTAAGCAGACACATACTAAAAATGTGTTCTATTGTGCTGCCACCAGCCAGAGAATCGGATTGCTCTTCTGCAATAACGTTTTCTGACCTTTAGCTGCAGCCTGTTTAAAATAACCTTAAGTATCACTTTCTCTAGCGGCTAATTAAACAGATGGTTCGGAAATGTTGATAGTTGTTGAAGATTGATTCTTAGGTAGGGCGATAATCAATAATTGTGTTCGAACGCGTTGGCCATTTCTTCGACTGTCAGATCGTGCTTCAGATCGTCTTGTTTATAATCACAGTCCCGCTGTGTGTTATTAGTTGGCCTGGTATGTTTTCAATATCAGCCGCTTTGTCCTTTATGACAGATTTGACCAACACCTCTGCTTATACACGAAGGATGGTGAAACTATCTTCTTCATGTGGGTCTTTCAGTAATGTCACTCTAGGGTTCCCGGTTGTCTGTACGTTACATACCTACGCAGTATTCCGTTCATCTCCGAATAACGTCTTCTTCTGCCTGCCGTCATCGTGTTGTCTGTCTCGTCGTGTAGTGCTTTCACCTTGGGTACGCTTTTCCTTGTCGGGTCGTTAACCCGGTACGCTCTCTAACTGTTGATATTGGTAAAGAAGGTCTGAATGTGTGTACATATTTATAATATACACTTCTCTTTTGCTTCTGTTATTTTTGTCAGTAAAGTCTTATTAATTACCCTGTACTTCCCAGTCCTAAAAGAGCAGTTTTTCTCATATTTGACAACCTTCCTGGTGTTGCACATAGACACTATATGTTCAGAGACCCATGACCTGAATTTCCGTTGTGTTGCCAGCGGCGTTTCTGACAATGGTGATGCTGAATTTTGTCAATGCGTGTTCATCCGTCATCCCTTTTCTGAATTTGTGCTAAGAAATAGAAAATGCTTTCTCTACAACGTGGCCTGAACCGCTTAAAAAACATGCGAGTGTTATACCATGCCAAGATCAGATCTGATTATGCAATATTTTGAACTTGTCATTAACGTTAAATGTAAGACAAAATGTTAGCATGATCAGGTCAAGGTAACAAACACATGGCCGTCCCCGGAAATCCTTCCGTTTTGAGTTTTCTCATGCTGGAAAGGAATGTAGTATGCACTAGTACATAGTCAATGTGGTTGTTGTGTGTCCCATTTGGAGAATAGCATGTGTTGGTGGATATATTGCTCATTGATGTGATCAAATGGTTTATCTTCTTTGGCCTGATATATCGACAATGTCCTCACAAAGGAAGACGTTCCAACACACACATTGAAAATGATGCAGCACCGAACATTTAGTTGGCGTTATAAACATCATCTGGAAAAGAAACTACATAGAACGATTCAGGGAAAAGAAAGAAGAGGGCGACAAGGACTCACATTTACATTTAAATAATGCCGATACATTAACGTACCGATCTATGCAAACATAGGTACATACGATATAATGACATGAAATACATATTCTGACAATCTTACTACCAGCATCAGGCTGATCGATTTACTCTAACAATCTTTCTACCAACCTCGAAACTTATCAACATACTCTAACACTATTACTACCAGGCTCGGAACATATCTAGATACGCTAACAATCTAACTACCAGCCTCGAAACCGATGGACATGTTCTAACAATCGTGTTTCCAGCCCCGGGACAGATCAACCAAACTATGATGATAACTAGATGCACCTAATCTGTAAAAGACTGAGGGCTTGTGAATGATGCCGTCTAAATGACAATAGCATAAATTAGGAAAACAGCATTTGCTGTATTTCAGGCCCGTGCGTATCCATTAGCAGCAGTTATACACAATGTGGCAATATGTTCGTGAAGTGAATGCAAACAGAGTAGGATTATTGTCATTCTCACTAACCGAAGCTTTTCCAATGTGTGTACTCCTGCACAAATTTAAAGGTGTACCTGTTGCATTAAAATTCAATATGTAGATGTTATCTAGAAGTAGTATGACCTCCAGATCAAACAAAATCGGTGATCATTTTCAAATCAGAATCTCGAAATATAATAATGCAATGTTCGGTGGAGAATGAGATTAAGATGTTTAACAAAATGTAAACTCCCCTACTATATTGCTCTGGAATGTGGAATATAACTAACGGTGTCCAGTTCACAATTCACGGGCATGGTAACAAGTGTGTGTGTCGCAGACGTCTTGGTCGATCTTTGTGAATGAGCATGACAACAACCAATAACACATGACATCGGTATCAGAACGTATTGATGAATAGGATGCACTCTCAGAAGTACGCTGTTAAAAATAACCATACATGTTTTGAATTGCAAACGAGACTAGTGAGAATACAATGCATGTTTTAGTCTTGTCAAACATTGTTACCAGCGAATTATAACTATGATATTAGCAAAACATACTTAAATAATAAATATTAACATTTTTTTCATATCTTACAAATAATTACAAAATATGGCTGATTTTTATTTTCCTAAAAGAACATCGCCATTAAAAAAAAAAAAAAGTAAATGCCATCTTTGCACTGTACACATATTTGTTATATAAGCAAGTACTGAAATTATTATAGCTGCACCACATGTAATTCAATGTAGAGACAATATACACAACTATACAATTTATCTAAAACATATTCAATGGACTCGCTATATATCGTATCATATAACATTTTCTTTCAGCTTCAAAGATTGTGCATAATACAGAACCCAACAATATTCAATTTGATCTATCCGAACCTACTATCTGTAGTTTGTGCCTGTTACCGATCTCCATAGCTTCACCTTCTTGAGATAGTTAAGTATGGTCTTTCTTAGTCTTCCCCGTTTGCTTTCATTGCTAGGTGTTCACATATTTGTCTGTAGCAGGAGTATATTATTATTATTCATCTGCAGCACGTGTGCCTGGTGTAGGCCCAACGTTCTTCCCTGCCAAACACTATAAATATCATTTCGGTTGGAGCGTAATCGTATTTGCTAAGTAGAAATACATTGTTTCTAGACAATGCCAAAACATCCATCTAAGGCATTTTATTTGTTCAACTGCATTCACTATATTTTCAAGCGTTGTTGTCATTGTCCAGCTTTCACAACTTTATTGGAGCACTGAGATGACACTAGAGTTAAGTATACTTAACTTTGCACTTTTACTTAGTGATGTAGATCTCCGGATATTCATTATTTGGTGAAGACATTTAAGATCAAGGCGGCCCTAGTGAGCATTGCTTGTGTAGGAACATCATTTTACACTTATATGTGACATGACTCAAATTTGTATTTGCTTAATCATGACACTGTCTACAATTGATTTCGATTTTCTTTACCACAAATACACATTCATTTTCGGTGTACTAAAAAATGCAACCATAGATATTAAAGTATATATGTTCCGCGTCTTTTAAAGGACACGTCAATTTAAAAGTGAAAACCAAATATAACAGCATTCCTTATTATTCGTTAGTTCTACCCGTAAAGGATAATACGTTTAGCTCTGTACATGTTTTGGAAACGTAAACTAATGTATCCATTAAATATAATATATTTGTTACATTATGTGTTCTTAGTGTGAATAGTGTAGCATTTGTCATACATTGTAATTACTTTTTCGAAGATTGGAATTGTTTTTAGTCAAACCGTCCTGGTCAAGAAACACTTAAAAGACAATTGTATCATAAGTGTGAACAAGAGTTGCCATATTTTCAATCTAATTGTAAAAGATTTTCAATGACCATAGTGTTACGACAGCGGTGTACACGTACGAATTGATTGTTTCGATAGACTTAACCATGCTTAAAGATATATAATGTTGTATTAATTGTTTACGTGCAATTTTATTTCATTTTCTTTTTTTTAAAATATATTTTTATATTCATATTATCTGTGAATCCATGACCAGAAGTAATATTTGTATTTTATAAATATTTTCGGCTACTTAAATATCAATTATTTTATTCAATAAGCTGATCATCGATCGAATGTATATGTTTGTAAGACGTGTCCATTTAAAATTGTACAGAGGTTTATTGGTCTATCAACAGATGACAGTTCACATAACTATGGGCTGAACACACGATATGCAGGTCAGGTGTCATATACAGTAAATAAAGTTTATCAGGTCAATTTATGTTACGATTCAGGTAGGAGGCAATTAAATATGTCAGTAAGCTAAAGTGTTTTTACAACATGCTGTAAAAGGAGTCAGTTGCAAAACACTTTGTTTACCATCTGTGAGAGATCAGACAAGCCTATTTTTCTCCATTTGGTAAATGGCTTTTGTTTTATTTTTAGTTTCTGTTTCTATTTCTGTTTCTTAGAATCGACGTCACTGCACTCTTGGCATTCCTATAGGTGATCATTCTTTCTCATCAAATGGAGTAAGGTATAGATGATGATGGTCCATGTTGCCTGATGGTTGTACACACTCCTGCACCGTCCTCTCATGCGCCCCACTCCGTGCGAAACTCGTTTAATTTCGAAACTTTGCAGTCTGTGGATTGCTGCTTCATCTATTGCGGTGTCCTCATCCAGCAGCCGGTAATTCATTGATTTCAAACTGTCACTTCAGTCCATCACCAATGTGCCCATGATGGGAGCCCATGAAGTCAAAATGTCAGCTCCTGCATTGCCCTGAACCCCGGCATCAGCAGGACAGTAGATCCAGGTCAGCTCCTGGAGGTTTGATGGCTCAACAGCAGCTATCCACTCGTACCTAAGCCATCCCTTCTGTACTTTCTGAAGTACGGCTTGCGAGTGTGTCACGATGACTGCCTTTGTTATATAAGTCTCAGATATCCATTTCAGTGCTGAGGTCACTATTTCCGTCTCCATTCTCATACTGGGGGTTGTTGACATTGTATGCCCTACTGCGCTCAGCAACGATCTCTCCTCTCACTCTAGCCGAGAATCCCTAGCCTTATGTCCCACTACGCACGACTGATCCATCGGTATATATGACAGCGTAACTCTCCTAGGTATTCTCAATTATCAGCTGCTTTACCTCGTGCCCTACACTCTCGCTGTTATGTTCTCTGCATTCCTTGCCTAATGGTATGAAGGCGCTCTAGTATTCTATAATTCTATCATGCTCCCCCTTTGGCTATCGTCTCATGTGGAGTGACGTGTCCAATTCTTGTCTCAGCCTGTGCCATCCATGACGCCCTCTCTTGATTCTAGAATCATCGATGTCCGAAATAACACGGTGCAGAGGGTGTCGAGTGGCTGTGGTGACACGCACATATGTTTTGACATGTGCCAGTTTATGACTGGATGTCACCGATAACAATCCCAACATGTACCGCATCATCACAATCGGGGTATCTCTAGTGCAGCCCAGAACCAGACGCATACCTTCATTATGGATGCGGTCCAACCTTACACATTGTGTTCTTGAACATGTGAGGATGCCTAGTCCGCAATCGATGACCGTCAACACGACCTGGCTAATGAGGATTAACAGGAGGCGTTGTTCCAAGTCGGCAGTAGCCTTGGTCTTGAGTGCTCCTAACACTCTCTTGCATCTTTGTACGATGCTGTCAACATGGTAGTTAGGAACGAATTCTATCAAATGTATTTCAACATGTCGCACCTGTCGATGGTGCAAACATTACAATTTATGCCCGGGAATTCAGCCTTTACAATGGAATTATTCAAATAGCATCACATCTTGCAGGCCCTGCTTCCGATTGATCTTGGAGCTTGAGTCGCTGCAGCACTGTGAAATTCTTTGCCAGGTTTCCTAGATGTCTTTGACCAACTTTTGCCTGTCTGAGCCAGTCCTGCACGTTAGGATGTCATTGGAAAATGTCAACGTTCGCCCTGACCATTGGGTGTTGAATATTTGCCACGTCTACTGTGTAAATGTTGAACAGTAGCGGTGAAAGCGGAGACCATTGAGGCAGCCCTGGACATATTCGCATCGGTTGTGATGTCCACGATCTCACGCGTAGCGCAACTGTTATTTCCATCAGAGCAGCTGATTTCCAAGTAACCAGAAACAGGTTTAAACCATACTGCTGCAGACCGATAAATAAGGTCCCAAAATCGACACGATTGTATGCGTCTTACAGGTCGAGTGCCACCGCGACTATTCCTTGCTTAGACGGACACCCCTTGTATACATTGTACGCGAAAGTTCCAGTGTTAGCCCATGTCTCCTTCGCTGATTTATAGCTGCCCATCGTATTGAGTAGAATCTGCTCCAGTTCAGGGTAGGCCATTATTTTCCTGGCCACTATCTTCTCGAGAATTTGCCATAAACATTGTGGATGGTTATTATTCGATAGCTGCCGAGAAGCGTTGAGTCCTTAACATGTTTAGGCAGTGTGCGAAGATAGCTATGAAGCCTTCTCTGTAGTGTGGTTGAACTCCTTCACTATATTTCTTATATCTGTCTCATCCAAATGATTGCTGTGGCAATACTGTACTCCATCAGGACTAGGGGCTGTATTGTTGCTTGTACGTAGGCTATGTTCGACCTCTGTCTCGGTGATGATGTCTAGATAAGCCTCTTCCCTGATGGCTGCGTCTAAGATGCCTTTCCAAATTTCCTGACGGGCATCTCTGTCGCCTTTGTCAGTTTGGGCAACATTTCGACTGACAAACTTAGACCCGTCTCTTTATCTGTCATCAGGACCATTCCTGTAGTGTCTTGAATATTGGAGATAGCTGGCTTGTAGTTTGCCCATTCCTCTTTCGATGCATGTGCCATAACTTTTTGAGGGTAACATCATTACCCAGTCTTGTGATGAACTCCTCCCATTGCTTGCTTTAGTACACCCTAGCTAACGCTTAAAGGGATTTTTTAGCTTTGCATTTTACCACCTCCTTCTCATTAATACCAGCTATTGTTTTTGGTTTCACGCCAATCCTTTAATGCGGCCTGTTTTCTCTCCAGGCAGTCCACCAGGGTGGATGGCCTTCTTCTTCTTCATTGTCCGCTGTTTACAGCGACCTACGTTGCACAGTTTTATTTGGTTAAGCATTTGGCCCAGTGCATCCGATTTAAACAGGCGTTTATGTAGGGATGCCCTCATTAGATTTTAGCTGTTTCCAGCCTATATGCAAGGCAGCAGTTGTTATAGGTCAGAGTTGTCTCTCTTAGGGAAGTTATTTTGCAGGACTATCGAGTCTTCCCCACTCGTGTCTATAGGGTGTGGAAATGATATGATATGATGGACTATGTACTAGTTTGTACTATCCCGGAAGAGAGGCAGTCCAGTGTGACTGTGTCTCAGGATCGTCACGTCCTTCCAGAAACGTAGCAAATGCATGTGAGTGAGGTATCTCTTTGCTCCCTTTATTGTCTCGGCTCATCTGCAGTGATGGCACGCCTAGCATTCCCCGCCACCTGAGAGGTTGTCACAATAGGGCAGATGTGCAATGTCCTCTGCACTGCATCTCTTCTGCGTCCATTGGGATGACTGATAGCAGACAGATGTTAAGAGCGAAGCAGTAGTGCATTTAACCAGGTGCATTTCTGCGGCTAGACTGGGTCGGGCTAATATGCAAGCCCTACGTCTGAATCATATCGTATCCTTGAATCAGAGCGGTGCTGAGATTGTTTGCCGGATTCCGGCTTAGAGGTGTCCCTCAGATGGTAGCTTCGCACAAATAGCTTATCAGCCAAGCACGTGGATCAAATGTCAGCGACCTGCGATTCCTCCCGAAGGAGTGCATTTAACCAGGGGACAAGCTTGGTTATGTAACGGATATGTTGTTCGCCTGGTGTGCGGACATATATCATGGACAAGAGATGAGTCTCAGCAGTTCGCAGTGAGGTAGCTGATCTACTGCATACGACATCCCGACCGAGAACTGCGTCTTCTACTAGTGGTTTCACACCTCGTCGCCGTATAGGGTGAATATCGAGCAGCTTCCCGATCACTTTGATCATCCGATGGCAGAGACCTATTTCTGCGGCTCGACCGGGTCGGGCTGAGACGCGATCCGCATGTCCAAACCATATCGTAGCCTCCCATCGCAGTCGTATTGCTATTTAGAGCGGGATTCCAGCTAAGAGGCGTTCGGATGTAATCCCTCACTATATGGTAGCCTCGCGCCATTGGCTTTTCAGCCTAGTACGTGGACCAAATGTCTACGACTCCTTTCAAATTTACCTGTTTTTCGAGGATATAACACCATCACCCGTTCACTATTAAACCAAACGAATCAATAGAGGGCTTTTTAGTCAGTAAATAATCAAGAGACTGAAACCTGCGATTCATCTAGGGTTATTAAGCAGGATTACCGTAGTAATGCTCTTTTATTAAGAGGGTAAAACTGACCTGTATTCCGTGGGTCTAATTCTAGTACACGTTCCTTATTAGACCGAACGAAAATGGTCTCGGTCAGTTATTGTACAGTGTTTGCGTGTTGAGTCAAATTAAGATGCAGGCTCCACTCCTGGTGGTGCCCTTATGTCATTTCCTGTATCGAACACGGGATGCGAGACAATTGAGTCACCGAGAGACTAGCCCCAGATTTTCGAGGGTCTAATTCTAGCTCACGTTCCCTATTAGACCCAACGAATGTGCTCTCGGCCTATCAATCATTTCAGTGTTAGCATGTTGAGTCAAATTAAGCCGCAGGCACCACTCCTGGTGGTGTCCTTCCGTCAATTCCTTTAAATTTCAGCTTTGCTACCATACTTCCCCAGGGACCCAAACACTTAGCGCCTGACTTTCGTTCAAGATTAATAAAAAACATTTTTGACAAATGCTTTCGCAGTAACTCGTTTTGCGGCGATCCAAGAATTCCACCTCTAACGCCGCAATACGAATGCCCCGTTTAACCCTGTTAATCATTACCTCCAGTTCCGAAAACGAACAAAATAGAACCCAGGTCCTATTCCATTATTGCATGCACCATTATTCAGGCAGCTGAGGCCTGCTTTGAACACTCACATTTTTTAAAGTAAACGCGCGGGCCACCCGGGACGCTCAGCGAAGAGCACCCGCGGGATAGAGCCGACAGACGGTAGGGCAAGAGACAACGGACAGTGAACCGGCGAGAGCAACACCACCCGCCTGCGCCTAAGATTCAACTACGAGCTTTTAAACTGCAACAACTTTAATATACGCTTTTGGAGCTGGAATTACCGCGGCTGCTGGTACCAGACTTGCCCGCCAATAGATCCTCGTTAAAGGGTTTAAAGTGTACTCATTTCAATTACGACGCCTCGAAAGAGTCCCGTATTGTTATTTCTCGTTACTGCCTCCCCGTGACGAAAGTGTGTATGTTGCTCGCCTGCTGCCATCCTTGGATGTGGTAGCCGTTTCTCATGCTCCCACTTCGGAATCGAACCCGGATTCACTATTACACGTTACAAACATGGTAGGCATGTCACGTAACATCGGCATTTGATAGGGCACCCTTTTGAAAGATGCGCTGCCGGCACATGAGGCCATTCGATCTGCTCAAAGTTATCCAGAGTCACCAGTGGGGACGCGCAACCCCGCGAGGGTAAACGACGTTTGGTTCTGAATTAATAAAAGCGCGCTTTCCGCGAGGGTCGGAGCGTGGTCAGCATGTATTAGCTCTAGAATTGATAAAGTTATCTAACTAGGATCGTGTCATCTGAGGAACATCGACTGATTTAATGAGCCATTCGCATTTTCACTGTGAGAAAATGTGAACGTAAACACGCATGGCTTACTCTTTGAAACAAGCATATGACAACCGGCGGATCAACCAGATATATGTCGGATACGGACGAACCACACACACCGTTCGGCGAAGGATGGATGTGTAAAAAGCTTCACTAGGACGGCCTCAGGGACCGACTTACGGACGGACGGTTGTTCCGTCCTTCACTCCGTCGACCTAGAACCGCCTGACAGGGTCAATTACACACAGCAATCGACCGACCGGGCTCGCTCGGGTAAGGATGGCAGAGCGCTGTGCAAAACGGATCCCAACTGCCCCCGGCGATTATTTTCACTTGGACAGGAGACGATTTTTGCCTGCCGGCCTGTCCTTCTCCGACGGGTTTCTTCTTCTTCTTCTTCTGCGTACACAGTCAGACAGTAACCATTATTTTCTCGAAAAAAGCGGCGGTCATCCTGAGACTCTCGCCACTACCATAGAGCTTGTCTTGCAGTTCCACTGGCAATGGCCACATCTGCTCTCTCTGATCCTCGTATGTCGGGCAGTTCTGCAGCAGATGTTCAGTGGTCATTTTACCAGTACCGCACGGGCATTCGTCGGTACACCCTATCTTCAATTTGTTGAAGAGGTGGTGCCTCAGTCTGTTGTGGCCAGTGCGAAGTCTGAAGACAACGACCTGCTCTCTTCGGTTCAACTGGTAATAGGCATCGTTTTTGGTGTAACCAGTATGTTCGGTTTCCCATTTGGACATGTACCTGGCTTTGATAAGCCGTTTTGACTCTTCGTACGTCATACTGGTATCTATTTGTGGTAGCCTTGCACCTTCTTTTGCCAGTCTGTCTGCCTCCTCGTTGCCTTGGATGTTGCAGTGTGACGGAACCCACTGTACCACTACCCTTTTTGGTGCGGACTGTTGGCACAGTTTGCAGAGTGCTGCTCTTAAGTCATTAAGCTCAGTGTTTTTCTGGCTTTTTAGCGCTGTGACTACTTCGAGAGCATCTGTCAGCAGGACTATATGGCTCTCATTTTCACTGTGTGTTACCATTTCTTCCACTGCCGCCCTCAGTGCCTCTGCCTCTGCTCTGAAATTGCTCGTGTACTTACCAGTAGCGAATGACAGTGTTATTTTTCTGCCATTTGGTAGGTTCAGGAATGCTCCTGCCCCTCCGTTCTGTGTAGTGTTTGTTACAGAACCGTCGGTGTATGCATGGGTCCAGTCCATGCTTGGGTAGCTTTTCGTTATGAAGCTTAAGGTAGTGTCTCTCCTTTCTTTTTCGGTCTGGCAGTTTTTGTTTGCAATACCTGGTATATTTTCTACCACCTCTGGAAATATATCCTGCCTCCAAGTAGGTTTTCGTACAGTAGTGATGGGTTTTGGTGTTGTTAGTGCGTTTATGGGATCTTCGTGCATCTTTGCTTTGGCTATTTCTGCAAAGTTTCTCCGCTTTAGTTTCCCAGTTCCCAAATTGTTTAGCCTCTGGTACATTGGATGGTCCGTCAGTCTTCGGAGTTTCTCTGACTGCAGCTGGGCTCTGCAGTCTCTTCTGTCGGTCATGGATTGCAGTTTTGTAATCTTTTCAAGTTCTACAATTGGCGTTGACTTCATGCCCCCAGTTATGATTCTCATGGCTTGGTTTTGAAGTTTGTTAATTTTATCGAAGTTCGCCTTCGCTGCTGTTGTCCATGCCGCGATGCCATACTCGAGAACTGGTCTCACTCTTCCAGTGTACAGTTTCTTTAGTATGCCTTCGTCTGCTCCCCAGCTTGTGCCAGCAAGTTTCCTCATGATCGCCATTCTTTCTCTGGCTTTCATTCGGTTTCTCTCAATCTGACTTTTCCATGTCATGCGCCGATCAAATGTGACTCCCAGATAGGTTGGGTTGTCGTTTGGCTGCAGGATTTTGCCATTTAGGCTTAATTTGGTACTTTCGGGTTTTAATGAGAGCGAGAATATTGTGCACGTGGTTTTCTCCTCGTTTATTTTGACCAGCCATGAGTTCGCCCACTCTTCCAGCGATGTTAGGGCCGTTTGCATCCGATTTCTTGCTATGGTGAGATTCTTTTCAGAGGTCCACATAGCCAGATCGTCTGCAAACATTGAGCTATGGACTCTTCTTGGTATATTCTCTGTAATATCGTTTATATATACCAGGAAGAGTGTGGGTGACAGTACTCCCCCTTGGGGTACTCCCTGCTCGAGTGTCACCTTTTTGCTCATCTGCCCTTGTACTTGGACTCTGGCCGTTCTTTGTTTGAGGTAGTGGTTGATCCACTTGTACATCTTCCCACAAACATCACTTCTTCTTAGCTTGACTCTAAGTCCATCCTTCCGACGGGTTTGTCGGGCGAGGACATGGCCTTTAGGAACGATTCCTGCTTTTGATTTTCCGGTCAAAAGCCTTTTGCGAGAGAATGACCACCAGCGAGACGATCTGTCAAGATTGGCTATACGCCTTCTCGAAACCACAACGGACTGACATAGCTTCTCGATACGGACAACAGTAGCGCACCGTTTCCAGTGGTACGACTCCATTAAATGCGTCCAGATACAGTGCCGGGGATAGGCGGGCGAGCGTGTTAGGCAGGCCAGCGCTCTCACTCCGTCTGGCGGGACTAAGATCGCTGTCTAAATACTGGATGATGGTCAAATGCGCAGCGAGAGACCAGCCCTAGATGGTTGTTGGACAAAAAGTCATATAATGGAACTGCGTCCCATCGTCTGGCGCAGCTTGTTCATTACATTAATTAGTTCGTACGTGACTCTAAACACGTGTTTGGCTTTCCGGTGTCTGGTGTGATTTCCTCTGGGTATAAGTACACACGGCAAGTTGTCGCTCTAGTGTGCCCCTAATACGTCCCAGACCGTGGATGGAGCAACACCACTGAATATAAGAACCATGTCAAAGACCCCGTCCGTATCTCCCGGTCAATATTCTGTTCTAGTTGGATGTATGTCATTCATGACAGTGACGTTTGTGTAAACTAATGCCTGGCTCAAGGCGACCCCTTACCTATTTTCAGTGACATTTTCCTACTCCTTTGACAAGCATTACAGTCACCTGCAATGAGACACTTTTTGCTCTGTGACGCTGACACGTCCGACATAAATTCTCACTTTACGTCCTCGAAGAGGTGATCTACGTGAGCGTATACGTTGTAGATTCATATTCTTGGTGGTTGAATGTTACTTCAATCCCTTGTATCTCGACATCCTCAATGTTATAGTTGATAATTTATATCCGTGTATAGAAAGTTCTTGCTTCACATACATCGCCAGTCCCCGCATGGATTATTGTAGCACCTGTATCCTGGGCAATTGATGGTACCATTCTCCTTCAAGCAGGTCTCCTGGATCATGAATATGTCGCAACTGTACACAATAATGAAGAATCGCTTCACGCTGTGTAGCGCTGCGGCAATTCCTGTAGCATATCCGTACATTTTGTAACCGAAGTCTATCCGACTTTCTTCGACATTGTTTCTTTCCGGATATGTTCTTTCTTTCTCGGCTCTTCAATCACAATTCCTCTACGTCTGCGCCCACCTTCCTTAGCGCTATTATTATCAGTTAATTAGCCTCAACTATTCAGGAATAATAACTTTTTTGAAGATTAAATGTGACCCTAAAGGTTGTGGCAGTTTCATTAGAAACAGTAGGCGTGTATCCGTTTTAGCTGGGCAGTCGTTAACTAGCACTGCTTAAGAATATCGAACAATACCTGTTCTATTGGTTAAATATATTGTACATGGTTTGCAAGTTGTGCGTGGGTACCACAAACTGTATTTTTAGGGCTTCCCTGACGCTGCCTCGTTGGACCATTGTAATCATGTTATAACTATAATGTATTCAAATACATCAATGTAAAAGGAGACATAAAGTTAGTAAGAAACATGAAGGTACTACGAGACAGAAAGGTACTAAGAGACATGTATTTGCTAAGAGAAAGGAGTGTACTAAGAGACAGGAGTGTGCAAAGAGACATGAATGTACTAACAGACAGGAATGAAATAACACATACGAAGGTACTAAGAGACAGGAGTGTACTATGAGACATGAGTGCACTAAGAGACATGAGTGTACTAAGAGACATGGATGCATTTACAAACACGAATGTACTAAGAGGCAGGAGTGTACTAAGAGACAGGAGTGTACTAAGAGACATGAATGTGCTAAGAGACAGGGATTTGCTAAAAGACAGGAGTGTACTAAGAGACAGGAGTGTGCAAATATATATTAGTGTACTAAGAGACAGGGATGCACTAACAAACACAAAGTTACTAAGAGGCAGAAGTGTACTAAGAGACATGGATGCATTTACAAACACGAATATACTAAGAGGCATGACTGTACTAAGAGACATCAGTGTACTAATAGACACGGATGCATTAACAAAAACGAATGAACTAAGAGACATCAGTGTACTAAGCGACATGAGTGTACTACGAGACATGAGTGTACTAAGAGACAGGAGTGTGCAAAGAGACAAGAGTGTACTAAGAGACAAGAGTATACTAATCGTCATGAGTGTACTAAGAGACAGGAGTGTACTAAGATACATTAGTGTACTAAGATATATGCGTGTACTAAGTGACAAGAGTGTACCCAGAGACAGGGTTGTACTAAGAGACAGAAGTGTACTAAGAGACAGGAATGCATTAACAAACACGAAGGTACTAATGGGCAGGATTCCACTAAGCGACATGAGTGTACTAAGAGACAGGAGTGCACTAAGAAACATGAGTTTACTAAGAGACATGAATGCATTAACAAACACGAATGTACTAAGAGACAGGAGTGTACTGAGAACAATAGTGTACTACGAGGCATGAGTGTACTAATATACAGGAATAGATTAGCAAACACGAAAGCACTAAGAGACACGAGTTTACAAAGCGACATGAGTGTACTAAGATACACGAGTGTACTAAGCGACATGCGTGTACTAAGAGGCAGGGGTGTGATAAGCGACAATAGTGTACTAAAATATATGCGTTTATTAAGTGACAAGAGTGTACTAAGAGACATGCATGCATTAAGAAACGCGAATGTACTAAGAGAAAGGAGTGTACTAAGAGACATGAGTGTACTAAGAGACAGGAATGCATTAACAAACAGCAACGGTACTAAGAGGCATGTGTGTACTAAGCGACATGAATGTACTTAGAGATAGGGGTGATACGCGACATTAGTGTAATAAGAGATATGCCTTTACTAAGTCACAGGAGTGTACTAAGATACATGAATGTATTCATAAACACGAAGGTACTAAGAGACAATGAAGGTATTACGAGTCATCAGTGTTCTGAGAGACATGAATGGAATAACCCATAAATAAACTATGCAATTTGCAGAGCATTCCAATGAAGGACATTTACAAACATTTTAGCAATTCGAAAAAGGCATCATTTTTATGTACCAGCTCAAACTACTATCACCTCATCAGTTTCCTGACACCATCTAGTAATCTTAGTTCACTAGTAGTAGATTGTGGAGATCTTTTGCATTGAGAGGTAATAAATTACGTAGTTAGTGATAAGAGATGGGGCATGACATTATAGGTTATCGTCTCTGACTGTTGCCTGTAAGTCTACATTTTGACCTTGTGTGTGTTGAAATCAACTCTTATTGAGTTGCAGCGCCATACAATTGTATTGTATTTATAAATACATCATTATCGAATGTAAATGTGAATTGAATATTCTAATGTTAGATAGTAAGATGTGAAGACAGTACCTACCGTTAGACAATAGCACATGGGCGTGTTATTATTCAGCTGCAACATGGCGGATCTGTGTACAACATCAAATGATGACACCTTTATGACGTACACCTTTTCCTTGCTTAGCAGAAGACATTTCTAACATATTTCATTTTAGATTAAAGAGTTGTTGTTGTTATTGTTGTTGTTGTTGTTGATGTTGTTGTTGTTTAATGCCCATAATAAATATATTTACTCGTGTATGAGATCTGCAAAAGACGTTAATTGACTGTTTCTTGTAGCTTTCTCTACATCAAGACAGTGCTGATAAAATTGGACAGGCTAGTCCTCTAGGCGGTTGTTTCGTATGTGTGTCGGCAACTACTACGAGGATCACATGCAACCCTCACCTCGTTAACAAGGGTGCCATGACAACATCCCGTTTCCATGGATGACTACAGCGAAACCGATGTGAGGCTCTTGGCCAATACATTTTACCTCACCCCGAATAATATGTCTGAACAGTATGGTGTGTCTGATGTTGACTAATATGTATGATCAGTATATTGTGTCTGACCCTGACTAATATGTCTGATCAGTATGTTGAATCTGGCCCCGACTAATATGTCTGATCAGTATGCTGTTTCTGACCCCGATCAGTATGGTGTGTCTGACTCCGACTAATATGTATGATATATATATATATATATATATATATATATATATATATATATATATATATATATATATATATATATATATATATATATATATATATTACGTCTGACCCTGTCTAACATATATAATCAGTATGGTGCTTCTGACCCTGACTAATATGTCTGATCAGTATGTTGTGTCTGACCGCGAAAAATATGTCGTATCAGTATGTTGTGTCTAACCCTGACTAATATGTCTGATCAGTATGGGGCGTCTGACACCGATTAATTGGTCTGATCAGTATGTTGCGACTGATTCCGAATAATGTGCCTGATCAGTATGTTGTGTCTGACCAGAAGTCAGTCTTCATCCGCAGACTAAAGAGTGAATGTATCATTCTGACAAAACATGGAACACGTGGGGAGGCAAGCGGATAAATAATCAACATACTATACCAACTAATTAGGACCCCATCTTTAATATGAGTCAGCAACGCTGTGCAAGACAGCAAACACCACACTAAAAGAAGTCCAAGCGATGCTCAATCAGTCCCTTGTGTTCAGTAAGGGAGCAATGAATTCAACTCATATAATGAAGAATAAGAATATGGCTAGAATCCCAAAAAAGTAAATTACTGAATATGTAAGGGGAATTCCGTCGGTTCCACCTGCCATATATATATATATATATATATATATATATATACATATATATATATGTATATATATATATATATATATATATATATATATATATATATATATATATATATATATATAGGTATATGTACGATAACACATTAACATAAACAATAGACATACTGAATAGGTGGAGAGCGTACTACAGAACCATGCATGATAAAAGAACAACTGGTTTGCCTTGGATGTTACAGTGGGATGTACCTTACTGTACCACTACTCTTTTTGGTGCAGGATGCTGGCATAGTTGACAGAGTACTGCTCTTAAATCATTAAGTTCAGTATTTTTCTGGCTTTTTAGTGCTGTGACTACTGGCAGGGCATCTGTAAGCAGGACTAGATGGCTTTCATTCCGTTTACCTGTCACCATTTCTTCTACTGCAGCCATCAGTTCCTCTGCCTCCGCTCTGAAATTGCTTGTGTATTTTCCAGTTGCCAATGACAGTGTTATTGTTCTGCCATTTTGTAGGCTCAGGAATACCCCTGCGCATCCGTTCTGTATTGCGTTTGTTACAGAACAGTCGGTGAATGCATGGGCCCAGTCCATGCTTGGGTAGTTTTCCGTTATGTACCTCAGGGTTGTATCTCTTCTGTCTTTTTCAGTGTGGCTGTTTTTATTTCCAATACCTGGTATATTTTCTACACCTCTGGAAATATATGCTGCCTCCAGGTAGGTTTTCGTACTGAAGGGATGGATTTGGTGTTGTCATTGCGTTAATAGTGTCTTTGTTCATCTTTGCTTTGGCTATTTCTGCAAAGTTTCTCTTCTTTAGTTTCCCATTTCCAAAATTGTTTAGTCTCTGATGTATTGGATGGTCAGTGCGCTTTGTGAGTTTCTCTGCTTGCTGCTTGGCTTTGCAGTCTCTTCTGTTGGTCATGGATTGCAGATTTGTAACTTTTCATATTCTACAATTGGCGTTTACTTTATGCCTCCTTTTATAACTCTCATGGTATGGTTTTGAAGTTTGCTAATTTTATCGTAGTTCGCATTTGCTGATGTTGTCCATGCCGCAAATGCCATACTCGAGAACTGGTCTAACTCTTCCAGTGTACAGTTTGTTTAGTATACTTTTGTCTGCTCCCCAGCTTGTGCCAGCAAGTTTCATCATGATTGCCATTCTTTATCTAGCTCTTATTCGGTTTCTCTCGATCTTGCTTTTTCAAGTTATGCGCCGATCAAATGTGACTCCCAGGTAGTTTGGGTTGTCGTTTTGCCGCAGGTATTTGCCGTTAAGACTTTGTTTCGTGTTTTGGGGTGTGTTTGAAAGCGAGAATACCGTACATGTTGTTTTTTCCTCAATTATTTTTCCAGCCATGAGTTCGCCCCTTCTTCCATCGATGTTAGGGACTGCTGCATCCGATTACTTGCTATAGTGAGATTTTTTTCAGAGGTCCACATAGCCAGATCGTCTTCAAACATTGAGATGTGGACTCTTCTTTTTATAGTCTCCGTTTTGTTATTTATACACACCAGGAAGAGTGTGGGTGACAGTACTCCCCCTTGGGGTACTTCCTGCTCAAGTGTCACATTTTTGTTCATCTACCCTTGTACTTAAGCTTTGGCTGTCCTGTTTTTGAGGTAGTGAATGATCCATTTGTACATTTTCCCACATACTTCACTTCTTTCTAGCTTTATTTTAAGTCCCTCTTTCCAGACATTGACAAATGCTTTTTCTTGATTCACCCAAACCGCTATTGTGTGTTTTTGATACTGGTAAGCACCTTTTATTTCCTTGGCTATGAGGGTGATCTGATCATCAGTGGATCTGTGCTGCCCAAAGCCTGCTTGCTGTGGAATTAGTATATGGTTTTCTTCCAGATAGATGCCACAACAGTTTGGTGTTTATCATACGTTCCATCAGTTTGCCTACACATCTCAGTAGACTGATAGGCATGTATCCATTCGGATCTGTTTTGTCTTTTCCTTTCTTTGGTACTGGTACAAGTACTGCATCTTTCCACGCTTGAGGTACAATACCCCTTTTCCAGCTTTGGTTCAGGACTGATAGTACCTTCGTATTTGCTGTTTGGCCCAGTCCCATCAGTATTTCGTTTGTTACCCCATCTTTTCCGGGTGATTTCCTTTTCTTTAAAGTTCTCATGGCTTCTTCCATTTCAATCATTGTTAGTTTTGCCATAATGTGCTCTTCTGGTGCCATATTGATGTTGGCGTGCCCCTTTTGTTCTTCCCTAATGTATGTATGCCTATCTGTAGGGACATCAATATGGTTTGCTCTGGCACAATGTTCAATAAAAGCGTTTGCTGTTTTTTTTTTCCCAGTGAGCATGTTATCGCCCTGATTGATGGCAATTTGTTTGTTTGATGGAGTTTTGTCATTCATGGCTCTGACTAACGTCCATAGTTTGTTCCCATCTTTATCTTAATTGAGGCTTTCTGTTTTGTTTTCCAGCTTTCTCTTGTTATTTGGTTAAGAGTGTGTTTGTATTTCGCCATTGTTGCTTTTAGGGCAATATTTGCCTCCATATATTGTTCTCTCTCTGCCATGTGCCTAGCATTTGAGACTTCGTCGTCCGCTTTCTGCAATTCATAATTCCAATAGGGCTTGTAGTTTTTTCCTTGCCTCTCTTGGGATGGTTTCAGTGGCTGCTTGCATCATTGCTTTGCTTAGGCTTTCCACCATGGGTTTCATATTTCTATTCGGTGTTTTGATGGTTTCACACAGCCCATCTGTCAGGCTTGCAAATCTGTCCCACTCGGCTCGTTTATAATTCCAACGTAGGAGCGGTTTTAATTCATGTGTACCTACTTCCATATCAATTTCTAGCCTAACTGGCCCGTGGTCACTACCTGCTAATTGGTTTAGCACCTGTCGGTCTATTGTGTGGTGAATATCTACCGTGGAAAAGACCAAGTCTGGATTAGAGGTGGTATGCCCTTTTCTAGAATGGAAGCTAGGGCTATCATCCAGCCTATTGATACGACAGAGATTTGTGTATATCTCCCAATCGTCCACTTCGTAGCCTCTGCTGTATGTGTCCGAGTATGTCCATCTCTAAGAGTGGCTGTTGAAGTCTCCAACTATTATGCAGTTGGAGTCTTTGACTTCCATACTCGAGAGCGACAGGTCTTTATTTGGGGAGCCGTACATGGTGAAGAGGGGGATCTTCGTCTCTTGAGCCATTATGTCAACTTCTACAATTTCTGCTTGTCCAGTGTGATTGACAGCTACCGCGCTACTCGGTATGCAGTTACGGGTCAGTATCACAACCTCTCCAGTGTTCGAGTTGATCACACGCTGTATAAACAGAAACGGCACAGCGCAGAGTTACCATAATCATGGAAAAAAAGGCAATGTAAAGATGTGCACACACTACCGAACTATCGCGCTAATAAGCAACGCTATAAATATACATTTGCAGATCCTTTTAAAAAGGATAGAAAATGATATTAATCTGAAATTCACATCCTCCTAAGCAGGTTTCAGAAAAGACAGAAGGACCAGTCTGTCCATATTCAATATGAGGAACATATACTCAAATTGTAGAGATTTTAATATAGACATGTACACATGTTTGATTGATTACACAACGGTCTTCGATACGGTAAAACATCAAAATATGGGTAACATCATGAAGGAATTGGTGTTTTATGAGCACATTATACATATCATTGGAACAGTATATACAGATCAACTAGCCGCTGTCCGATTGTTGGGAATATATCGTAGTGTTTCACAGTGTTAAAGGAGAGTAAGACAAGGATATATCCTCCCCCTTATCTATATAACATATGCGAAATGTATAATTAAAAATGTTAGAGAAGACGAGAACATTGAAAGTTGTGATACATTTACGATTGACCGGTACGAGATTCCAAAGTTATGATACGCAGACGACACAGTGATACTATCAGAAAGCGCAGAAGGGCTAGAGCTGCTAATTCAGGAGCAGCAAAGGGACCCACTAAAGATTAACATGTGTTAAAAACTAAACAAAGAAAATGACCATCTGCAAAATACGATGTCAATATACATTTACAGTAGATAGTAAAAAAAAAGATCATGTACCGCATTTTGAATATATTGGCTCCAGAATTGACAAGAATAACGACTGCTCGAGAGAAATCAGAAACAAGAATATTCATATCAATGCAAACACTGGACATCCTGAAAAAAAGGATGGTAGAGCACCAAGAAAACGAAAACAGTAAAAGCGTTGGAAGCCTCTGTTTTTTCCTGTGGCAGCGTATGGTTGCGAATCATGAACGTTTACTAAAACTAATAGACAAAGAATCGAATCCTTCGAGTCAAAATCTTACAGAAAAATATTCAGAATAACCTGGACACAGAAAAAGATACATGTAGACATTCGACATGAGTTGAGCATAGAGGAAAACGTGTTTATCAATTCAATTATGGCCAGAAAACGTACATACTTTCGTCACGTCAACACACGCAACGGTCTTGAGAGACCAGTGATGGAAGGTATGGTGATAGGCAAGAAAGGCAAAGGTAGATCAAAAAGACGATGGTACGCATATATCTCGGAATGCCTGGGCATACCTGGAGAAGGCTGGCGTTTTGGCAAGTGAAAGAGTTTCTTTCAGACAGATTGTGCTGACAGCAACGTTCCATAAAAGAGATAGTACATAATGAAGATGAATATGTAAAGCTGCGTCAATATTTCAGAACGATTTTCCTAATTATCCACTACAGAAAGGTCATGCTTAGAATAATTCTCGACATATTGAAACATCAATCGAAGAACATCATTTCTGAGAAGCAGGCAGTGTTTCGACAGATTAGAAGAACTACCAAACTAATATTTAATTCAAGACTGCTAAACGAGACATATCTAGAAGATCATCAAAACAACATGTATCCTGTGTTTCCTGATTTCAATAAGGCCTTTTGGAAGATATTGCATAACGCGTCGCTGACAACCATTAGGAGGTATACAAACAACGCATTTATTATACCGCTCATTTAACACCTGTATGATAAGGCGTCCGGAACAGTTTTTATTTTTACGATTTTTTTTACTAATCGGTCGGTGCAAGACAGGGATGTAGCCTCTCCGCAAGACTTTCAAACATATCCGGTAATGGAATAATGAATGAGACATTTGCAGATATCATTGGTACTGCAATGATAGATCTCAGAACGATTACCAAACTTCGTTTTATAAATGCCATCCACACAAGCGGGACTCTCTGAATTGGTCAGAAGGCTCGATGCTATAGCTTTTGACCAGAGTATGTATATTAAGACGATTAATGACCAACAACGATGAAGTCTTTAAATGTCGGGTAAAAGCAAGTGGCCATGAATTAGAAGTCGACCGTTTAAAAAAGGTTTGTTTGATCGTCAATGATGAAAGATCAATATGCGAGGTGATGGTAATATTATTACAAACAATAACGGCGCTTGCCCGTCTTAACCCACTATGGAAAGATAAACGGTTAACCATAAGCACGAAGATCAAATTAATGCGTTCATTAGTCCTCACAATATTCGTCTTTGCTTTGAGACAAGGCCAATTACATCTGACCTACAGCCCGAGATACATGCCTTGCAGATGAGATGATTCCGAACACTTCCGAATGTCACGTAGACCGAGTTACACATTAGGACATACGATACAGAATTGCAACAACCATTTTCAGATCTCTTAACAACTGTCATCATAACGAAAGGGTACATATTGCAATCAAATGGAAAACCCACACTGTCTTTCATTCTCATCCTCACATAAACTATCAACGCCGACATATCATCCTTCTTATAAATAGTATACCTTCTCTTCATCAAGATATTGGAAAAAAACATGCAACTCCTAAACATGGCTATATGATCACCAATGCAAATACCAATCAAAATCAATCTACATTCCCCAATATCGTCAGACAGTAGCTTTAAAAGTCCTGACCAAGATAATGATTTGCGTTTACAAAATAGACTTACAACAAAGCAAATAATCAACATGATTCCGAGCAGCAAACTCTTGCACGGACCAACAGACACACACACACACACAGATATATATATATATATATATATATATATATATATATATATATATATATATATATATATATATATATATAAATACAACATCAAGATATCCATATATGCATCTAGGGAGGAGACACTCCAAGGGTAGATGATAACATAACAATAAACGATCTTATCTTTGTAGAGTTTCACTTCGGGTAAAGGTGTAGGCGGCAGTCACATGCACACATCAGAGCAAGGATGTATGCAATCCATATATGAATGACGCGGGTATTGCTTTGAAATCAATTGAACATGCCGGAATGGATGGCGTTTCGTGAAGAGGCAGGATTAAGTATTGGCTATAAACAAAGGAGATACTGATTGCCGACAGGATAAAGACTCTGATGTGATGCTGTAAACGGTCCTTACTTTCATTTCATACACTGTGATAGACACTTCTTTGCTCAGCTTTGTCTTACGAGTTACATTCGTTATCGTCATAGACTATAGTTACATTCCTTTTTTAAAAACAATTAACATCGTCTGATTTTACGGAAAGGGTCATTTTCTAGAGAAGGTCAGACACCACTAAATGGTAACTGTTATGGTGTTAGAAAGACGTTTGATACAATAGACCGGAAAGCAATTTGAAAAAATATTCAGGAATCACAAAATACTAAATAAATTTACAATAAATAGATATGTATTTCTTCATCTACTTCTTGTTGTTCTTATTCTTCTCCTTTAAATGCTACTTCCTCTGCGTCCGTTCTCAATCTACCGCTACCAAAATGTTTGGAATATAATTATCCAAATAGTTAAGCGGTTTAACGGACAAATGCTGCCAAACAGAGATTTATGAAATTAAATTAAGAAAAATGCGGGAAAACTTCAATTGTACATACACATGTATGCTATCACATGTGCATCAATGCATTCAATGAAAGATACACAGTCATGAAGTACATAAATTCATGTAGTCAAAATAAAGGAAATGAGAATATATAACAAACAAAAAGACTTCTTACAGACCAGTGGTCAGATAATTAAATAAGTGCAATATTTTTACATACCTAGACATTAGCATTGATAAAGACGAAGATACAAAATAAGGTGTTAACAACATAATCACCAAGGCCATATTTGCGTTCAACTCTCTTCACCCTAAATTAAACTTTGCAGCATTATCCGTGTATAATAATATCAGGCTATTTAACACTAACATTGTCAAATTGAAACTGGCAAATGTGTAAAGGTGTCTTTGTCGCATACTTCATGTTAAGTGGCTATATGTAATGGGTAACTCATATTTATCTTATAAGAACACGGCAGCAACAAATGAAGCAAAGTATGATTCGTTTGGAGATAATTATAAAGAAATATCTTTGTTAGCTCTTTTCACTGACTCCCAAAGCCTGGCAACCACCTCACGTTCACCAGAAATGAAAAAAATAATTACTCCAGAAAAAATTTACACCAGGTACAATGAAACGATATTAAGAGTGACCCAGGTATTCCTTGAGAAACGATTGGTCGGAATCACTCTTCGAAACCAACGCATGCAATATATCCACCATTTTGATTTAAGACTATTGTCTCCGGGCGAACTATGCGATAATCCATGCAGGCAGGACAAACCAAAAGAAAAACACGTCCCATGCTACGACGACACAATGGTCGATAGAGCACGGCGATATTAGTCTGGTACCCCTGAGGTAAGAAGACATTGCGCAGAAGACCTCTACAGCGTTGGTCAGACTCGATCTATGTACTTTACAGTATCCGAAATGCCTCCGAAAAAGTACTTACCATGCAATTGATTTCCGAGGCATAAGTCATGGTTCGCTGGAGACGACGTTGCGACCCACACCTAAACTAAAGAGCGGGTCATCAGCAGCTTTATAAGATAGTCACAAAGAACATAGTGTGCCATCTAGAACATAAAGACGTTCTACCTGACACTGACACACTTTGGAGACCGAGGATACTGGGATATCAATATTTGCAACATCAACACTTCACAAAAGCAAGAAATATTCTAGCCACAGTGGCTCTAGATAGCTTGCGGTCCGTCATCTGCACCCTCAACACACAATAAAAACTCGTCTTCACGATCGGATTACGTGCTCAGTCGATATGTGCATTAACGTATAGTCAGATCACCGTACTTATAATCGGATCACGTACTCACCTGTGACCACGTACTCAGTCGATATGTGCATTCACATAAAATAGGTTCACGTATAAAAAGGCGATGCTTGCATTCATATGTTATCAGATTATGTCACATAATCAGACGATTCAAATAATCACAGGACACGTTGTTCTCAAGATATACTGCACAGATAACACACATTCATATTTCTTACTGTCCACATGGTGTCAATCATAGGCACATATTGAGCTCGACTGGCCTAATTCGATGTGTGTGATGGGACAACCTCCCTGCAAACTCTTTCACTTACAGACTCTCTCAGAATTATCCTGCCAGTCTCTCGAGTTTATCTCTGCACTGTCTTTTGTAGTCTTTATAAAACAACATAGATGTGCATTGATATCATGTGGTTTGTCAGATTTAGCTATCAGTCCAATTTCAAATTACTTTCTTCAGATATGTCATTGATTGTCTATCCACTAGTCACTTCCATGCTACATGTGGTAGCCGGTAGTGCTAGTATCAGATTGTCACCCTATCCTCGTCTCGTCTGATCAGTTCTGAAAACCACTACTTTACCAGACACAGTCTTCTACCTAACACCTCGTTTCCATTTTCGGGATTGTGTCGAAACGATAATTGACCCCGAGGTCACCTGCGTTTGTACAACGCATTATGGCAACGATTTTGTCACTTACATGCCCCTGCCCATCCGCCAATGACATAAACGTCATTGCTCCAGCTGGAACTGTAACATACCTTCCAAACTCAGAACAACAGCATGGATGGTCCATTTGCATTTGGAAAATGACCACCATTTTTGATTTAATTTTCCAGTCTGGAACAACATTCCTATTTTTGACATTAAAATTACATCTTATTAAAAGCGAAACATTTTATCTTAATACATATATATATATATATATATATATATATATATATATATATATATATATATATATATATATATATATATATATATATATATATATATATATATATATATATATATATATATATATATATATATATACATATATTGACACAATATACGCTTTCCTCGACACTTTTGTTTGCCACTTAAAAAACAAATCGTTGTGTTCATCAATTGAAATACAGCACACAAGAAAAAACATTAACATGTTTCGATCCAACTCGTCCCGGTGTGTTCTCTCACAAGGATAAACGATCCCCTAAGGGATCGACCTTTAACTTTTGAGATAACTTCCTCGTAGGATGTGGTCTCCGTCCTGGATGATTTGCGCCGATCTAAAGGTATCTTCTTCTTCATCGTACGCTGTTTACAGCGATATACGTTGCACTTTTTTATTTTGTTAAGCCTGGAGTTCAGTGCATCCGATTTCAACAGGCGTTTATTTAGGGATGCCCTCCTTATCCCTTGGCTGTCCCCAGCCTAACTACAAGGCAGCAGTTGTTTTTGGTCAGAGTTGTCTCTCTTTGGAAAGTTGAATTTCAGGACTATCGAGTCTTCCCCACTCGTGTCTATAGGGTTTTGCAATAATATGATATGATGGACTATGTACTAGTTTGTACTATCCCGGAAGAGAGGCAGTCCAGTGTGACTGTGTCTCAGGATCGTCACGTCCTGCCAGATACGTAGCATATGAATATGATTGAGGTATATCTTTGCTCCCTTTATTTTATCGGCTCATCTGCAGTTATGGCACGCCTAGCATTCCCCGCCACCTGGGAGGTTGTCACAATATGGCAGCGGGTGCAATGTCCGCTGGACTGCTTCTCTTCTGCGTCCATTGGGATGACTTATATCAGCCATAGGTAAAGAGCAAGGCAGGAGTGCATGTAATCAGGTGCATTTATGCGGCTCGACCGGGCCGGGCTGATACGCGAGCCCCAGGTCGCAGCCATGCCGTAGCCTCTCATCACAGCGGTGCTGACATTTAGGGCGGGATTCTAGCTTCGCACCATTGGCTTGTCAGCCTAGTACTTGGACCAAATGTCAGCGACCTGCGATTCCTCTCGAATGAATGCATTTGACCAGGGGAGAAGCCTGGTCATGGTACGGATATGTTGTTAGCCTAGTGTGCGGACATATCTCATGGTCAAGGGTTGGGTCTCAGCAGTTTGCAGTGAGGTAGCTGATCTACTGCTTATGACACACCGACCGAGAACTAAGTCTTCTGCAGGTGGTTTCACACCTCGTCGCCGTATGGGATGATTATCGAGCAGCTTCCCGCCAGCTTTGATAGGTGGGTGGCAGAAACCTTTTTCTGCGGCTCGACAGTGTCGGGCTGAGACGTGAGCCCCAGGTCCCACCCACATCGTTGCATCCCATTGCAGTGGTGGTCTTAGAGGCGTTCCCTCACATGCTAGTATCGCGCCATTGGCTTATCAGCCTAGTACGTGAACCATATGTAGCGGCTCCTTTCGAATTAAGCATGATTACCTTAGCAGCGCCATGTCATTAGTAGGGTAAAACTGATCTGTCTTCCAAGGGTCTAATACCAGCACCCGTTCGCTATTAGGCCAAACGAATCAATAGAGGACTTTTTTATAATCAGTCAATGACCAAGTGTCTGGAACCTGCAATTTCTGTAGGGTTAAGCAGGATTTCCGTAGCAGACGCTATTTCATTAAGAGGGTACATACTGACCTGTCTTTTGTTGGTCTTATACCAGCACACGTTCACTATTAGACCCAACGAATCAATAGAGGGCTTTTTAGTCAGTCAATGATCAAGTGTATGGAACCTGCAATTTCTCTAGGGCTGATCAGGATTACCGTAGCAATGCTCTTTTATTTAGAGTGTAAAAACTGACCTGTCTTCCTTTGGTCTAATACCAACACACGTTCTCTATTAGACCCAACAAGAGTGCTCTCAGTCTGTCAGTCATTTTACAGTGTTGGCGTGTTTAGTTAAATTAATCCGCAGGCTCCACTCATAGTGGTGCCATTTCGTCAATTCCGTTATCGGACACTGAATGTGGGCCAATCGAGCCACAGCGAGCTTAGCCCCAGATTTCAGAGGGTCTAAATCCAACACCCGGTCCATATTAGACCAAACGAAAGTGCTCTCGGCCTGTCAATCATTTCAGTGTTGGCCGTGTTGGGTCAAATTAAGCCGCAGGCTCCACTCCTGGTGGTGCCCTTCAGTCAATTACTTTAAGTTTCAGCTTTGCAACCATACTTTCCCCGGAACCCAAACACTTTTGTTCCCGGAAGTTGCCCGCAGAGTCATCGAAGCAACTCCTGCAGATTGCTAGTGTCGGCACCGTTTATGGTCAGAACTACGACGGCATCTGATCGTATTCGCGCCTATGATTCGCGTTCTTGATTAATGAAAACAATTTTTGACAAATGCTTTCGCAGTAGCTCGTCTTGCGGCGATCCAAGAATTTAGCCTCTAACGCCGCAATACGAATGCCCCCGTTTGTCCCTGTTAATCATTACCACCAGTTCCGAAAACCAAAAAAATAGAACAGAGCTCCTATTCCATTATTCCATCCACCATTATTCAGGCAGCCGAGCCCTGCTTTGAACACTCACATTTTTTTCAAAGTAAACGCGCCGGCCACCCGGGAAGCTAATTGAAGAGCACCCGCGGGAGAGAGCCGGCAGAAAGTAGGGCAAGATACAACGGGCAGTGATCCGGCATAGCTACCTACATACGAAATTGAATTCATGGGTTTGCCGTTCACATAACAGCACATCCCACAGACATACATTAAATCACTAGCTGGCACACTGGATTAAAAAGCACTACATATGACATAGACATCCCCCACCCACCGCTCCCCCACAGACAACATTCAACATGCATGATCTGTGTGAAACACAATATCATAAAACAAATCAATGGACACTGGCCTCGTTGAGGTTAAACTGACCACATCAGTACAGAAAAAGGTATGGATGACCTGTGCGATGCAACCAACTTGTCTGTATTGTAGAATGGAGACTCTATCCTGACTGTGCTGCACATGGCCCAACTCTCTCTCAGTTGACCTGCCTATCTGTTCATCAGATTTTTTAACTCTTGTAACCTGCAAGTTCGGAACATGATTGTAAATGATTGAAAACAACTCCTTACAACAATAAGAAAGACTTTTAAAGCTTATTTAAAACAGAAAACTCGCTGAAACATTAGAAGACCAAACTGGTACTTATTTCAATCAACATCATCTCGTATCTTTATAAACACAACCAACAGTATTGAAATGATCAATAAAGAGATTACAAAGACAATATTGAATCAGTGAAATATCATTAACCATCCCAAGGGGGCTGTCGTAAATCATATCGACCTCTGCGATAGAGAGAAATAAAGATTGGTATACACCACATAACAAATGCTAGAACAATCCCTGAAAAAAACAATGCCATCAGAAGAAGCAAAGATGCATTACAACAAAGCTTGAGCAAAGCAAAGCTGACAGTCAAGATAGCAAAAAGGGACAAATTGGCTGAGACATGCTCCAAATTAAATCTGTCATAATGGAAATAGAGTATGGCCAATACATCAACTGTCTTTTAAGGGGAAACGGGAGAGTGAACCCACTGCCTGTGGTAGATGGATAAAGAACAATCAATGAAGACCTAAAGAATGCATAACACTTTAATCGCTTCTTCTATTATGTGAATAGATCAGCAACACTGACAGAACATGATAGGAAACAATTGGGCTACCTGAAGTTCCAACATGAAACTCTACAAGCCAATGACTCCTTATTTGAAAATAATGCGTGTGTATGTATGTTTCATTGTGTGTTTGTGTGTGTTTGAGAACGCGTGTGTGTGTAGGTGCGTGTTTTGGAGCGCATGCGTGTGTGTCTGTATGTGAGTGACCGTGTGTGTATTTGATTGCGTATGTGTGTGTTTGACTGAATATGTGTTTGATTGCGTTGTTGGAATGCGTGTTTAAGTGCGCTTGCGAGTGTACGTGTATGTGTGTGTGTGTGTGTGTGTGTCGGGCTGCATGTTTGGGTGTGCGTATGTGTGTATGTGTGTGTGTGTTTGACAGCGCGTGCGTATGTGAGTGTGTGCACGCGTGTATGAGTGTGTGTGTGTGTGTGTGTGTATGTGTGTGTGAATTTATACTATGTCACTGGAACTGAGATAGAGAATTATTGGACGTTACGTGGGACCAATGCTGACATTTGTCAGTGAATATCGAAAACACCAAGCACCAGCATAGTTTTTTTAAAGATACAGAAATGTGGTTTTACAGAAGAATGATGCGGATATTATGGAATGCAGGGACGACTAATGATGCACTACTCGTAGAGGCACATACACTAACAAAACTCAATGCAAAGGAACAGAACAAGGCATGCATCCTTTTCCGGGCATGTTATGAGAAGCGGTGGCTTGGAGCATGTTGTAACAACGGGTAAGATATCACCAAAGAGAGTGAGGAACATCGTGTTAACATATGGCTTCGAAGGATACTGTGGATACAGTAACATGACTGTGTTAAGAATTATGACCTTGAGAAACGGAGGGAAGAGCTACCGCTAGAACAGTACATTTTGTGAGGTGAATGTGACTGGATTAATATGTTAAGGAAGAGATCGTCCAACATAGCTATAACGGCTTGTACATGGTGTATATAAAGAAAGAGGTCGAGAGATAGGCCGTGAAATAAATTGATAAAAAAATGATAGGTGGAACTAAGATTAAATCATATAACAAGAGAGGCAGAACGAACAGCCCAAGACCATGTATACAGGATTGATGTTGTCAATGACTTATGCACCGAGATGAGCGGCCGTCTAGATAGCGTTGACAACATTTTAGAAATTAAGTGCTCTATGTGTAGTTTAGAATTTATAAAAAAGGCGTTGGTGAATAGTTTAGAGGTGACGTGATTTTAAACATAACGTTGTTGATGTGTAGTTTAGAGGTGACATGATTATATAAATAGGCGTCGATGTGTAGTTTAAGGTGAAATGATTTTATAAATAGACGTTGATGTGTAGTTTAGAGGTGGAATTATTATATAAATAGACGTTGATGTGTAGTTTAGAGGTGTCCTGATTATATAAATAGACGACGATGTGTTGTTTAGAGGTGACATGCTTATTTAAATAGACATTGATGTGCAATTTAGAGGTGACATGATTATATAAATAGACGTCGATGTGTAGTTTAGAGGTGATCTGATTATATACATAGACGTGTATATGTAGTTTATGGTTGGCATCATTATATAAATATACCCTGATGTGTAGTTTAGAGGTGACGTGATTATATAAACAATGTCGTTGATGAGTGTTTAAAGGTGACGCGATTTAAATAATAAAGTCGTTGATGTGTAGTTTAGAGGTGACGCGATTTTATAAATATTCTTTGTTGGCTAGTTTAGATGTGACATAATTTTATAAATAGACGTTGATGTGTAGTTTAGAGGTGACGTGATTTTATAATTAGCTTGTAGTGTGGAGTTTAGCTGCAGCGCAATTTTTTTTTTTAATTGTCTGTTATTGATTTGTTCATTATTTAGTTGTTATCAAATGTAAAGTAATTAGTGATTGGATTAATTTAGTTTACTAGAGAAACGCTCATGATTGAACGTTAAATGTATTGTGTGACATCAAACCGAAGGCCGTGATTGTATTTTGAAGTTTTGGTGTGACATCAAACAGAAGACCGTGATTGTATTTTGAGTGTTTGTGTAATTTGAAACAGAAGACCGTGATGATATTTTGAAGTTTTGGTGTGATATGAAACAGACTATCGTGATTGTACTTTGCAGTAATAATGTGATGCAACACAGAAGATCATTATTTAACTTTGAAGTTATGGTGTAATATCGAACAGAAGATCGTGATTGATATGCCTAGTGATAATAGCATGTCAAACAGAAGGTTATCTTCTTCTTCTAGTTCGTACGCTGTCAGAAGTTAACCTGTATTTTTTAAAGGAAAGCAGCGGTCATCCTGAGACTGTCGGCAATGCCATAGAGCTTGTCTAGTGTTGCCACTGGTGATGGCCAAATGTGCTTTCTCTGGTCCTCGTATGTCGGGCAGTTTTTTTCAGCATATGTTCAGTGGTCATTTTCCTGGTACCACAAGTGCATTCGTCAGTGTCACCTATCTTCAGTTTCTTGAATAGGTGGCACCTCAGTCTGTTGTGGCATGTGCGGAGTCTGAAGACGACGACCTGCTCTCTTCTGTTCAACTGGTAATATGCATCGTTTTTTGTGTAGCTAGTATGTTATGTTTCCCATTTGGCCATGTATCTGGCCCTAATAAGCTATTTGGACTCTTCGCAGGTCACACTAGAATATGGTTTTTGGCAGTCTTGCACTTTCTTTTGCCAGTCTGTCTGCCTCTTCGTTGCTATGGATGTTACAGAGGGATGGAAAACACTGTACAACTTCGCTTTTGGAGCGGACTGCTGGCATAGTTGAAAGAGTACTGCTCTTAAATCATTTAGTTCAGTATTGTTATGGCTTGTTAGTGCTGTGACTACGCCCAGGGCATCTGTAACCATGACTATCTGGATTGCATTGCTTTCGCATATCAGCATTGCATCTACCGCAGCCCCCAGTGCCTCTGGCTGAAATTGCTTGAGTAGTTTCTAGTCTCCGCTGACAGTGTTATTTTTCTTCCATTTGGTAGGCTCAGGAATACTACAGCCCCTCCATCGGTGTATGTATGGGTCCATTCAATGCTTTGGTAGTTTTCCGTTATGTACCTCAGGGTTATGTCTCTTCTTTCTTTTTTATTCTGGCTGTTCTAGTTTCCAATACTCGGTATATTTTCTACCACCTCCGGAATGATATGCTGCTTCCAGGTAGGTTTGCCTACAGTAGGGATGCACTTTAGTATTGTTACTGTGTTCATAGGGTCTTCACTCATCTTCGGTGTGGCTTTTTCTGCAAAATTTCTCCGTTTTAGTTTCCCATTTCCAAATCGATGTAGTATCTGATACAGTGGATGGTCGGTCAGTCTTATGAGTTTGTCTGCTTGCTGCTGGGCTCTGCAGTCTCTACTGTCGGTCATGAATTGCAGATTTGTAATCATTTCAAGTTCTACACGTGGCGTTGACTGCATGCCTCCTGTTATAACTCTTATGGCTTGATTTTGAAGTTTGCTAATGTTATCAAAGTTCGCCTTTGCTGCTATTGTCCATGGCGGAATGCCATACTCGAAAACTGGTCTCATTCTTCCAGTGTACAGTTTCTTTAGTAATCTTTCGTCTGCTCCCCAGCTTGTGCCAGCATGTTTCCACATGATTGCCATTCTTTGTCTGGCTCTCCTTCGGTTTCTCTTGATCTGACTTTTCCATGTCATGCGCCGATCAAATGTGTCTCCCAAGTAGCTTGGGTTGTCGTTTGGCCGCAGATATTTGCCGTTACGACTTATTGTGGTGTTGTGGGGTTTAATTAAAAGCGAGAATATCGTACATGTTTGTGTTTCCTCATTAATTTTGACCAGCCATGAGTTCGCCCACTCCTCCAACGATGTTAAGGCCTGCTGCATCCCATTATTTGCTATGGTGAGATTCTTTTCAGAGGTCCACATAGCCAGATCGTCTGCAAACATTGAGCTATGGACTCGTCTTGGTATATTCTCTGAGATGTTGTTTATATACACCAGGAAAAGTGGGACAGTATCCCCCCTACCCCCCTCGGGGTACTCCTTGCTCTCCAATGTCACCGTTTTACTCATCTGCGCTTGTACTTGTACTCTTGCTGTTCTGTTTTTGAGGTAGTTGCTGATTAATCTATACATTTTTCCAGATACTTCCTTTCTTCGTAGCTTGACTTTAAGTCACTGTTTCCACACCTTGTCAAATGCCTTCTCTAGATCCACCCGAACCGCTACTGTATGCTTTTTCTCTTGGAAAGAATTATCTATTTCCTGTGCTATGAGAGTGATCTGGTCCTTATCGGATCTATGTTGTCTAAATCCTGCTTGCTATGTGATTAATATGTGTTTTTCTTCCAGGTGCCACATCAGTCTGGTGTTTATCATACGCTCCATCGGTTTGCCTACACATTTAAATAGACTGATGGGCCTGTATACATGTGGATCTTTTCTATGTGTTTCTCCCTTTTTGGTACTGGTATAAGAACAGCATCTGTCCATGCCTGCGGTACAATTCCCCTTTTCCAGCTTTTGTTCAGGACTGATAATAACTTCCTCTTTCCTTTTGGCCCAACTCCATCAGAATTTCGTTTGTTACCCCATCTTTTCCGGGGGATTTCTTGTTCTTCAAAGTTTTCATGGCCTCATCCATTTTAGTCACTGTTAGTTTTGTCATCATGTGCTTGTCTGGTGCCATCTTGATGCTGTCGTAGCTCTTTTGTTCTTTACTAATGTATGTATGCCTGTCTGTAGGGACATCAATGTGGTTTTCTCTTGCACAATGTTCTATATAGGCGTTTGCTGCTTTTTTCCGGTAGCATGTTGTCGCCCTGCTTGATGGTAATTTATTTATTTGATGGTGTTTCGTCATTCATGGCTTTGACTAAATACCATAGTTTGTTCCCTTCTATGTCTAAATTGATGCTTTCTGTTTTGTTTTTCCAGCTCTCTTTTTATTAAGTTAAGTGTTCTTTTATATTTCGCAGTGATGACCTTGATGGCGATATTGGATTCCATTGATTGCTCTATCTCTGCCTTCGAGACTTCATCCTCCGCTTTCTGAAGTTCACGATTCCAATATGGCCTGCGGTTTTTCCTTGCCTCTCTTGTGAATGTTTCATTGGCTGCTTGAAGTATTGCTTTGCTTATGCTTTCCACCATATGTTCATTATTGTTATTTCGTGTATGTGTGTTTTCACACATTCCATCTGTCAGCATTGCAAATATGTCCCAGTCGGCTCGTCTATAGTTCCAACGTGGCAGCGGTTTTATTTCCTGGTGGCCTACTTCCATATCAATATCTAACCTAATTGGCCTGTGGTCGCTACCATCTAATCGGTAGAGCACATCACGATCTATTTGGTTGTGAATATCCCCCTTTAAGAAGGCCAAGTCTGAGGTGGAAGTGGTATGCTTTGTTCTAGAATAGAACCTAGGGCTGTCGTCCGACCAATTGATAAGATATAGATTTGTGTCTATCTCCCAGTCTCCCAGTTCAACACCTCTGATGTCTGTATCTGAATAACCCCATCTCTCAGAGTTACAGTTGAAGTCTCCAACCACTAGGCAGCTGGAATCCTTGATTTCCATACTCGAGAGCGACAGGTCTATGTTGGGTGGGCCATACAGGTTGAATAAACGGGTTTTTGTTTCCTGTGGCATTAAGTCGACTCCTACAAATTGTGCTTGTCCCGTGTGATATATAGACACTGCGCTACGTGGTATGCAGTTTCGTGTCAGTATCAGAAACCCTCCTTTGTGACCTACTCTATCAAGACTGGTATCTTCTGATTGAGAATCTGTGATTTTTGTTTAGGTGCGTTTCTTGGATACATGCCACGTCAATCTTAACTTCGTACATACGATTTGTGAGGGGCAACTTTTTGTTAAGGACTCCCTCCGCGTTCCACTGTATTATTTTTAGGATCTTGAGTTTTTGGTCAATATCTCTTGTCCCATCTCGTTGTGCCTTAACTCCACAGCACATGGGTGGGTGACCACCAATAGCATCAGGCTGGCCCCTTCGAGGCGTGGGACCCTTACTCTCGTTGCCTGGCTGGACTTCACATGATGAGCACCATACTTTCTTCTGTTAGGTTCTGACGTCATCATACAGCGATATACGTTGCACTGTTTCGTTAAGCATGTGGCCAAGTGCATCCGATTTCAGCGTTTTCGTAGGGATGCCTTCCTTAGCCTTTTGGCTATCCCCAGCCCATCTGCACGGCAGCAGTTGTTTGAAGTCAGAGTTGTCTCTATTTTAGAAAAGTTGTATTTCAGGACTATCAGGGTGATGATGATGTTGATATGATGGACTTATGTACTAGTTTTTCAGATGTTCCAGAAGATAGGCAGTCCAGTGTCACGGTGTCCCAGGATCGTCACGTCCTGCCAGAAACGTGGGGGCATTACCATGCTCCCCTTTACTATTCTCGGCTCCTCTGCAGTGATGGTACGCCTAGCATTTCTCACCACCTGGGAGGTTGTCACAAAGGGGCAGATGTGCAATTTACTCTGACCTGCATCTCTTCTGCATCTATTGGGATGACTGATGGGACACAAAAGTAAAGAACGAGTTCAGAGTGCATTTTGCCATGAGACAAGCCTGGTTATGGCACGTAGATGTTGTTCGCCTGGTGTGAACATATATCTCATGATCGGGGGCGGAGTCTGAGCAGTTCGCAGTGAGGTGGCTGCTCTACCTGCTTGCGACACCCCGACCGAGAACTAAGTTGTCAACAAATGATTTCATACCTCCACGCCTCGTAAGGTGAATATCGGAACAGTTCCCCGCCTGCTTTGCTCAGTGCGCTGGCAGATACCTCTTTCTGCGGCTCGACCAGGTCGGGCTGAGACGAGAGCCCCAGGTCCCAACCATATCGTTGCCTCCCGTTGACGTGTGTCTAAGATTATCGTTGCATATCCGGGGGGGGGGGGGAATTCTGACTTAGAGGCGTTCAGCCATAATACCTCACAAAAGGTTATTATTTAGATGTTTAGTAATGGTGTTATATGGTGTCATATAATACGTATTATTTAGTAAGGCATTCATTTCAATTTACTACCATATGTCTCTACTTCGGATAATATCATATCCACATCATCCTCCGGTAATTAGTTCGATAGTATGATCTTTAAACAGAGTATTTGCGCGATTGAAACAAGATACTTTCGTACACTGTCTGATCATGGCTTCTAGTGTCTCTGAAGCTTTTGATTCGTTCACAGTCTGTATTGTATGTTTCTATGCTACATTCGTGTAGCTGAAATTTGAGATCTAAAGGTCAGGATAAAAATTATATCACACAATTTAGTCGTCATTACTGACAACTGTTGCATCACAAGTATCATGCCAGAGACACAATACTATCAGGCCAGTTAAACATCTATTACAGCGACTGTCTATTGTTGATGCAGGCAAGTTAACGCTTGAAATGCTAACTTTTTAGACGTTGGAGCTGAGGATGTGGCGGGGATAGATTATTTATGTAATCGCTAAAGCAGTCACCAATGATACTTGTGTAACCCGGATCGATACATTGATCTCTTTGAGTTCGTTAGATGAATTTTGATTCTGCAAAGGTTATTTCTTTATTGTATTAAACGAAGGCACTGCTTAGTGGGGTATAGTACAATGGGACTGTTTCGAGTAGTCGGTAGCAAGATGATAGACGAACCAAAGTGTGTCATAGATATGACGAAACCCAGCGTGTGGGGTTGGGTGAATATTTTGAATCCCATACACGAGTCTGGGAGAATGATTATTTTCAAGGTCTTGCTCGTCTCCTTCTTTTGTGAAGTAGGATCGTTTTCGAAGTTCGCCAATCCATCGGTATGTATGTACATACGATTGTGTATTTGTGTATGTGTATTTGGCGACTCAGTTTGCAGAGATTGTTTAATATTGTACAGTTTGCTGAAGACCAAATCATTTCAAACCTCTGCTACAGCAACGCCAGGGAGTGGGGTATATATATAATTGACGAATGTGAATGGACTGGAAGTTCTGCAGCTGAAGCGATGCAGGTGAATATTTAGATCAGTCTGTATAGTTGGCATCGATGTATGCGATGATGTGTTATGTATGGTTACTGCTAGCATCTAGAGAGACAGTAATTGCAGGGTTGCATATTGATGCTGGTCTTCTTCGTGATTTACGTTTAAGCAGCTTAACAAGATGCGTCTTGAAGTAGAAACATACCCGGATGAGGCGATAGTTGGTGCATGTGCAGGAAGAAGCGACCACGGTGACGTATATTGCTGTTTTCGGTTTGGTTGGACATGATAAAGTTCATGCTTGTGACGCCAATTAGGTTATGTGTAAGTAAATATTTTGTGAAATGGGCTCGAAAAGAAACTATTGCAGTGTAATTATTGATTTATTTCAAAAAAGGTTGCTAGCCTTTAGCTAGCCTCTCTACTTATTACACAGAGATGAGGGCCGACAGACGTTTGAGAAAGTTGGCTACGGTAGATCCATCCATTTATGTATGTAATAATGCCTTTGTGGTAGATTTCGCCTGGGTGCGTCACGGAGACTAGCGTAGCAGTTTGGGTGATCGTGTTCTGCTTGGCTCGCTGTCGGTGCGTTTGCGTGTATGATGATAGCATTGTAGTGGCTTATCATTATATATATAAGTAAGCTAAACGATGGCTCATTAACGACCTTTTTTGGACTGGGTCGGCATTGCAGACTGGGCGTCAATGAATTCAATTTGTCCCTATGTTGAATTGTTTGTGCATGCACTTAAATACACGCGTGTGTCATCTTCCTAGAGTAATGCGATTTCATTTTCTCTTTTTGCCTCGATGATAGTGTAGTCAATTATATTGCTCGGGTCAACTAGGTGGCTTAGCTGTGGTGGTCTGGTCGACCAGGTGGCTTAGCTGTATTGCTCTGGTCAACTAGGTGGCTTAAATGTGGTGCTCTGGTGAACCGGGTGGATTAGTTGTGGTGCTCTGGTCAAACATGTCTCTTATATTTGGTGATCTGGTGAACCAGGTGGCTTAGTTGTGGTGCTCTAGTGAACCACGTGGCTTTTATGTCGTGCTCTGGTGAGCTAGATGACCTAGGTGTGGTGCTCTTTCCAGGATGAAGAATACCCAGAAGACCGCTGAGTATACGCAAATGGGTCAGCAAATAATGCAGTAACAAATGGCGTAGCAGGAGTGTACACATAATACACAAACAACAGCAGCTATACAGTCAGAGTACCAACTATACAATTATGTCATATATTTGATGCATACATCTAGGTAGTCGACGTGGCAACTGAGAAACTGTTGGATACCAATGTCAGTTCACAACCAGTAGTATTTCTGACAGATGCACAATTAGCTTTCCAAGCACTCAACTATGATAAACTGCCATATCTACATGATCTACGGTCTGAACTGAGCAGCCAGCACACGATTGTCATGCAGTGGATATCTTATAAATGTGGAGTACACGGAAACGAGAGAGAGCAGATCGACTGGCAAAGGTAGGTGCTGCAGCCTAGACACCATATGTGGCAGTTACATACCAACAGAGGAGCAAGACAATCAGAAAGCCACTAACAGTAACACTAAACATTACCATAACATAAACAAACAATAGCAAACTGGTGTATTGCGGCTTAGAACAGGACACAACCGACTTCGCAGCCATATGTACACAAAAAACTGAAAATTGGCAACTCAGCCATGTGTGCATGCGGACAGTCACCCCAGACAGCAGAGAACATACTTGAAAACCGATCTGAAAATAATATAACGAGAAAAGCTCACTGGCCCATATAAACAGGACTGACATAGCAACTTTACGGACCTGTATGTGAACTACAACATACAGTTATACAAGAAACACCGCTGCAGATATACCATTTTTTTTAATGAACGAAAGACGAAGAAGAAGAAGAAGAAGAAGAAGAAGAAGAAGAAGAAGAAGAAGCAGAAGAAAAAGAAAAAGTTCAGTGTTGTCGTAGCTTTACACATCAGTTTGATGATGTGTGTTTCATTTTTTCCCATTATTAGACAGAATCATTAAGATCAGACCTTTATTTTTCGTTTTGAAGAACTTTCATTTTGACTAGTTCTTGTAAAGCTGACTTATTCTTCGCCATTAACACAGTGTTATCAGAATAACGCAAGTTGTTCATCTTCTGTCCACCAATTGTTTTTTTCAGGTATAAACGTTAGATAATGCAAAATACATTCGTTGTACAAATAGAAAAAGACAAAATTGCTCTTCTGTATAGAATTAATGCTGCTGGAGTTTGCGTTCTGCTAAGCAACGAGAACGTGTGCGTCAAAAACGTGTCATCATTTGATGTTGTAACAACATCCGCCATGTTGGATCAGCATAACAACACGTGTATGAGATACTGTCTAAAGGTTGGTACTGTCTTCACAGCGCCATCTTACTACATACATGTCATTAGAACTTGGAATTCACTATTATCATCGTTAAGGTTGTACATTTAAACGTATTACTTGTTCTTCTTTTTCTGTCGTTCCCTTGACCACATAGTGTTTATATCTGCAAAGTGTACTTGTATATAGCTTATAACACACGACACTGTTTGTTGTAGTTGCCAAACATGTCAATCATGTTTCTCTGCGATTGTTGCTTATATTTAGACATTGCATTGTCTATGTATAACATATCAAGGGCAGTTCTGTAAATGTACTGTACAGTGAGAGGTGCCTTGTCCGAATGTACGCATCGATAAGTTGTCATTCTTGAATTATGTTGTGCATTTGACTGTGGAGTCGTGATTGTATCATGTTCTGTAAGGCCACACCATATCTTGCTCCTATTTGTTCATCTTATGATACTCGCCTTGTTTTAATTTTGGCAGCTTATTTTATTGATTTGGTCATCCTTTTCTTGTTGATATAAAACTAGTGTCTTTTAATGAGCTTAATGCTGCTGACTGAAGATTATAGATTCACTGACATACCATTTTTGAGTTGGAAAATTGTTTGGCAGCCCGGTAGTTCAAAAATAATTGTAATAATAATAATAATAATAAAAATAATAATAATAAAAACAGTAATACAATAATAATGCATTGGCTCATCATCCTTGATGAGAACCACCACGATCACCCAATGACATGCAGCGTCCTAAATCTGTAAGTACGCTTGGGACTGATTAAGTAAATGCAATCCTGGACACGTCTGGCAAATATAACCGGTATCATCATCTGGTATTTGCTCTGCTCTCGACTTCCTGATTGCGCGTCTACCCAGCGCTACATGAAAACTGATGTTTTCGCTGATAGCACGTCTTTCTTAGGTTTCCTAGACTAGGAGGAAATCACTGATTGTGAATTTTTTCCTGAACTACATGGACATGAAATACCTCGTTGATTTCGAGTCTATCATGGACTCCGTGGACATCGTTGAACTTGCCGATTACACGTCTATTTTGTGATACATGAACACTGTGGTCCTCGCTGATTGCGCGTCTATCATGGAATACCTGAAAACAGACGATCACGCTGTTTGTAAACTTTGAATGTGGCATCACTCTTTCAGGTTGGACGATTTTGAGCCATATGTTGCCCATGTGCTAATGTATATTTGATATTACTTAACGGACTCCTTAAGAGGGTCTTTGATACGCATTTTAGAGGTCTATGTGATCGTTTTCCTTTCCTAACCTCCGTATACATGCTCCTCTTTGAAAGTCTTTTGCCTAGAAAACGAATTTCATGTACCAACGCATTAATACTTTAAACATAATTTTTTAAGTATCAAATGAAGATAACTATAAACGCAATTTCCGGCAACATATTTTTTGCAAAGTGTCATAATTCCGGTTATGTTCGATTTTACTCTTCTTTCTGGCTAACTCCCTTTTCTTCTAATAATTTCCTAATATATGTGTATCAAGCTTCTATCTATCTGAATAGCTCAATGCTAGTAAAGTTGTTTTTTAAAGCACTGCAATTACTGCACTTCAGGAAACCAAAATTAGTTATCAGTATATATTAGCAAATGATATATAGTACATATTAGCTGTCCTGTGCAGAATATATGCCTGTCATTTGAGATGTACAAAATGTATGAAACAATAGTTTTATTGAAATACATACATCTTGGTTATTTTTAAAAACAATGAATATTGTGAAATTCCCAAACTGGGTTAAGAACTCAGGATCAAGTGAATTAGGACAGCAAATACATTTACAAATACAGCACATTGTTTCAATTCATATGTATTGAAAGTCTACTGAAAACATTGAGCACAGAAATTAGTTGAACCAGTTAATGTACAATAGCTATCCCTAAAACATATTGTAATACATTTACCAAATAAGTGCAAATGAAGACATTGCTACTGTATTCAAGATGTAACCAGCTGTTGCTCGCAAATACGTTTGGGTTAAATAAGCCCTCCAGACGCTGGAAATGGCATAATCAAAGCAAGGAAGTACACATCCAGATTGACTATATTTACTGGTCCAGAGGAGGTTCCGATCGAGCATCAACACCGACAAAACGAGAGGTTTCACCGGAGCTGATATCGGAAGCGACCACGTTCTGGTTATGATGACCATGCGTCTGCGATTGAGGGGAGTCGTAAAGAAGGATGTGACAAGGCTAAAGTTGGAACTGGACAAACTAATGAACCCAACAACCACCGAAGTCTTCCAAGCAAGGGTGGGAAGGAGATGTGCGCCCCTGTTGGCTCTCAGAGAGGGACTGGATACATGTACAGTAACATAGTCTCTTAACGCAGCTCTCATAGATACTGCAACAGAGATCCTCGGATGCCACCAAACAAAAAAGAAGCCATTGGTGACAAAAGACATTCTAGACCTTTTTAAAAAAAAAAAGGTCACTGAAAAAATACAATCACCCACCGGAGGAGGTCGGCAGTTATAAATAGGTCAAGAAAGCCATACAACAACAGATTAGAGAGGCGAAGTAGGCGTCGATATGTGAGCATTGCAAAAACATCGAAGAGAGACTAAACAGAAATGATGCTAACGGAGCATACACGATTGTCAAAGAACGGGTAACACCAAGACACGGCAGGAACCTTATGATCCATGATAAAAACGATAAGTGCCTTACTAAGGACAATGACGTACTTGCATGATGGACAGAGTACTGTTCAGAGCTATATAATTATGAAGATTATAATTATGAATTATGAACCTTAGAAAGCAATCCCCAAAACACCAACAAATATAGGGGATAACCAACTGATACCGAAGGAAGAGGTAATTGCAGCGGTAAAGACATTGCGAAGAGGTAATGCGGCCGGTGTGGACAACATACCAGCAGAGCTCTTACAAGCCGGTGGAGAGGTAGTGGTGGAAGGTCTGACACATCCGAAAGAACATATGAGCGACAGGAAACTGGCTGGACTTATGGTAAATTAATAGTTTTAAGGTTACAAAAGTGTGGAAAACTAAAATGTGCCAAAATTACAAAACATTAAGCTTCATCAGCCACCCTAGCAAGGTCATACTTAGATTAATCCTCGACCGATTGAAACCCCAAGCAGTGAACATTATTGCCGAGGAGCAAGCAGGGTTCAGACAGGGAAGAAGCACTGCATAACATATATTTAATTTAAGGCTGCTAGTCGAGACATATCTAGAACAGCAGCAAACGCTGTATCGTGTGTTTGTGGATTTCAAGAAATCGTTTGATAGGGTAAGATATAAAGCGATTTGGGCAAACATGAGGATTTATAATATACACGAAAATATTATAACGATTTTTGAACACCTGTATGACAAGGCGTCTAGCGCAGTTATTGTGAATGGGAGGCGAGGGGACTGGTTTCGCACATCAGTTGGTGTGAGACAGGGGTGCACACTCTCTCCAACTCTTTTCAAAATATTCCTTGAAGTAATGAGTAAGGCACTTGGAGTTCACGTTTATACTGTCAAGATAGGGGGCTGAACGATTACCAACCTTCGTTTTGCAGACAATATTGACGGGTTGGCGGGTTCAGATGCAGAACTCCAGGAATGAGTCAGAAGGCCCAATAAAACAGTTGTTGACAATAGTATGCAGATAAACGCTGGAAAGACAAAATTAATGACCAACAAAGAAAAGGGCTTCTGCAGCAGGATACAAGCTAACGGTCAAGAACTCGAAGTGGTTGACCGTTTTAAATATCTTGGGTCGATTGTCAGTGATAATGGATCAAAATGTGAGTTGTTGTCCAAAATAGCACAGACAATAGTGGCGCTTGCACGGCTTAACATAATCTGGCAAGATAAACGGTTAGCACTATGCACGAAAATCATATTAATGCGCACACTGGTCCTGTCAATATGCATATATGCTTGTGAGACATGAACAGTTATAGCCGATCTTCAACGTAGGAAACAGGCCTTGAAGATGAGATGTTTCCGAAAACGTTTAAACGCCACGTACAACGATTGAGTTAGAAATATGGAAAACGAGATAGAATTACAACAGCAATAGGGTCTTTCGAAGACCTCTTGGCAAATGTCATTTGAAGGAAACTCACTTGGTGCGGTCACGTGTCAAGATAAAATGGTTTTGCAAATACAATCTTCCACGGAAAGATGCTTGGCAAACGACGAAGAGGCTGGCCCAGAAAGCAATGGGAGGACAACATAAAATAATGGACCATCATCCGACCAGAAGAGTCACAGGCAGCGGCATCTGACACAGAGTGGTGGGTTGGGGTTTTTAGGATGTCTTCATGTGTACCCCAACGGCCTCACCGGTTACGGGATGACATGACATGACCTAACCTGATTGTATTCTGCATATTCTTGATAACTTTGAATTTTGAAGAATAAAATAAAAACGGTTTATTTTGACGCACATTCATTGTGTGCAAACATAGAAAATACAGTTAGTCGTCCCTTCTTGAAATTACAATTCAAATCAAGTTCACATTTAAACAGAACTCAGAATCATCCAGATAACAATGCTTCGCTGTTGTGCAATACGTAAGTTATATAGAAAGTCGAAACGTGTAATGCTGTAACTGCTGACATTTTTTTTCTTTAGCAGAAATCCTTGTTTCATATTGTGAATTTCTATTCGTTTTTTAAAATTATTGTCGGATACAATATACGCATCAACTAGTCCTAGTAATCTATTTCATGCAGTGAATGAATTGCAAAGGTACACGCAACAAAACCAAAATTGGTGACATATAAATTGTAACTTACTTACTTTACTTAGTTACTTATTTACTTACTCTCCGTGTCCTAGGCACTATGCCACACTTTATTCTTCCATTGTGAAGCCACGTGGATTGCTCTGTCGCAACATGTAACTTGTAACCCTAGTATTCAGTCCTCAATTTGATGTCTGATGCCAGATAGCTAAACGACGTCTAAATGGATATATGTCCGGACCCTTGAAGACCCTTGAAAACCTCTCTTAGGCCATCTCTCCATCCCATTGGTGGAGGTCCTGGAGGACGCCCACATTTTTAATAACTATGTGTCCATCGCTTGTCAGACAATCGTATACCATGACCCGCCCATAATCTATTAGTAGTGCTGTATCCACGACGTCGTTGACAGAGTTATGGCGCCTAATTTCAATGACGTGTTTGCGGTCTCAAAATGAGACTCACAGTTTTCGTTGCTCCACCGCTCGTTGTCAGCCAAACTTTCTCAGCATCGTTTTGTTTTCGGAGGATCTTCAGTCATATATCATCGCAGGAATAATATGCTGTCAAATATGTGAAATTTAGTATATTTTATTTTTTCATCTTGCTGAGGAAGGGTTTTATTTGATGAAAACTGAGCCAACCTGCTGATATTCTCTTTGAAACTTCACGATTCGGTTGATGAGAGTTAGTGATTTCCTGTCCCACGTAGATGTTAGAATTTAATTATTAATGATACCATTGCTTACCATTAGTTATCCATGAGGACATATCACATTTAGCATGTACTGGGTTTGGCGTCTGTTAAGTCTTAGACCTACAGCGATGCTAGCTGCGTTTGTCTCATTTATGAAATTCTCAGCTTCTTCGAATCTGTTGCTGGTGATGAGTGTGTCATCAGCAAACCGCAGCTGATTAATCATTTCACTGTGTATGTTGATACCCATTCATCGCAATGGAGTTGTTTGAAGACAACCGCAAGTGCCACAGCAGAAAGTTTCGGAGCGATTGTGTCACTTTGCCGAACATCAGATGAATCTGCACTTTTTATTGGACGATAGAAGAGCGTGATGTTTTAAAAGCAATTTTAATTAATATCCACTATTAGTTGAACATATTGGTCATGAACATCTTGATTTGTAAGGGCATTTGAAACTGCAGTCATGTCGATGGCTTAAAACGTTTTTTCCCAAATCAAGAAAAAAAACTATTCAAAAATGAAGTGTACTTATTTAGCCTGCTCAAGTATTTTATTAATGGGAAATAAGTGGACATTGGTCAAGTATCTTTTTACAGAAAAATGCTTGCTCTCGGTGTTGATTTTCATTTAGTTGTTTTAATAATATTTTCCTTAGCTGTTTATGAATGATATGAGACACATATGACTGTAGTTGGCAAGGTCCGTTGTATCACCTTTTGTATGGATCAAAGGGTTTATGAACGTTTTCGGTTGATCAGGTACTTGTCTTTCCGTTAGGCAGTTATTAAATAGTTTAGTTAACTCGACTACAATAGTTTAGTTAGCTCGGCTGCAACAGTTTAATTAGCTCGACTGCAAAAGTTTAGTTAGATCCACTGCATTAGAGTAGTTAGCTCGTCTGCAATAGTTCAGTTAGCACGACTGCAATAGTTTTATTAGTTCCACTACAATAGTATAGTTAGCTTGACTGTATTAGTTTTTCCAGCTCGATTGCAATAGTATAGTTAGCTCCACTACACTAGCTTAGTTAGCTCAACCGCAATAATTCAATTAACTCGACTGCAATGGTTTAGTTAGCTCGATTACTACAGTTTAGTTAGCTCGACTGCAATAATTTAGCTAGCTCAACTGCAATATTTTAGTTAGATCGCAAGACATAGTGTAGCTCGACCGCAAACTTTTAGTTAGCTCGTATTGCAATAGTTTAGTTAGCTGGACTGCAATAATTTAGCTCGACTGCAATAGTTTGGTTATATCGACTGCAAACGTTTAGTTAACTCGACTGCAATAGTTTAGTTAGCTTCACTACACTAACTTAGTTAGGTTAACTCGAATACAATAGTGTAGGTAACTCGTCTGCAATAGTTTGGTTAACTCGACTGCAAGTGTATATGTTGGGGAGAGAAAGAATATGTGAAATTACGTTAAGGAGAGACACTATACTTGATGCTAAGCAACAGTTACCACAATGTAATTATTCCTGACCAAAAACTTTTATTAGAAACAAAAACGAGATGTGTATATTTGTTGATTGAATTTGCTATTTTTATATCTAGAAGTGGAACAAAAAAGTTCATATTATTTTCTCATCAACACTACATGTGATATAACGATTTAGATAAATTCAACTCGTTTAATGATGCAACAGATTAGGTGTGTACCACATTCTGTCCAAAAGGATATATATTATGTGGACATTGTGCCGTCGAAAACTTTAATCGACCAAGAGGTAACGAACTGACATTTAATAAATCGGGAGATCTCACGAAGGAAAACAGAAGGCTGGCTACGTATCAACTGAATTAAACCTACACTGGGGATCAAGATGCTGAGCAGAACAAGAGCTGCTGTGGTCAACGACCCATAGCTAACTGCTAGCGTCAGGGCCAGCGAACCATAACTGCCAAAACCATTCTACACCTCCACGCGGTGATCCTGGATAACAGGCTGCATCAGGGCAGACTGGCTAAGGAGAAGGGACTGAAGAGGGAATACTAACCCGGTATTCAGCACATGCTTGCTGAAGTCGGATGTGTTGGACCGAAAGGTAAACTACGAAACAACGTATTCCTTTCTCTGGACTACATTCTGCTACTTAAGCCATTTCAGTGTTTGGTAGTGGGAGATTGAGAACGAACGAAGAAAAAAAGGAAGAAAAAGAAGAAGAAGAAACCCATAATGAAAGATATGAAACGACAAAGCTAAGACTAATACCTCCAATAGTGGTGTTATACCAGCCAGGTAATTAGGATGTGAGGTGTGAAACCTTCGAAAAGCTGATTCAGATAAATTCCCGTTGTTCAACAAGCGATGAAGCGTAGAACATTAACGACCAAATCCGCATCGCAGAGATCAGACGTCGAACTTCCCTATCTGACATCATAGCGGTTGCACTTTTACGAAAATGCAGATGGACCGGCCATGTGATGTACACGTATATAGACATCGTGGTGACCATACAACTTCCGCTCTTCTCGTAAACGACGGATGATGAGGGCGAGAGATGGCAGAAGGGAGACCATTCGCCCAACATCGTAGGTTAAGGCTTAAGAGCTAAAGAAGATTACTCAATATGTTGTGACATGGCATCAGACATACGTGTCTGATTGTAACAAACACAACGCAGTTTTGAGGGGGAGGGGTATTCCTGAGCCTAACAAATGGTATAAAAAAAACACTGGCAGTGGCAACTGGGAAATTCTCAAGCAATTTCAGCGCAGATGCAGAGGCACTGAAGGCTACAGTAAAAGCAATGATGACAGGCGAAAGCAATGAAAGCCATATAGTCCTGTTTACAGATGCCCTGGCCGTGGTTACAGCACTAAAAAGCCAGACAAATACTGAACTTAATGATTTAAGAGCAGTATTCTGTGAACTATGCCAGCAGTACACAGCAAAAAGAGGAGTAGTACAGTGGGTTCCATTCCACTGTAACACCCAAGGCAACGAGGAAGCAGGCAGACTGGAAAAAGAACGTGCAAGACTACCACAACCAGATTCTAGTGTGACCTACGATGAGTCCAAATGTTTATTAGGGCCAAATACTAGGCCACATGGGAAAAATAATATACTGGCTACATAATAAATGATGCCTACTATCAGCTGAACAGAAGAGAGGAGGTCGTGGTCTTCAAACTCCGCACATGCCACATCAGACTGAGGTAGCATCGATTCAAAAAAATGAAGATAGGTGGCACTGACGAATGCACCTGTGGTACAGGGATAATGACCGCTGAACATCTGCTGCAAAATTTCCTGACATACGAGTACCAGAGAAAGCACATGTGGTCATTAGACACGCTCTATGTCAGTGTCGACAGCCGCAGGAGGACAGCTGTTGTCTTCGAACAAATTCAACCTGACTTCTGACAGCGTACGAAGAAGAAGAAGAAGAAGAAGAAGAAAAAGAAGAAGAAGAAGAAGAAGAAGAAGAAGAAGAAGAAGAAGAAAAAGAAGAAGAAGAAGAAGAAGAAAAAAAAGAGGAAGAAGAAGAAGAAGAAGAAGAAGAAGAAGAAGAAGATGAAGAAGAAGAACACCATGATTTTGAGATTTAGCTTATGTCAGGGTGAGAATATTGTAATCACGATATCTCAAAGTAGTCATTTTCTTTTTAAAAAGAACATTTCTTTAATTGTAACTGAAGCGGCATTGAATCCGTAGCAGGCACATATGTAATAATATGTAATAATTCTGACATTCATTTACTTTAACATTTGATATATGCATTGATGTCGGCATTAACCATGGGCTGTATGGAGCTACTCGTGTATTAAACATTTCATACCTTCAAATGTGAATGAGAGTTTAAATTTGTCTTTCTCAATAAAAAGTGTAAATATTATAATATTATGCAGTTGAATCTACACATTCCAAAGGAAAATGTGTACTCTGATCCCATTCACATCCCATTGTGTGTTATATGCTATTACCTGGCTTACAGTTCAAACGAATGACACATGTAAGACACAGTGTCATTCGGGTGTCGATATCTATTGTCATGTGATTTCTCTAAATGTATTAGCGTAACAATGTAATGTGTATTTATTTTTTGTGTAAAGTAATTGGTAAGCTGATAGAATGTGAAATGATGACGTCAACCTTGATCTTAAATTCAGTTTTGTAAATGTATGCAATTACAATCCGATATAAACTGGCTTTTTAAACGTAAGTCAGTAGCTCATGTATTGTCATCATTACGCTTTCAGGACCACAGGCAACTGTTAGGGGCCGAATTTTCATGACGTTCAGGAATTTAGGGCAATATCAGTGGCTGCTTATTTTATTATGATGTGGTTATGATACATGAATACGTTTTGTGTATGCCTGATACACAGCGAAGACAAAATGTATACACAACTATAAGTAAACGCAAAAACCAAAACCAAAACTAAAGTTATTATAGAACAACAACATAAAGTTACAATTTCTGAGTGAATCGACTTGCATATCAGCAACCATATAGAATGCCTACGGAAGTCAGACTGTGAATGGCTATGGTAATGCATATGTAGAAAAAATGGCAGAACTCTAATAAAATGACGAACATAAAATTCCTGAGAATTTGCATTTTTCGGATGGCACCGTATTGATATCTATTCAAGAACATGGCATACCACCTCGACTCCAGATTTGGCCTTCTCCACACAGGACATACACTATAAAATAGACCGCCAGGTGCTAAACCAACTGGCAGGTAGCGACCACAGGCCGATCAGGCTAACCATTGACATGGAAGTAGGCTCACAGGAAACAAAACCGCTCCCACGTTGGAATTACAAACGAGCCGACTGGGACAGATTTGCAATCCTGACAGATGGGCTGTGTGAAACCATCAACACACGAAACACCAAAATGAAGCCCATGGTAGAGAGCCTAAGCAAGGCAATAATGCAAGCCGCCACTGAAACCATCCCAAGAGGAGCTAGGAAAAACTATAAGCCCTACTGGAATGATGAGTTACAGAAAGTGGAAGATGCAGTAACAAATGCTAGAAACATGGCAGAACGAGAAAAATCCGTGGAGGCAAACATCGCCCTCAAAGCCGCCGCGGCGAAGTACAAACACACTCTCAAGCAAACAGCAAGAGAAAGTTGGAAAAATAAAACGGAAAGTTTAAACCTGGACAAAGAAGGGAACAAGCTATGGAAGCTAGTCAGAGCCATGAACGACGAAACCCCGTCAAATAAACAAATTACTATCAAGCTAGGCGAGAACTTGATCACAGGTAAGAAAGCCGCAAACGCCTTTGTCGATCACTATGCCAGAGCAAACCACATCGAGGTCCCTGCAGATAAGCATACAGACATTAGCGAAGAGCTAAAGGGGCACGAAAACAAAAATACGGCTCCTGAAGAGCACATGATGGCCAAACTAACAATGCGCGAAATGGAAGAGGCTATGAGAACACTAAAGAGAAGGAAATCTCCCGGAAAAGACGGGATAACAAACGAAATGCTGATGGGGCTGGGCCAAACAGCGAAGGAAAAACTACTGTCAGTCCTGAACCAAAGCTGGAAAAGGGGTATTGTACCCCAGGCATGGAAAGATGCAATACTGGTACCAGTACCAAAAACAGGAAAGGACAAAACAGATCCGAATGGATACAGGCCCATAAGCCTACTGAGCTGTGTCGGCAAGCTGATGGAACGGATGATAAACACCAGACTGATGTGGCATCTGGAAGAAAAACGAATATTAATTCCACAGCAAGCCGGCTTTAGACAGCACAGATCCACTGAGGACCAGGTCATCCTCATAGCCCAGGAGATAGAAGATGCCTACCAGGCACAGAAACACACAGTAGCTGTTTGGGTGGATCTGGAAAAGGCATTTGACAAAGTCTGGAAGGATGGACTTAGAGTCAAGCTAAGAAGAAGTGATGTTTGTGGGAAGATGTACAAGTGGATCAACCACTACCTCAAACAAAGAACGGCCAGAGTCCAAGTACAAGGGCAGATGAGCAAAAAGGTGACACTCGAGCAGGGAGTACCCCAAGGGGGAGTACTGTCACCCACACTCTTCCTGGTATATATAAACGATATTACAGAGAATATACCAAGAAGAGTCCATAGCTCAATGTTTGCAGACGATCTGGCTATGTGGACCTCTGAAAAGAATCTCACCATAGCAAGAAATCGGATGCAAACGGCCCTAACATCGCTGGAAGAGTGGGCGAACTCATGGCTGGTCAAAATAAACGAGGAGAAAACCACGTGCACAATATTCTCGCTCTCATTAAAACCCCAAAGTACCAAACTAAGCCTAAATGGCAAAATCCTGCAGCCAAACGACAACCCAACCTATCTGGGAGTCACATTTGATCGGCGCATGACATGGAAAAGTCAGATTGAGAGAAACCGAATGAAAGCCAGAGAAAGAATGGCGATCATGAGGAAACTTGCTGGCACAAGCTGGGGAGCAGACGAAGGCATACTAAAGAAACTGTACACTGGAAGAGTGAGACCAGTTCTCGAGTATGGCATCGCGGCTTGGACAACAGCAGCGAAGGCGAACTTCGATAAAGTTAACAAACTTCAAAACCAAGCTATGAGAATCATAACTGGTGGCATGAAGTCAACGCCAATTGTAGAACTTGAAAAGATTACAAAACTGCAATCCATGACCGACAGAAGAGACTGCAGAGCCCAGCTGCAGTCAGAGAAACTCCGAAGACTGACGGACCATCCAATGTACCAGAGGCTAAACAATTTGGGAACTGGAAAACTAAAGCGGAGAAACTTTGCAGAAATAGCCAAAGCAAAGATGCACGAAGATCCCATAAACGCACTAACAACACCAAAACCCATCACTACTGTACGAAAACCTACTTGGAGGCAGGATATATTTCCAGAGGTGGTAGAAAATATACCAGGTATTGCAAACAAAAACTGCCAGACCGAAAAAGAAAGGAGAGATACTACCCTAAGCTTCATAACGAAAAGCTACCCAAGCATGGACTGGACCCATGCATACACCGACGGCTCTGTAACAAACACTACACAGAACGGAGGGGCAGGAGCATTCCTGAACCTACCAAATGGCAGAAAAATAACACTGTCATTCGCTACTGGTAAGTACACGAGCAATTTCAGAGCAGAGGCAGAGGCACTGAGGGCGGCAGTGGAAGAAATGGTAACACACAGTGAAAATGAGAGCCATATAGTCCTGCTGACAGATGCTCTCGAAGTAGTCACAGCGCTAAAAAGCCAGAAAAACACTGAGCTTAATGACTTAAGAGCAGCACTCTGCAAACTGTGCCAACAGTCCGCACCAAAAAGGGTAGTGGTACAGTGGGTTCCGTCACACTGCAACATCCAAGGCAACGAGGAGGCAGACAGACTGGCAAAAGAAGGTGCAAGGCTACCACAAATAGATACCAGTATGACGTACGAAGAGTCAAAACGGCTTATCAAAGCCAGGTACATGTCCTAATGGGAAACCGAACATACTGGTTACACCAAAAACGATGCCTATTACCAGTTGAACCGAAGAGAGCAGGTCGCTGTCTTCAGACTTCGCACTGGCCACAACAGACTGAGGTACCACCTCTTCAACAAATTGAAGATAGGGTGTACCGACGAATGCCCGTGCGGTACTGGTAAAATGACCACTGAACATCTGCTGCAGAACTGCCCGACATACGAGGATCAGAGAGAGCAGATGTGGCCATTGCCAGTGGAACTGCAAGACAAGCTCTATGGTAGTGGCGAGAGTCTCAGGATGACCGCCGCTTTTTTCGAGAAAATAATGGTTACTGTCTGACTGTGTACGCAGAAGAAGAAGAAGAAGAATCCGTAGCAGGCACATATGTAATAATATGTAATAATTCTGACATTCATTTACTTTAACATTTGATATATGCATTGATGTCGGCATTAACCATGGGCTGTATGGAGCTACTCGTGTATTAAACATTTCATACCTTCAAATGTGAATGAGAGTTTAAATTTGTCTTTCTCAATAAAAAGTGTAAATATTATAATATTATGCAGTTGAATCTACACATTCCAAAGGAAAATGTGTACTCTGATCCCATTCACATCCCATTGTGTGTTATATGCTATTACCTGGCTTACAGTTCAAACGAATGACACATGTAAGACACAGTGTCATTCGGGTGTCGATATCTATTGTCATGTGATTTCTCTAAATGTATTAGCGTAACAATGTAATGTGTATTTATTTTTTGTGTAAAGTAATTGGTAAGCTGATAGAATGTGAAATGATGACGTCAACCTTGATCTTAAATTCAGTTTTGTAAATGTATGCAATTACAATCCGATATAAACTGGCTTTTTAAACGTAAGTCAGTAGCTCATGTATTGTCATCATTACGCTTTCAGGACCACAGGCAACTGTTAGGGGCCGAATTTTCATGACGTTCAGGAATTTAGGGCAATATCAGTGGCTGCTTATTTTATTATGATGTGGTTATGATACATGAATACGTTTTGTGTATGCCTGATACACAGCGAAGACAAAATGTATACACAACTATAAGTAAACGCAAAAATCAAAACCAAAACTAAAGTTATTATAGAACAACAACATAAAGTTACAATTTCTGAGTGAATCGACTTGCATATCAGCAACCATATAGAATGCCTACGGAAGTCAGACTGTGAATGGCTATGGTAATGCATATGTAGAAAAAATGGCAGAACTCTAATAAAATGACGAACATAAAATTCCTGAGAATTTGCATTTTTCGGATGGCACCGTATTGATATGAAACTTGGACCACGAAACAACCACTTAAAACGCATGCTTGAATATTTTTAACTAGAATGCTATAAACGGATAGACATGATTGCTTGATAAATGATTTGCTTACTTTTTTAATTTATTACCTGTTTGTATCGATGGCAATACTGCGATCATTGGTGTTTAGTGGCTTTATATTAGCCGGAGACAAAAAAACATACATTTACTTTCGTTTTCCTCGTGATATACGTGTTTGTGAATCGCAAATGCAACAATGGCATTTCTCCCAGTGGTTGATTATAGATATGGTAGTGAAACATGACATTTTTGTAAAATATTGAATATCACCAGTGTAAAAGGATACAATGGACATTCGCGCTTCTGGTAACAACAATTATCAAAATTGGCATATGGCAGATCAATGCATGGTAGGTCTACGTTAGATAATTTCGAAAATATAAATTATACCAGATCTGTTTTCAGATATCTGAGTACCTTGCAGCATATTTTCAAAAATCTGGCCAGGTGCGTTACAAATAAAACAAATAAATAAGTATGGTCTACCAAATGTTTGGCATTTGCTGTTGCGTGCTGAAAGTTCAGTTCCGTTTAGTTCATCCAGTGACCTCTACACATCGTTGAGGAACCCCTGATGACACTTCCACAATCATGCCCTATCCTTCTCTGTCTGCGGTCGTTTTTTGTCAAATAATTAGATGTATTCCCATCGTTCATTCCGGCCATCCCGCCTTCGTTTGCCCTGTACTGTGTCTTGTAGTATGATATATGCAAGTCCACTGGACCTCCAAACGTCGCCATACCAGTCAGCGTCCGCATATTGATCGTTCTGATGTGGTCTTCGTACATTCTATTTGCATTCTCGATTCTACGTCGTACTTCATTTGCGATTCGGTCTATGTTGGTAATAGTTAGGAGTCTTCTAAAACAAATCATCTAACTGTCCTTGATTCTTATCTGGAAGTCTGCTGTAATAGTTCATGATTTGCAGATTTATATTAATACCGAAAGAACCAGTAAGCGCATTCGTCTGACCGTTATGGCGAGGAAGAGTCGTTTATTTTTCCATATGTTTCAATTGTGCAAGAGCGGCAGTTGTTTTGTGCTGAAATGTATGTAGCATATATAAGCGTCTTTCTTGAAATCGTGAAGCTAAGCTGCTCAATTCACCTTACTTGACATTCTCATTTATGTGATCGAGACTCGAACCCATCTAGAAGTCTTCAACATATTATAACTCGCAATTCGTTCTAATTCAATCGCAGGTAGTTACGTGGGGGCTGCCATAGTGTTTTACATGCATACACATAACCCTTGTGTTTGTCGTTTTTTTCTGTCTTTCAAAATTGCTAACTTTATAAAAGACGTTCTCAATATCTATTCAGGTTGTCAGTGCGTGTCTTTTCCATGGAAAGTATCTTCCATCTCTTGTGCTGTATATGTGTTAGTTGGTCATTCGTTGAAATGCGTTTTTCAAAGATACCTTGTTGTAGTGTAATCCATATTTGTCTCTGTCCAGGTGCCACATTAAATATGGTATTGAATAGTTCTTCCAACAGTTTACATGTGAAGCCTAGCGTCTGTGAACGTCAACTGTTGATCTGTCTTTAACGTGTTTTGTTCTGTCATTTTTGGGTTCGGTTGTTGTGCTGTGGGAAATTAGTTCTCTTAGCTAAAAAAAGTAATCAATAAATTGATTGCGTGCCACATATCTGTTGGGGAATATTAATTTGTGAAGTCAGCTTAAATGAAGTGATACATCATTTTGGAGTGACAAAATATAGAAGAATAACGATTAATGTAATTATAATTTCTTCAGCTTTCACATCAAAATCATCATTATAAAGAACTTGCCATAATAAATAATAAACGGCATCCCGTTTCTGCTTTATCGGATAATGGGTGTCACATGTACAATTTCTATTTAAAATTACGTTTATAATTGTCTTGATTTATACATGTGAATTAATGACATTTGCCTCCCCCCTCTTTCACCAGGCGTTCTGCCTTCCCAATTGTATGTATCGTACAGTGTACATGAATCCTATGAATGTTCATGTTGCTGAGAGTGTTTGTTATTCACGAGTGCCTCGGACAATCTGTCCACTTCATTGTATGCTTTACTTCTAAGGGTCACTGTAAATGATAGGGGATATATATAAGGAAAAATATATTGTCTATGTCACTGTTCTTGTTTTTCACTTTATTTATTATACTTATTTTTTGAGTTATTAAGTTGTTTTAGAATTGTCCTGTACTCACTAGAATATAATTTATATATATATATATATTATTAAATGCCAATGTAAACGTACTCTCCCTTATGTGTGCATTTATATTATTGTTGATTATTATATGTATATTCATTTCGATTAATTTGCCTGGCATGTCCCGTCAATGTATGTTAATTGTGTATGCTTTCTCTCCAGGTATGTCTTAATGTGTTTGTTTTCACTTCTAGCATGGTGTTTAACATCTATGTGAAACGTGTCCTCTATCATTATGGAAAAATGATGTTTGTCATTGCGAACTCGTTTTAATCTTTGCGAGGTGTATTATGGAGAGCATTTGCATTTTAACAATTGTTTTAGCTAAGCTGCTTATCTGTAGTCTGCATCGGCCATGCCCTCCCAGACTGTTACTAATTTGATGAATGCTAAACCATTTTAACTTTTCAGTAAGATATTCTACTCTGTAATCTCTTCTGTTAACCAAGCGTTGCAGCCTTTTTACTTTTTTAATTACTCTAAATGTTGTCTTAACTTAACTTAACGTCTTTATACTGGTTTAGAAGACCCTGCAGAGTCTGTATACAACCAGTTACATTTACATCACCTTGCTCTAAAATCTATGCGCATCCAGTTTATTCTTAAACGCATTAACTGTCCCTGCCTCCACCACCTCTCCTGGCAATGCATTCCAAGCAGACACCACTCTCTGACTAAAAAAATAGTTCCTAATATCTAACCTGGACCTCTCTTTAATCAGCTTGTAGATATGCCCTCGTGTTATTGTAGGTGGCTGTATTTTAAAAAACTTGTTATAGTCTAATTTATCGATTCCTCTGATCATCTTATAAACCTGTATTAAGTCACCACGAATTCTTCTCTCTTCGAGACACTGTAGGCCCGTTTTTCTGAGTCGTTCCTCATAACTGTAATTCTGGAATCCAACTATCATCTTTGTCGCTCTTTTTTGTATTCTTTCTAGCATGTTTATGTCCCCTCTATGATAAGGACTCCACACCTGTACACAGTACTCCAATCTAGGTCTAACTAAAGCTTTATACAGTTTGACGATCACTTCCTTGCTCCTATGTTTAATATTTCTTTTTATCATACCTAACATTGCATTTGCCTTTTTCACTGCTACCTTAACTTGCTCACTCACCTTTCCTGTATGATCTATTATAACCCCTAGGTCCCTTTCCTTTTCTATCTTTCTAATATTGTTTTCTCCCATTCTGTATTTATGTTCCATATTGGATCTACCCATGTGGATGACTGTACATTTATCTACATTAAACTCCATTTGCCAGCTTACAGACCATTCTCGAATTTTATCTAAATCCGACATCAATATATCCACTTCCGCTTTAGATGAGACACTACTGCATAGTTTTGTGTCATCAGCAAATTTTGCAATCATGGATCTCATATCAATGTCCAAATCATTTATATATATATCAAGAACAAAATTGGTCCCAAAACCGAGCCCTGTGGCACACCACTTTTCACTTCACTCCACTCAGAGTACTCCTTATTTATGCCCACCCTCTGCCTTCTTCCTGTTAACCAATTTTCAATCCATTTGGCAACTTCGCCACCTATTCCATGTGATTTTAACTTTCGAAATAATCTTTGATGAGGTACTCTATCAAAGGCCTTTGCAAAGTCTAGATAAATAACATCCACTGGCTCCCCTTTATCTATGATTTAAGTAACCTCCTCCATGAATTCTAATAGATTTGTTAAGCATGATCTCCCTCTAGAAAACCCATGCTGACTATTTCTAATTAGATTAAATTTTTCTAAATGCATTACAATGTTTTCTTTGATTAAAGACTCTAACAATTTACAGACTATGCTCGTTAAACTCACCGGTCTATAATTTGCCGGATCTGATTTTTTGCCTTTTTTGAATAAGGGGATCACTCCTGCATCTTTCCAATCCCGTGGAACAATCCCTTTTGTAAGTGATTGAGAACATAATATAGCCAATGGTTTTGCTAGTTGGTTTCTAATTTCAAACAGCAATTTTGGGTGAATACCATCTTGACCTGGACATTTATTCACTTTCAACCCCTCCAATTTTTTAAAAACCATTTCCTCTGTAATACAGATTGATCTTAATCCCGCTGTATCCATGTCTCTTTGAAAAATATCTATAGGCTCTAGGATCTCGGAGCAGTCCTCCTTTTTGAAGACTGTGCCAAAGTACTGATTAAGCAGATTAGCAGCCTCCCTATTCTCACTTATTATTTTCCCTGTACTGTCTATGAGATGGCCTACTTTGTCTTTCGTTCTTTTGTTTATTTCTAACATAAGAAAAGAAGCTTTTACTGTCAGTCTTGATCCTCTGAGCAAGTTTTTTTTTCAAAGTCTATTTTTGCTGTTTTATTCGCTTTCTGAGATATGTTCTGCTTGTCCAAATATTTTACATATGTTTCTTTTGATTTACCTGCCTCTATATATTTTTTCCATGCTTTATTTTTTGCTCTTCTACATTTCACTACAAATCTAGTTATCCACTTTTTACGCTTGGGGTTTACCTCCCTACATGGAACACATTCCTCTTTTCGCGTTTCTAGAACTGTTTTAAAACTTTTCCACTCCTGTTCAACATCTGTTCCTACAATAATATCTTTCCAGATTATGTGGTTCGCTGCCTCTTTCATCCTCTTAACATATGTCTTAGAGTAGTCGTATGTTCGCGTGTTTATGTTTACTTCTTTCATTGCAATAAGATCCCAACGGATGATTTGATGGTCACTTGAGCCAAACAGTTCCCCAACGGTAACGTTTTCAATCATATTTTCCTCTGTGGTAAGAACTAGGTCGAGTATGTTTTTGCCTCTGGTGGCTGCTTCTACATGTTGAATTAAAAAATTGTCAGTTATGCACGTAACAAGAGGTTTTGACTCTACAAGTGCTTCTGCCATATCCCATTTTATTTCTGGATAGTTGAAATCTCCCATTAATAATAATTTCCCTTTACTTGCCTTTGCTATGCTACTAATCAGCTCCTCATCTTCCTCTTTTTGACTTGATGGACATCTATAGCACACTCCAATCACTGTTTTTTCACCCCCACTTTCTATTTCTCCCCATACACTTTCATTTTTGTTACCACATGATAAATAATCTTTGATCGTTATATTAACATAATTTATACAGTATAATAAAACGCCACCTCCCTTAGTCTTGTCTCCAATTATCCTATCTTTCCTTAACATTGTATATCCCTCAATTTCAAGTTCACTATCTGCAATCTCCTCATATGTCCATGATTCTGTTAACCCTATTATATCTGGTTTTTCTTCTTCTACATACATTTCCAATTCTTCTCTTTTATTTACTATGCTTCTCACATTTGCATAAAAACATTTTAGTTTGTAATGTTGTTGGTTTTCCTCTTTTTGCTTCTGCTTTATCATTTTAGTGTTTGCTTTTCTACTATGTATTTCACACTTCCCTGACACCAAATTACCCCTTTGACTACATCCTCTATAGCACCCTATTGTAGGCCTATCTTTAGTCTCATACTTCATAGGCCTAACTAGTTTAAATTTCTAACACAATGATGAACATATACTTTGCTACAACATGCTGTCCTATCACATTTAGATGTAAACCTCCCCTATCTAACATTTTACTTTTGTCTACTTTAACATCAATAAATTCCATTCCCATGTCCGCACACATCACCTGTAACCTAAGGTTGATACCTATTATTTTGCTATCTAGATAGTCTGACCCATCTGCTCTGTCTAAAATGCCCATCATTGTGACCTTTCTAAACTTGTCGATCGTGTAGTCTATGCAAATATTGTTTTCTGACTGATTTTAAGTAGTGACTTTTTAGAAAGTTTGATTTATAAGATGTAGTTGTTGCTGGCATACCATATTCTTATACTGGTCTAACATTTTGAAAGTTTCATCTATACGATGTTGTCGGTGTTGGCATAACATATACTTATGCTAGACTAACATTTTGAAAGTTAGATTTATAAGATGTTTGCGTTCATGGCATCCCCTATTCGTATGCTGGTCAAACATGTTCTGTGTGTAGCCCTTTCAGTAGTTGATGGTCAGCATGTCATGTAGTTATCAATATCATTTTTTTCCGTAATGAGTGATTCGCCTTTAAGCTTTTTTATGGCATTGCAAAAACTGATTTGTCTTCATTAATCTAATGTGCAGTGTCACGTCCAGATGTGGATGTGATTTTATTATAATTTTAAAAAAATGTTGATTTAGGAGGCAAATAGCCGTTGCGACGTTCGACCACAACGATGCCCAACTACTGACTATTGTTCCTGCGTAGTCTGTTAACCAACATCCCTACATACTCCCAAGGTTGAGCTCAGTATTCCGCAGCCCTGGGATGAAGACCGCAAGGAATGTGTGTTGAACAAATGTTTGTGTCGGCTTTCCTTGTGTGTCTGTGTGTGATTTCCTATTTATACGTGTTCCGCCACCGTGACCTACGGGTTGAGTCAACATTTGGGGAAACGTAACAGTTGATGTGCTGAGAATAGTAGGTTGAAGAGTTATACTGTAACATCTGGTAGAAGGGGACACGAGGTAGATAGCTTTAGTCCAAGTAATCAGGTTCTTGAGTAGTTATAATATGGGATGAATCATGTGGTGCAGTCAAGCTGAACGTTGAACTCCATCTTGTATTGTTGTCTCACGGCTTAAGCCAGGCACATCGGCAGCAAAGTGCAACATACTAAAAGGATAACCGAATGAAAGCACAGGAATTCCACATAATAAATTCATGGATACCATCTTGTGAAGGGGTCGTGAATTGTACTCCGAACATGAATTAGCAAACATCGGAAAACGATACAAACATCGGAGAGAATCGAGAGCTCAGTCAGTCAGGGGAGGCCATCTTACTTTCTTATGGTAGTTCATGTCCCGTTAGTTTCATATTGATTATATTTGCTTTCTTTGAAAGTGCAAACATGTTCTATGTTGTTTTCTTCTAATTGATGTCCATTGGCCCTAAATGAGTCCTCTAAACTAATATGTGTAAGGCTTCTTGAATTATGTACTGTTTTGATGTTTCATTTCAGTAACTGAAAAAGCTAGATCGTCAGCTTAAAGAGAGGTATGAACCGGTTTAGGTTATTTAAGTAATATTGTGTTAATGAAGATCAAGAACAACATGTGTGATAGACCACTGACATGGAATTCTCTATATTCGCATTTCATGATATAGCTTATGTGACCATGTACGTTAACTCTGGCTTATACTTTTGGTGGAAGTGAATAACCATGTATACATGCATATCCTGAATCCATAGCTCAGTAGTTTATTTTCTTTGCCGTATCACCCTCCATACTTTATTTCAGACTGTATTCTTATACATTCAGACAAAAGGTGTGTTTCTTTTTCATAAAATGCAACATTTAATTCGTGTGTCAAATTTGCGTTAGGTGGACATTGATTGACCATGTTTGTCTGAATAAACCATGTTGTAGTGTAAACCAGTATTGTCTTCTTCATGTGTCACACACTTCTACTATTTCCCAGTATCTTCATACGTTTACTTGTGAAGCCAAGCAAACATATAGGTTATACATGCTAACATTCAAGCATTGTATACATTATTTTATTGATACTGTCTATAGGAGACGCAGTTCATTCCATTTGACCTACTTCCATCATCACTTCAAAGTAAGCAATACATATTACTCTAATCAAGCAAATTTGCATCTCTCACGTGCTGTTATTGGTCTTGAGCAGTAAGACTAACATTCGCCGTTTTATTTACAAGATCATTTATATTTTTTTCGTTCGTCTTATTTATATGTCCCCAAAAGTGGGGTGCGTTCCACTGTGGTTTTTTTTTATTTTGCGCCAGTCGGCTCAGTGCATCCGACTTCAGCATCCATTTTAAGTCAGGGTCTCCATATTTGTCAGTGTGATATTCTACTTTGTAATCTCTTCTGTTAACAAAGCGTTGCAGCCTTTTTACTTTAATAATTACTCTAAATGTTGTCGATAGTGTAGTCTATGCAAATATTGTTTTCTGACAAATTTTAAATAGTGATATCCCCATTTTTTCAGAGTTTGCTTCCCCGGGGTAACGGCCGGTGCTGTGATGGGGAATCAGCACTTTTGGTTTTGAGCTAGCCCAAGCCCACCCCTTATTACATATACATATATGTAATTGTTAATGTTGACTCTACTTACCGAAAGAAGCTATAACATAAGTTATCACACTGCAGACTGCGACTAGGACTATGCTCTTGTTTGTAGCAGGGAACGCTTGCAGCTTCGCAATTATGCCGCTCCACACACATGGAAAATCTCCACATCAACACTGCGCTGATGATGATTCCTTTCAAGGCGGATAGGTTTGTATCTCACCTGAATCTTGCTCTTCAGGGATGATCTTATTGTGACGCTAAAGCTAATTGGGATGTAATTAAAATAAGCAGTGTATACCTGCATGTGTCGAGGGCAACAGCAGAGAAATGAACAACGATGTTTAAAAAAGGACGTTTGTTAACGAAATATCTTCCGATGCCAAGTCAAGCGCAGATCCTTGCCTTAGAAGTTGGCATGGCCAAAATTAATGCAGCAATTCGGGTGGACCGTTCGCTAGCAGAGGATTTCGCAGTGTCGCTCGGGATAGTTCAAATGGTGTCTAAGAAGAAACTGTAGTATCGGTACCCATTGTGAAAACCTTAAGTTTCTTACTAACCACCATTAGGTCCGCATTCATTTGAACACGCCTCGTACCTTTACATTTTTAACAACGCAGATAAAAACAGCACTACTATGCAAGAAACAATAGTGTGGTACATAATTCTGAAATTTTAAAATAAACATTCTTAAGCTCGAAACAAAAGCATTTCCGTATGATTATCACTGATGCACAAATGTAAACACATATTTGCGAAGTCTAGAGGTGACGTGCATGTTTGATTCACTTGTACTGACATATAAAAAGTATAATATAATACAACCCATCATCTTCCATCACTAGTTGGTATTAGTGCATCGTCTGCTTTTAACTCTACATCTATTGTTTCAAGTCCAAAATTGATTTAGCATACATGCAAAAGCATTTCGTATTAGAACAAGCATTTGTCAAATAAACACAGATTGATGGAACGATATAACACATATGCAGTACCATAGTTTGGAAAGATTTATGCAAACGGTGTTTTAATATAAATGATACATGTCTCAAATATATTTATAACATAAGTATTACCATATATAGTTAACATTGATTAAAGATAAGACATGCATGTATTTTTTTTAAATTCGTGTGATATTTTTAGGTGTGTAAAAATAGCGAACAACAATACAGACAATCACAATTGCTTCATGTTGTGTTATCTCAATAATGTATGGTGATAATGTATCTTGATAATATATCTTGACATCGTATGATGATAATGTATCTTCATACTGTGTTTGGATAATGTATTGCTTATGAAAAGATAACAAAGAACTAGAAGCAGCTTATGCCATAGCCCACACTGATACACATCACGTAAATGTTGAAAATACACAGTATGTCCACCACCACTCCCGAGTATTTGATTAGTAATATAACGGATACTGACAGTTTCAGTAGGTTGATGGTTGTACATATCTCTGTAACGTTGAATCAGGATACCCTATTGTTTAATAAACAGAATTATCGACAGATCACATGCGACTTTCAATCGTTAGTATTTCTTATGTATATATATATATATATATATATATATATATATATATATATATATATATATATATATATATATATATATATATATATATATATATATATATATATATAGATAGATAGATATATATATATAGATAGATAGATATATAGATAGATATATAGATAGATAGATAGATAGATAGATATATAGATATATATATATATATATATATATATAGATAGATAGATATATAGATAGATAGATAGATAGATAGATAGATAGATAGATAGATAGATATAAATATATATATATATATATATATATATATATATATATATATATATATATATAAAGATAGATAGATAGATAAATAGATATGTGTATATATAGATATATAGATAGATAGATAGATAGATAGATAGATATATAGATATATAGATAGATATATATATATATAGATATATATATATAGATAGATAAATATATAGATAGATATATATATATATATATATATATATATATATATATATATATATATATATATATATAGCTATATAAATATATATATATATATATATATATATATATATATATATATATATATATATATAGATAGATATATATATATATATATATATATATATATACATATATATATATATATATATATATATATATATATACATATATATATATATATATATATATATATATATATATATATATATATATATATATATATATATATATATATATATATATATATATAAATATATAGATATATAGATATATAGATACATGTTATAAAAAATGTTCCTTAAATAAATTAAATTTGCGTGAATTGAACTATCAAGTGTCTACAAAAATGTTTGCTTTCTAATCCGATATCAGATCAGGAATTTCCTGTAGCCCTAATGTACTATGTAAAGCAGTAATAATTACGTCCCTCAAGGTTGGATGCATGCTATCAACTATCCACTCATGTTGTACATATCCCGCATAAACATGTTTTGAAGTTATAATTGATTTTAAAATACAGAGATTAACGAAGTCACGAATTATCAAAAAGATAGTATCGACACTTCACAGTACCTGACATGAACCGACTGAAACAGAACAAACAAATGAACACACTAACCGTAGCGTTGAAAGATGTCTCAGAATACTACCCCAGAACTGTAGAACGGATTGGTAGGACATTGGGAATAGCACACCCCAAGGGTGTGGTGTATTATCAATTGAATCTCCAAATAGTTGGCTATTTGCTGTCCAAGACGAGAATCATGAGAGGGCACATTTGTCTGGAAAGGAAGCTTGATTTAGAGTGCGAACTATTTCTCATTTTCTGTTTGCATATTTTATTAGTTTATTGATATGGGCAACAGTACTATCCAGTAAACGTGATGCCATGAAAGAGGTAGCCTTTCAGTATGAACAATGTGGTGTGCCATACAAAAGTCAGCATAACTTCTAATGTGCAATTTTGTTTTTTCTGTCTACCATGTTTTCAAGCTAAGATTTTCCATTGGATGCTATACAACTTATAATCTAGGTCATAATAGTGAGCCCATCTCATCTGTCCACATGGATAGTATACTGTTTTTTAAGTGATGATTGTTAACCAACAATCGTCATCTCCTCACTCCATTTTGCTTTATGCAGGTGTGACACTCAACGTGCAAACACTTTTCTTATGTTCAGTTTGAGCGGTCACCTATACATTGTCTTAACCATAAATGCCCCCCATAGAACGAATAACATGAATCGTAGACCACTTGTCTTCATCTCTCTGCGTACCTATACACGTGTTAATCACAGGTCTAGCGTCGGACTAAACCCATTTACTATGCAACGTGAACCATAGTAGGGCAACTCGTTGCAGAAACAAATCAAAATCGGCATGTCCTGAGAAATCGGTATGATTATTTATAGAGTGGTATCCAAAGCGAAGTCTGTTTTATTTGCCCATGCAATCTGTGTAATTCCTGATATTGGAAGTCATAATCTGAGCTCTGTTCTTCTTTTTTTGTTGTGTTGTTTTGCCACAATTGCAGATACAATTCAGCATATGCATTTTTTACATAATAAAAACGTGTAGTCATGGAGAGTGTCATGTGGCAATTTCGAGATTGGTGCACGAATTTTCTGTTTTCGCATATTAGTTGCTGACTTATAAATGCGTTTTCAATTTCCAGGCTTTCAAGCATTGATACATAATTATCATTAAAAATAACATGATGTGCCTTTTGTCAAAAGAATAATGGAATAATCCATACGTGTATATCATATTATACATTGCTGCCGTGATGTCTTTGTACCGTTGTACATCCGCGTATTGTTTGAATGGCACATGGTCAAATAAAGTAAAAAATAAGGAAATAAAAGTCGGTAAACCGTATTCTATGAAGCCACTTTTTTAGAATAATGATATTCAACCACACGTCCATGAAATTAATAGTGTTACTTGTCTATACTGTGATTGATATGCCTTATGATTATTGTATCTAGTTATTTAAAGAAATGCATTTTGATTTATAGATGCCAGAGTATCGTATGATGTATTAACAGTCATCCGTCTAGAGTTATGGAACTTTTCCCTAAAGTCTACATCCTGCTCACAGCGATTCTGATTGTGCCTAATCACGGAATAAGTAAAGCATTACATTACTCTCATGTTTGGTTTAGTTACTATTTTAGTCGACTAGTATTAAAACATGAATGTTCACAAGAATGAACGTCAATGTTATGGTCATCAAGAAATGTATACATTACAATATGTAAGGGCAATATCCAAAAAATTGTGCATCGACATATATTTTTGTTCTCGCATATATACATGACAAAGAGACTGGCACATTTAACGTATAATCTACCAGAACTCGTTGACAATGCATCCGTGGTCAAACAGGGATTATTATTATTAAGAACAATCACGGTGTCTTAGACAGAATAATGAAGTAGACATAGACGCTCATGCAGGTATATATATGGTAATGTGTTAAAGATACAACATTGTATAGTTATCGGCATGATAGCTTGGTATAAATGCATTTTCTCATAGTTATGGGCATGGTAGTATGGTAAATATTCACAATAATGTAGTTATTGACATGATAATGTGATAAACTCCAAGTACCACGAATGGAATATACACACGTTATTGGCAACATGAAGATTTGCTTTTGATCATGGCGTACGGCTGCATATTTATAAACAACAAAATATGTACTCTAGGTTATGCTTTTTGTATAGATGTGAATATGTATAGGTGAGGGAGTAAAGATCGAGTGGTCGGACATTAACGATGAAGAGGGCAAGTAGTGAAGTTAGGGAGGACAGGCAGTGAAGATGAAGAGAACAGGCAGTAACACTGAAGAGAAACGGCAAGGAAGATCAACGGGGCAGGTTGTGAAGTTACGAAGAACAGATAAGGAGGGCAGGCAGTAAAGTTAGGAAGTACAGGCAAGGGAGATGAAGATGGCAAGCAGTGAAGATGAAGAGGCCAGTTAGTGAAGATAAGGAGGGCAGGAAGTGAAGTTAGAGAGGACACACAATACAGTTAGAGAGGACAAACAATACAGTTAGAGAGGACAAACAATACAGTTAGAGAGGACAAACAATATAGTTAGAGAGGACAAACAATACAGTTAGAGAGGACAAACAATACAGTTAGAGAGGACAAACAATACAGTTAGAGAGGACAAACAATACAGTTAGAGAGGACAAACAATACAGTTAGAGAGGACAAACAATACAGTTAGAGAGAACAAACAATACAGTTAGAGAGAACAAACAATTCAGTTAGAGAGAACAAACAATACAGTCGCAGGGACAGAGGAGGTTGAGGGTGCCACAATATTGCAATTGGGGAACGAAGGAAAGATTAGATGAAGATGGCAGGATGTGTGGGTCTCGTCGACCGGGCTGATGAAGACAATTCAGAAATTGGTAATCAGCTAAGGGCGCCTACTCTAAATCACATGTTTCCAGTAGCACCTACAGGGTCTTATCAAATCAAGTCCGCTTTGATGACTATAGTGCACACGTCTGAAATTCTTGAAAATGTGTAGAATATGTAATTTAAAAAATACATATAAATGAATGCACTTCATTGCTGTGTCCTCATCGTAAAAGAAAAACTTTCCTGACACAGGAAATGCAAACAGTTTTATCAGATAGCAGGAACGCGTTCACAATAATACTTCACACATACTGTGCCAGACAATTGGGTATAAGGTCACTAGATCTCGTTTTGTCCAACCAATCTACAGATAATCGGTTGAACAGGCATGCGTATAAATGGTAAGGACAAGGAAATAGTGGTAAAAATACTGAAAGAAACGACTTTATAATTATGACGAGGTTAATGAGATGGCTGATAACAATGTAGAGCAACTAATTGTTTTATATTCTTAATAAGGGATTGAAAATACGAGAGATAGAAGAACGTTTAACTGGGGTTGGTAATTATAATACCCTTCATATGTTCTGACATGTGCATCGACAGATGAATATATATTTCAAGAAGACGCATCCCCACTTGTCAGCACTCGACAATGACACCCCTGACAACAAACGAAGTTAATGTCTTTATATGTTGTAACCGGTATGTTGTTTCGATAGGCAGCGAGGATAGAATAGTGCGCCTCAAATCATGATATCTCTTCAGGAAAGCCTTACATCGAACTTGAAGAGCGTATTCGAATAATGTGTACTAATCAGTGATATCTATTGTATCATGGTATTTCTGCAAGATATGTCTCGTTAGTAATTAGAGCAACCTTATTTAGAGATGGAAGTTGTACTGGTTGCATCTTGCTGTTGGTTGGTAAACTAGAAATGTATTATTTCATCGAAGCTCATCACGTCGTCCTGAAAAGTGCCGTTTTGCCAAAGTGATGACAATTTTTTTTTTCTCGAAAAACAAACAAGTTAATTTTTCACTTAATCTTAGTCAAACAATTCCAAAAAAAATTGATGACTGCTCTCAGTTGAATGAACGACAGTCCACATTTTTTGCTAATAGCCCTTATTCTCTTTCAAAACACGGGTACTCATATGTAGCCCAATAATATCTTTCCATATTTGAGAGGGCAGTTTTTGTTAGTTCTTTCACATCGCTTTGTTTTAACGTTTTATCTTCAGCTGCTACTTGTGCTTTAACGTTCGCAAAACGAGTTCAACTGTTTTTACGTGTTACAGGTAAAGTGGCAGCCTCAAACATGTATCTCCATGCTCTTAGATCAACTTGTCTATGTGAAGTATGTTTTTCTTTCATGTTTGGAAAAGCAATTCAAGTTAAATGCTATATTTGCTTTGTCGAGCATTCTTCTTCTTCTTCTGCGTACGCAGTCAGACAGTAACCATTATTTTTTCGAAAAAAGCGGCGGTCATCCTGAGGCTGTCGCCACTGCCATAGCGCTTGTCATGCAGTTCCACTGGTGATGGCCACATCTGCTCTCTCTGATCCTCGTATGTCGGGCAGTTCTGCAGCAGATGTTCAGCGGTCATTTTACCAGTACCGCACGGGCATTCGTCGGTACACCATATCTTCAATTTGTTGAATAGGTGGTACCTCAGTCTATTGTGGCCAGTGCGAAGTCTGAAGACAACGACCTGCTCTCTTCGGTTCAACTGGTAATAGGCATCGTTTTTGGTGTAACCAGTATGTTCGGTTTCCCATTTGGTCATGTATCTGGCTTTGATAAGCCGTTTTGACTCTTCGTACGTCATACTGGTATCTGTTTGTGGTAGTCTTGCACCTTCTTTTGCCAGTCTGTCTGCCTCCTCGTTGCCTTTGATGTTGCAGTGTGATGGGACCCACTGTACCACTACCCTTTTTGGTGCGGACTGCTGGCACAGTTTGCAGAGTGCTGCTCTTAAGTCATTAAGCTCAGTGTTTTTCTGGCTTTTTAGCGCTGTGACTACGGCGAGAGCATCTGTAAGCAGGACTATGTGGCTCTCATTTTCACTGTGTGTCACCATTTCTTCCACTGCCGCCCTCAGTGCCTCTGCCTCCGCTCTGAAATTTCTTGTGTACTTACCAGTAGCGAATGACAGTGTTATTTTTCTGCCATTTGTTAGGTTCAGGAATGCTCCTGCCCCTCCGTTCTGTGTTGTGTTTGTTACAGAACCGTCGGTGTATGCCTGGGTCCAATCCATGCTTAGGTAGCTTTTCGTTACGAAGCTTAGGGTAGTATCTCTCCTTTCTTTTTCAGTCTGGCAGTTTTTGTTTGCAATACCTGGTATATTTTCTACCACCTCTGGAAATATATCCTGCCTGCAGGTAGGTTTTCGTACATTAGTGATGGGTTTTGGTGTTGTTAGTGCGTTTATGGGATCTTCGTGCATCTTTGATTTGGCTATTTCATCAAAGTGTCTCCGCTTTAGTTTCCCATTTCCCAAATTGTTTAGTCTCTGGTGCATTGGATGGTCGGTCAATCTTCGGAGTTTCTCTGAGTGCAGCTGGGCTCTACAGTCTCTTCTATCGGTCATGGATTGCAGTTTTGTAATCTTTTCAAGTTCTACAATTGGCGTTGACTTCATGCCACCTGTTATAATTATCATGGCTTGGTTTTGAAGTTTTTTAACTTTATCGAAGTTCGCCTTCGCTGCTGTTGTCCATGCCGCAATGCCATACTCGAGAACTGGTCTCACTCTTCCAGTGTACAGTTTCTTTAGTATGCCTTCGTCTGCTTCCCAGCTTGTGCCAGCAAGTTTCCTCATGATTGCCATTCTTTCCCTGGCTTTCATTCGGTTTCTCTCAATCTGCCTTTTACATGTCATGCGCCGATCAAATGTGACTCCCAGATAGGTTTGGTTGTCGTTTGGCTGCAGGAATTTGCCATTTAGACTTAATTTGATACGTTGGGGTTTTAATGAAAGCGAGAATATTGTGCATGTGGTTTTCTCCTCGTTTATTTTGACCAGTTCGCCCACTCTTCCAGCGATGTTAGGGCCGTCTGCATCCGATTTCTTGCTATGGTGAGATTCTTTTCAGAGGTCCACATAGCCAGATCGTCTGCAAACATTGAGCTATGGACTCTTCTGAAATATCGTTTATATATACCAGGAAGAGTGTGGGTGACAGTACTCCCCCTTGGGGTACTCCCTGCTCGAGTGTCACCTTTTTGCTCATCTGCCCTTGTACTTGGACTCTGGCCGTTCTTTGTTTGAGGTAGTGGCTGATCCATTTGTACATCTTCCCACAAACGTCACTTCTTCTCAGCTTGACTCTAAGTCCATCTTTCCAGACTTTGTCAAATGCCTTTTCAAGATCTACCCAAACAGCTACTGTGTGTTTCTCTGCCTGGTAGGCATCTTCTATCTCCTGGGCTATGAGGATGACCTGGTCCTCAGTGGATCTGTGCTGTCTAAAGCCGGCTTGCTGTGGAATTAGTATTCGTTTTTCTTCCAGATGCCACATCAGTCTGGTGTTTATCATCCGTTCCATCAGCTTGCCGACACAGCTCAGTAGGCTTATGGGCCTGTATCAATTTGGATCTGTTTTGTCCTTTCCTGTTTTTGGTACTGGTACCAGTATTGCGTCTTTCCATGCCTGTGGTACAATTCCCCTTTTCCAGCTTTGGTTCAGGACCGATAGCAGTTTCCTCTTCGCTGTTTGGCCCAGCCCCATCAGCATTTCGTTTGTTATCCCGTCTTTTCCGGGAGATTTCCTTTTCTTTAGTGTTCTCATAGCCTATTCCATTTCGCGCATTGTTAAGTTGGCCATCATGTGCTCTTCAGGTGCCGTATTCATGTTTTCGTGCCCCTTTAGCTCTTCGCTAATGTCTGTATGCTTATCTGCAGGGACCTCGATGTGGTTTGCTCTGGCATAGTGATCGACAAAGGCGTTTGCGGCTTTCTTACCTGTGATCAAGTTTTCGCCCTGCTTGATAGTAATTTGTTTATTTGACGGGGTTTCGTCGTTCATGGCTCTGACTAGCTTCCATAGCTTGTTCCCGTCTCTGTCCAGGTTTAGACTTTCCGTTTTATTTTTCCAGCTTTCTCTTGTTGTTTGCTTGAGAGTGTGTTTGTACTTCGCCGTGGCGGCTTTGAGGGCGATGTTTGCCTCCACGTATTTTTCTCGCTCTGCCATGTTCCTAGCAATTGTTACTGCATCTTCCACTTTCTGTAACTCATCATTCCAGTAGGGCTTATAGTTTTTCCTAGCTCCTATTGGGATGGTTTCAGTGGCGGCTTGCATTATTGCCTTGCTTAGGCTCTCCATCATGGGCTTCATTTTGGTGTTTCGTGTGTTGATGGTTTCACACGGCCCATCTGTCAGGATTGCAAATCTGTCCCAGTCGGCTCGTTTGTAATTCCAACGTGGGAGCGGTTTTGTTTCCTGTGGGCCTACTTCCATGTCAATGGTTAGCCTGATCGGCCTGTGGTCGCTACCTGCCAGTTGGTTTTGCACCTGGCGGTCTATTTTATGGTGAATATCCTGTGTGGAGAAGGCCAAATCTGGAGTCGATGTGGTATGCCATGTTCTTGAATAGAAGCTAGGGCTATCCTCCGGCCTATTGATTAGGGAGAGATTTGCATCTATCTCCCAATCTTCCACTTCGTCACCTCTGCTGTCTGTGTCAGAGTATCCCCATCTCTCCAAGTGGCTGTTGAAATCTCCAACTACTATGCAGTTGGAGTCTCTGACCTCCATACTCGAGAGCGATAGGTCTCTATTTGGTGGTCCGTACAGATTGAAAATGCGGAGCTTCGTCTCTTGAGCCATTATGTCAACTCCTACAATTTCTGCTTGTCTGGTGTGATTGACAGATACCGCGCTACTCGGTATGCAGTTTCTGGTCAGTATCAGGACCCCTCCTTTGTGGCCTTCTCTATCTAGACGGAAGGTCTGGTATCCTCTGATTGAGAATTTATGATTACTGTTTAGGTGCGTTTCCTGGATACATGCCACGTCAATCTTACCTTCATGCAGGTGGTGTGTTAGGGACAGTTTTTTGTTAATGACTCCCTCCGCATTCCACTGTAGTATGTTGAGGGTATTGAGGTTTTGGTCAATAGAAGTTGCCCCATAGCCATGTGCCTTGACTCCACGACAGATGGGTGGGTGACCACCAATAGTCAAGGGTGGGCCCCTTCGAGGCGTGAGGCCCGGCACTATCGCTGCCTGGCGGGACTCCGCAGGATGAGCGCCATGCGTTTTTCTAATCGGTTGTACTGTCATCATGCTGCGATTTACGTTGCACTGTTTTGTTAGGCTTGCGGCCCCGTGCATCCGATTTCAACAGGCGTTTCTGTAGGGATGCCCTCCTTAGCCTTTGGCTGTCCCCAGCCTATCTGCAAGGCAGCAATTGTTTATGATCAGAGTTGTCTCTCTTATGGAAGTTCTTTGTCGAGCCACAATTGATTGTAACTTGTGTACCGGATGGTGTCAGAATTTTGTTTTCTTGTGATATCGAAGACGGATCAACAGTTGTTGCAACCCACTCTCTAAATATGTCACACTGCATCTTGGTATGTTAGTCTCGATAGTCCGTACAATTTGAATAAAACACTAGTTCTGCATTGTTCACCAGCCCATTATGTCTGCTACCTGCATGTACTGTTTATTGTCAATTGGTGTCAATAGTGTAATGATTCCATCTGCTGACTGTCATTCTTATTCATTTTTGTGGTGAGCATGTATCAAAGTGTCTTCCACATACACACTATCATAACCTTGTCTTCGCAAATCGTATACTCCATGTCAATACTTGCTTCTCATGTATACTAAATTTGGCTTCTCACATATGGCGTTTCTTCCGCCAGCATACGTTATAAATGTACATCACATGCGAAATACATTTGTTAACAAAGATTTCGATACATCAAAGTCATTGTTTGTTCTTAGACGAAAGTTTAGTTTCCTTAGTGTCACTATTTCATTGGAATCAAACATTCTACACGGGATTAAGATGCTGAGCAGCGCATGAACTGCAGTGATCAATGACCCATAGCTGACTGCTAGCATCAGAGTCAGCTAACCATAGCTGCCAAGACCCTTCTACACCTCCACGCGGTGATCCTGGATAACAGGCTGCAGCAGCGCAGACTGGCTAAGCAGATATGATCGAGGAGGGAATGCTAACCCGGTACTCTGCCATACATTCTGCTTATTAAGCGTTTTCAGAGTTTAGTAGTGGGAGATTGAGAACGAACGAAGAAGAAGAAAAAGAAGAAGAAGAAGAAGAAGAAGAAGAAGAAGAAGAAGAAGAAGAAGAAGAAGAAGAAGAAGAAACATTGTACACATCCCTCTTCTACTCACATCCCCATAAAAAAAATATGTACCCTTTTATTACTTCTATGCGTACTAGCTTTGATGGAACACGAACTTCTATTGTCTCGGAACAATCAATCAAATGATCGTTTACTTAAACTCAAAGCGTGAATAATTCTCTGTTTATGGTTTAAAATATTCATATACAGTTTACAGGGCTTATTTTTTTATATAAAGATATTGATACATTTCCAATGCAATTGTATAGAGTGTAAGGAACTTACCTTTCAGATGTGTTGTAGTTGCAAATGTTAACAATTAGTTATACTTCGCCTATGCACTAGAGCAAACAACTTGTATTGACAAATTTAACACATGAGAAGGCGTATTAGAACTGTTAAAAACCAGTGCGCCTTGGGTTGAACCTGGAAAGAATTCGTGAAAAAAGTGGACAATCGTATTTTTGTTTTTAAATTCACTGTTATGAATGTATAGTCATTCAAAAAGACTGTTTTTATTAGGAGGGCAGGATTTTGTAAACCATTAATAAAGAAAATTGTATACCATATGTTTGTCGGCAAGAGAACAATATTTAGTCAATGGACATGCGATCTACAAGTTATAGGCAACTCTGATAAATGTTGTTCAGATAGAAGCTGAAATATTCCATTTTAAAGGCCGCCAAATATTGTGAAATGCACTTTAACAAACAGTGTACATCTAAACTTAATCATTGCACAGAAATAGCTTTGGGAAATAACATTTTCTTTCTGAAACAAAATTGAGAAATAACCTAAAGATGACCTAGTAAAAGCAAGTTTTTGGTTTAATGGTAGTACACGAATCAAGACACATTTAGGCCACACGTTTAGCTAGCGTTTGATATAGAGCTCACTAAGCGAACAACGTAACGCACCAACTAATATATGCCAAACATAAGATGTTGTGAACACAAGAAGTATAACATTTTTTGTTCATACTATTTTGGTACTCGCTAAATGCAGACCGCACATTTCTCAGCTTGTCCCAGTGGATTCTTTGGAAATGACTGCCAGTTTATGTGTCATTGTGCCTCGTCCACGTCATGTGCAAAGAACGGAGACTGTCCTTTCAATGGGAAATGCGAAATTGGATATTTTGGTGAAAGCTGCCAGTATTGTGAGTGATCGTCTTTCTGCTGATACCATTCACATTTCCATGTTTTTCTTTGTCACTTGCTTCATTTTCTGTATAGATGCATATTTGAATTTAAGTCGATTACAATAACAATGATAGAATGTGATCTTGCAATGTATGTTCTTATTTGGTTCATAATTGAGCATATTTTATTTAAAACATATCGAAATGCATACTGACAAAATCGTAAGTGTGTGTACATGAAAGACGTCTTGTAAGCTAATTTCATAGAATCAGTATTACATTGGGAAAATAATCTATAAATGTCCTCCGTTTTGCACAATGTATTGTAACATTACATGTCTCAAATACTTTTTTGTACTAGTATGCGCAAATCCTCAAGTTCACGCTTTAATATATGTCTCACTCACTTGCCCCTTGAAAGCTATCACAACTCATGTTGCCATGACGAGCTAACGACTACGTGTGGTATCGTGGTCTTCACATTTAACAACCAAAGCATTTTTTTTTTTAGACAGAGTATAAACATGAATATGAGACGGGCATTTGGTCTGTATACGCTGTTGTAGATTTCAAATAGCTCATTCAGTAGATATATGTACATTTGCAAACATATCGATGCCGTCTTTATCCATAACCTGATGTCGTTTCTCCTCATTGCACCGGAGGACATTGTCATGTGGTTTCATATGTTTTTGTGTTCCTTGACATTTATCTTTGACATGCAGGTACTTGTCTTTTAATTCATAATTAACATAGTTCTCTGGGATTTAATCATATGTATTTGATAGCTGATGACTGTAGCACGTCATTCTTTTTCGGGTAATAGAGAGGATAGGTCGAACTAATTTTATTTTTAATAAATAAACAAACATCTTCGATAAAGATGTATGTGTAATAAAATATGCATATATATTCAGTTTAGCGAACAATCTTCTGGAAGAACCTAGGGTTCTAAAAAGAGATATAATGACATTTACTATAAGGCAGATTGAATACAAAATTGAGCTATCAAACATCAAAATTGTAATCATTGATGTGCCTATAATTGAACAATGGCGGCAAGAATAACGCTGAAAATGTCAAAACCATTTACTTTGATACGTTGAGTCCCAATGAACAGGTACATGCATGAATCACGCACATGCAAGAATCACGCACATGCACGAATCACGCACATGCACGAATCACGCACATGCACGAATCACGCACATGTCTTTGTGTGCCATGTTTGCGCTTGTCACATACAACTTGATTGCATCTACGTTTTTTGGCAATTCCGTTATAGGAGCAATTATTGAAGCCCTCACAGTTTAAAAAAAGGCCCTTTACTGTGACACCTCTAACCAAAAAATCATGTGCTACAAATATGTATTCGATGCTAAGAATATAATATATTAATTGTCAGTAAACCGGATATCACTTGGCAATTTTTATACTTTTTATAATCGACATTTTTATAAAGTATATCATTGTCAGCCAGAACAACCTCTACTATAGTAAAGAATGTAGCCATGGGGAGTACCATGTTAGTCATTGAAGGATATTACGGAATATTTAAATTGTACATTGTTGCAGTTTTGCCATTTTTTTCTAAATTTAAAAAACAAGAATGTCCAAGTTTAGTACACGAATAGAGAAATATATTGATTAACCGTACTGGAAAGATATTATGTAAAATAATGTAAATATAGATTATGCCGAAGAACGTTATGGTGTAAGAAAAATTATTTAACGAATCTATGTAAACGTATTTGTGTGAATAACAAATGTACATTAAAAACACCGACATGATATTCGTAAAAAAACAGTTCATATTAGAACCGGTGTACGGTATGGTTGTATACTATTCAATTTACTATTAGCCAGAAATAAAGACGGGGAATGTAAGAAAGGGAATAATAGTTGATGAGGAAACCAACCTCAGTGACCACTTAAATGAAATCCTCGTTACTGATTACCAAGCAGGGGGTAGGACATAAGTGATTAAGGGATAGTACCTAACGGTGATAGGCACATCCTTGATGATGAGGATCATATTTGGTTCCCACACTTCTGTTCAGCTACCGTAAATGTCTTAGAGTATCCATGTGTACGGCAGCGCCACCCTTCCCTTCTCCTCCCCCGGGCAACGGCTTTGGCTGGCCGGATAAGCTTCGTGAAATAAACGACAAGAAGGGAAGTCCACCCCTGACAAGTACGGCTACTGATGGATGATGCGCAAGATCGACCTGGGCGACAACGACTCTGAAAGTGGGAGCTGGATACACCATTTGGAGAAGAGGCCAATGCAATAGTCAGTACGAGTAAAAGAGATGACGGCCTAAAGCCCGACTGCATTACAGTGGACAACTCTGAAATGGGACTACAAACAAATCGAAGAATAGGCACGTCAGCAGCATATACCAGGGCAAGTTATTCATGATTGGAAAATCAATGGAGAGAAGTTAGACATAGGTTCTGGGAGTCTCTGAACATAGATGGCACGGCCAAGAGCACTGTGTAAGCACCTCACGAGAAACATTCATATCCTCTGGGATGGCCAAGAATGAAAAAAATGGGCCGGCTTCAATCTTTCAAAGAAGACGGCATGAGCACTACTCGGTTACAAACCAGTTAACGACCGAACAATTGCAATATCAGACTAATAAGAAAGGCAAGACATTTAACATTAATTCAAGTATATGCAGCAACATCAGAAACTGATGATTGCGATATGGATAATTTCGATAGCATCTTACAAGAACAATTGCAAAAAGTAGACACATAAGAACATCACTGGCGATTACAATGCTAATAATGGAGAGGAAAGAGCCGACGAGGAGAGAAGTGTTCGAAGACCTTTTGGCGTGCGACACAGAAATGAGCGAAGATAAAAACTGGTTGTATTATGTATGGAAAACAACCTTGCCATTGCCAACCCCTTATTCAAACAACATCCACGTAGACTATACACGTGGACTTTCCCTGATGGCAACAGCAAAAATAAATAGATTACATCCTGGTACAACACAGATGGAGGTCAAATGTGCTGGCGACTAAAACTCTGCCAGGAACAGACTGCGATACGGACCACGAATTAATGTTTTCAGTTTTCAAAACAAGACTACTTAGGATTAACAAAGGCTTTCAGCAAATACGATTCGATGTATCAGCAATCACTGAAATCGCACGAACGAGATATTTCAATCTCGACAGCGAACGAAATGATTCCCAAAATGTCGTACAAGCAACGTAGCTATATATTAGAGGAAACGCATAAACTCATTGAAGAAATGAAAACAAAATTATAACAAATGGCAAGTCAGGGGACCAATACTTCACACAAAAACTGCACAAGAAACGCTAGAAGATTAATAAGAAAAAATAAAAGAAGATACATAGTGGAAACGTGTAAGAATATAGAAAAGCGATATCAACAAGGCAGAACGAGAGATGAATTAAAGGCGATAAGAGCACAGGCAATGTAATTCCGTCTGGTTCAACATGTCATAAATGACAAAGACACATAAACAGAAACCAAAGACATACTGAAGAGATGGATATAGTCCTGCAAAACCATGTATGGAGAGAGCATAAAGCGTCCAGTTACAATCACACCAAAATATGAGAATGAACATGAACCAATATTGGAGGAAATACGCTGAGCAATCAAAAGCCTTAACAAGGAAAAGTCCACAGGATGCGATGATATCCAAACATAACTAAAACAAGCACGAGGGGAGACAAGTGCTCGAGTCGATTACAATCTGTATAATTAGATATGGCACAGCGAAGAATGGCCACAAGTATGGAAGAAGTCAATTTATGTTCCCCTGCCCAAAAAAGGCAACCCGAAGATGTGAACGACATACCGAACTGTCGTGCCGATTAGCCACGATTGCAATATAATCTTACGAATCCTTTTAATAGGGATAGAGAAAGGGTTTGAATCTGAAATTCTCGAAGACCATTCAATATGAGGAATATCTCAGAACCATGTATATATTTTAATGTAGACATGTAGACATATTTCATTAATTACATTAATGCCTTCGATACGGTAACACACCGACATCTCTGGAGATCATAAAGGATATGAGGTTTACTCTGCATATTATTCATCTCATTGAAACTGTATACCAAGATCAACAAGCCGGTGTTCTAGTATCTGGGCAAACAACAGTTTGGTTTGCAGTACAAATTAGAGTAGGAAAGGGATGCATCCTCTCACCTTATTGGTAAAACATATATGCGGAATGTATAATGAGAAATTTTCGAGATGACGAGAACAGTGACAGTTTCGACCCATTGGTGGGTACGGGATTCCAGAGTTATAATACGCAGACGACACAGTGATACTATCAAGAAGTGCAGAAGGGCTAGGGCAGCTAATTCCAGACCTAAATGTACAATGTAATAACCAAAACCTATTGATAAAAGTAAATCAAAGATAATGACCAGCAATAAAACGCAATGTCAGCATAATTGAATAATGGGTGGTGACGAAATGCATCATTTCACACATTTTGAATATCTGGGATCCAGAATTGACAAAAATGGCGACTGCTCGAAACAAATCAGATAAAGACTAGTAACGGCAATGCCCAGACTGAACAAGAAAATCTGGCAGAGCAGCAACACAATGATAACAGGAAAAGAGCCTGTGTTTTTCATGTAGCACCATATGACTGCGGATCATGGACGATTTCCAAAACATCCAGACATAGAATCGAATCCTTCGAGTAAAAATATATATTTGCCATTTTTCAGACGTTCGTTAATCGTAAAACATAACAGAAGATGCCCGAAATGAGATATATATTAGAAACATTGGTAAAAGGGAGATCAAATTGCAATATATTCACTGAGGAGGTAGGCGCACACAGACAAATAGTACAACTTATACAAGAACGAGGATTGCGTTTGTCGGGATACAATATGATACATGGAATACGTTTACAAAATATATTAGTAAGCGTTTACGTAGTGCAGTTATTGTCGTTGGCGAAATGAAGAGACATGCTTGGATGACGTTATAGCCAGTTGCATAATTTATCACACTGACAAATGCGAAACAGAGCCTATTGGCTACACAAACAATGATGCTAATTAGCAGATCAAAATAAGACAGCATGTGTTGGTCTTTAAAATCAGAACTTGAAAAGATTACAAAACTGCAATCCATGACCGATAGAAGAGACTGCAGAGCCCAGCTGCAGTCAGAGAAACTCCGAAGACTGACCGACCATCCAATGCACCAGAGACTAAACAATTTGGGAAATGGGAAACTAACGCGGAGAAACTTTGCAGAAATAGCCAAAGCAAAGATGCACGAAGATCCCATAAACGCACTAACAACACCAAAACCCATCACTACTGTACAAAAATCTACCTGGAGGCAGGATATATTTCCAGAGGTGGTAGAAAATATACCAGGTATTGCAAACAAAAACTGCCAGACTGAAAAAGAAAGGAGAGATACTACCCTAAGCTTCATAACGAAAAGCTACCAAAGCATGGACTGGACCCAGGCATACACCGACGGTTCTGTAACAAACACAACACAGAACGGAGGGGCAGGAGCATTCCCGAACCTACCAAATGGCAGAAAAATAAAACTGTCATTCGCTACTGGTAAGTACACAAGCAATTTCAGAGTGGAGGCAGAGGCACTGAGGGCGGCAGTGGAAGAAATGGTGACACACAGTGAAAATGAAAGCCATATAGTCCTGCTTACAGGTGTTCTGGCCGTAGTCACAGCGCTAAAAATCCAGAAAAATACTGAGCTTAATGACTTAAGAGCAGCACTCTGCAAACTGTGCCAGCAGTCCGCACCAAAAAGGGTAGTGGTACAGTGGGTCCAATCACACTGCAACATCCAAGGCAATGAGGAGGCAGACAGACTGGCAAAAGAAGGTGCAAGACTACCACAAACAGATACTAGTATGACGTACGAAGAGTCAAAACGGCTTATCAAAGCCAGATACATGACCAAATGGGAAACCGAACATACTGGTTACACCAAAAACGATGCCTATTACCAGTTGAACCGAAGAGAGCAGGTCGTTGTCTTCAGACTTCGCACTGGCCACAATAGACTGAGGTACCACCTATTCAACAAATTGAAGATATGGTGTACCGACGAATGCCCGTGCGGTACTGGTAAAATGACCGCTGAACATCTGCTGCAGAACTGCCCGACATACGAGGATCAGAGAGAGCAGATGTGGCCATCACCAGTGGAACTGCAAGACAAGCTCTATGGCAGTGTCGACAGCCTCAGGATGACCGCCGCTTTTTTCGAAAAAAATAATGGTTACTGTCTGACTGCGTACGAAGAAGAAGAAGAAGAAGGTCTTCAAAATCCACAGTCGGCTGAGATACCATCTATTCATTACATTGAGGAAAAGTGCTACTGACGAATGCATATGTGATACTGGGAAAACATATGCTGCAAAATTGCCCGACGTACGAGGACCAAACAAAGCATATGTTGCCATCAGCAGTGTCAAAAATATACCCGCTCTTTGCAGTATGGACAGCCTAAGAATGGACGCTGCTTTCTTTGAACAAATTCAAGTCGATCTATGAGAGCGTTAAAAGAAGTAGAGGAATTTATAAACCTGAAGATGATAGTGATGGGAACTACCTTTTCCATAAACAAACAAAAAACTTCCGCGTCTGAATATAAACGTAAAAAAAAAAATAGATTTCACCAAGAATCAAATATGTATACACAATTGACATTTTTCAGGCGTACAGTTTGGTTCAGAAATAACAAGACAATCTGGCCACGTTCTCTGTTCTCTCCCTAGCAGTCGCCAGTGTGCAGACGTATCACGGTAGAGGAACTTAGAAGCTACCAGAAAATGGAAATTTTTAATCAAATAAGAATAAATATGAAATGCACCATCAAATGTACAGATGACTAAGGCATGATACAAGGAACATAATAAATTACCAAAGCTATTTGCCAGGATTAACGACGCAGTCAAGAATTTGATAAACTGAGCTAAATCTGACTGACAAGGACATTGACATGATATGATCTAACAACTTCAATACCAGTCTCATTACTGATATGATGGAATATCATGTATCGGGTGTGCAATTGTCTGGAGTTTGCGAATTAAAAAATGTAATAATGTTGATGCGCACGCACGTACGCTCGCACGCACGCACGCACGCACCCACACTCCCACACCCCCACCATCACCCCCACACCCACACCCACACACACATACACCCACACATCCACACATCTACACACACACACGCACATACGCCGGCACGCATGAACAGGCACACACCCACACACGCACACACACACACATTTACCACATACATTCACGCATTCCCCGCACACACACACACAAACCACACCCACACACACACACAAAACACACACACACCACACACACCGTCAACATAATAACAACACACACACACACACACACGCACGGATGCACGCACGCACGCACGCACACACACACACACACACACACACACCGCCAAAACATTCAAGAAAGATTACACAGCTTACAGTCAAGTGGCAACATGAAGTTTTTAAAAAAAAAAACATTGAACATTGCAAAATATTATTCATATGCAAAATAAGGAGAGCGAATAGTAAACGTATATACTGCAAGAACTATACATGTTTACTAAATAATCAAAGCAATTAGAGTGGTAGAGGACACATTAAAGCCATCCATAGTTAGTATTAATATGTTCAAGAAACCACTTATTATTTTTTTTATTTTTTGTGTTTGCCTCACTAGTTTCTACTGGCGGAGGCGCGCCTATTCCACCCCAGACCGTAGTCAATTTGGGCGATATTAAGACGCATAAACCAGTGCTTGGATGCGTGTGTGTATCTGTTTGTACCTAACCTGGTGTTTCCGTGATGTTCCTCCCTTTGTTCCTCGCTTCTAATTATCCTTTCGTTATGTGTTTGCCTCACTAGTTTCTACTGGCGGAGGCGCGCATATTCCGACCCAGACCGCAGTCAATTTGGGCGATATTAAGACGCATAAACCAGTGCTTGGATGCGTGTGTGTATCTGTTTGTACCTAGCCTGGTATTTCCGTGATGTTCCTCCCGTTGTTCCTCGCTTTTGATGTTCCTAGTTGTCCGCCGTAGGTATTTGCATAAATATGCACAATAGTTTTCCTGGGACCATTTTTATTTTCTGTCATACTTGATTTTTTTTTTTTTTTTTTTTTTTTTTTTTTTTGGTCCCCTCTTTCCTTCCTTTTTTATTTTTTTTATTTTTTTTTTCCTTCTATTTAAAAAAAAAAAAAAAAAAAAAAAAAAAAAAAAAAATAAAAAAAAAATAAAGCCCCCTTATACATTTTATACACAATTGTGAAGATAGCAGTGTAGTGAGGTGTACATCGAGAATGAATGAGATGGAATGATTGGGAAATATAACAAACAATATACTTGATACATAAGGATTAAGAGTACAATATAAATTAATTGAAAAGTGTCTTCCTTCTGTTGTGAGGCCCATCTGTGTTGACTTCCTCCAACTTGTAAGCGATTCACTGATTTGTGTGTCCCCTTGTAGATCCCTCATCTCACCTGTGCCCTCTAGCTCTCGCAGTCAATTATGTGTTGAATGTGTGGTAGGCTCAGGAACAGAAGAACAATAGAAAGGTAGATAATTGATTAAATAATTATAGATACAAAAAGGTTGATGTAATAGTAGTATAATTATATTAAGTGTGGATATATAGTGGTGAGGATGCCCGCAGAAGGGATATACATATATAAACCTATAAATACATACATAAGTGTAAATTAAAATGTCCACATATATATACTCATACGTACATATCTACACACCTACATATCTACACACCTACATATGTGCACATCTACATGTGTGCACACTGTAGCGTTCGTGATTTGTCACACCCACTTGCTACATAACCGATGGGCTAATTGTAGTGTGAGTCCGTTACATCATCAGTCGACGCATCCTCCCACTGAATCCACAAGCATCGACCACCGATCACCACGTGCAAGGCACAGGCGACACAGAAACTGTGGCCAAGCTAGAGCAATCCACCGAGTCTATCGCCACATGGGCACCTGTGTGTTAATTTACCCACTGGCAACAATAGGTCAAATTTAGTAGAATGTAACCACACGAAGCACCACATTTTTAAGTCGCGAGGTATACCACTGTCATTTTCAGATCCAACTCAGCACGTGGAAAATGGACCTCCTGCACCGCAGGAGAATAACCCCGTGTGCAGTCATCGCAGGAAAGACGAATCTTACGCATCGTCGGACTGCGCACCAAACAAAGTGTCAAGACCTGCTATGTCTCCAACAGCCCACCAAGAACGCTTAGAGATGGTCGCACATGTCAGCAGGGCATTTCTGCTCGCTCCGGCACATGGCTAGAGGGTACACGTCTGTCCTACAGGGAGACCACTCTCTTCATGTATTGAGCAAAGAGATGAATGGTATTGCCTTCCGTAAATCAGAGCCAGGAGCTGCCAATAATGCTGCCATAAAATGGGACATCCACCTCCGTGAGGCTTGTGCAAATTCATCAATTGCCCACAAAACTCACAACCCAGCATCAAGGTCTCTTTTGGGTCAACAACAACAAAAAAAAAAACAAAAAAAAAAAAAAAAAAAAAAAAAAAAAAAAAAAAACACTTTGTCTGCTAATTCGTTTCCTTCTATCCCCACATGAGCTGGGACCCACATGATTGTCACGTGACATTTTTTAAGATACAATTTAGTATTCAGTTTCAGTATTTCGTATTCTATACCCGCTTTGTGATCTCTCAGGTTTTGAATTGATTTTATTGCGGATAGTGAATCTGTTAATATCGTCACTTTGCTTGGAGTATTTTTATTGTCCATTAGTATTTCCATTGCTTTTTGGATTCCTATAAGTTCTGCTGTGAATATTGTTGCTGGGCCTGTTATTTTATATGATTTGGTTAAATCCCCCTGAGGGATTACTATCCCTACACCTACTGTGTTATCCTCCCCTTTTGATCCATCTGTGTATATGTTTAGATGGTTTCTCGTGTTTTCTTTGATGCGTTTATTTGCCTCGTTTCTTAATTTGTTTTTCTTTTCTTTCTTGTTTTTGTGATTAGCTAGGAACGTGTCTGTAACTGGGGTTATGAGTTCCCATGGGGGGATATCTAGTCTTGTTGATTTGACAGATTGTATTGTTTCTTTAAGCATCTGGTAATCTTTGATTTCTGTTGTTGTTTTCCACCCTGTCGGACATCTACTGAGTACTATTGATTTCTTCCCGATGAGGTTGTAGTACTCTACAAAAGATTTAAATGCTGGATGTGTGTTATTGTTCGCTATTTTGCTCCAATATTTTAATCTTAGCTCTTTCCTTCTTAGTCCTAGGGGAGTTACTCCTAGGGCTACCTCTATTGCTTCTTTTGATGTGGTCTTTATTGTTCCAGCTATTATATTAAGGGCCTGGTTTTGTATTCTATCTAATTTACTTTTGTAGCTGTTTGGGGCGGAGTCATATACAATACTTGCGTAGTCGATTTTCCCCCTGACAAATGCTTTGTAGAAGGTTAACATTGTCTTGTTGCCAGCTCCCCATCCATTTCCTTTTATATACCTCATCATATTTATTGTACCCCTACATATTTCTACTGTTTTGTTTATATGGTTACTCCAGTCTGAATCTCGATTTAGGTCCATTCCTAGGAACGTAGTGTTGCTCACTGTTTTTATTTTTTCTTGATTTACATGTACATTCATTATTTGTTTCTCTCGGCTTTTCCCGAAAACCATCCCTACCGTCTTATTTATATTTAGATTAAAACCCCACTTGACCATCCATTCTGCTACTTTGTTTATTTGTATTTGTAGTTTATTATAGGTATGGGGTAGGTGTGTTCCTGATCTCCAAATTGCTGCATCATCTGCATATTGCGATAAGCTATTTCTAATGTCTGTGAATTCTTCCCCCAGGTCGTTTACCATTATTGTAAAGATAGTTGGGGATATTACTGACCCCTGGGGAATGCCGTTCTCTTGTTTGAATTTTCCGGACCGTTGGTCTTGGATTTGAACTTCAAAGTATCTCTCTTCCATGAAGTTCTTTAAGTACTGGTAGGCTTTGCCTGTTATTCCTATCTTCTGTATTCTATAAAGTGCCCCTTCCCTCCAACATTCGTCATATGCTCTTGCTACGTCTAAGAAAATTGCAGCAGTTTTTTCTCCTTTTTGGAATCCTGCTTTTACTTCGTGTTCTAGTTTTAGTAGCTGGTCTACTGTACTTTTTCCTTTCCTAAATCCTGTTTGGGTGGGGCTGTATAGATTGTTTTGTTCTAAGTGATATTTAATACGATTATTGATTATTGTTTCTAAGATTTTCCCTATTTGAGAGGTTAGAGATATCGGTCTGTATGAGCTAGCATCATGGGCTTCTTTGTTTGGCTTCAGGACAGGAACAATCACCGCCATTTTCCATGCTTTTGGGATATTTCCCGTGTTCCAAATTAAATTAAAAAGTTGAACTATTAGAGTTAGTGTAGTTATCGGAATGTTCTTTAGGATTTCGTAGCTTAGGATGTCTTGTCCTGCTGTAGTATTTGTTTTGGATTTTATTGCCTGTATTGTCTCTTCTATTGTTAATTGTGCGTTTAGGTTTGTTTGCGTGTCTAGGGAAGCCCCTTGACCTGCCTTTAACTGTACCATTAGGTTTTCTCTTCTTTGTATTTCGTCATTTTTAAGTGAGCTATTAGCGCTGACTTTATAGAATTGTGCGGCCAGTATATTTGCTTTTTGTTTATCAGTTTCTCCTAGTTCCGGGATTCTGATTGCTGGGAAGGTGCTTTTGATATTGCCGTCTGTTATGGATTTTAATTTTTTCCATACCTCTGTTATTTTGGATGAAGGATTTAGGGTTTGGCAGAATGTCCTCCACTGTTTTCTTTTTGCTTTTTCTATTACTTTCTCTGTTTCTTTTTTAATTGTTTGGTAAGATTTTTGGTTGTCTTCTGTTTTGTATTTCCTGTATTTCTTTAGAGCTTTTTGTCTTTTTTTAATTTGGTTAGTGCATTCCTCATTCCACCAGGGTACAGGTGTTTTGTTGTTTTTACGGTTACCGTAATGGTTTTCTTTTCCTGTGGATTGTATTAAGTTAGCTGGCATGTTTTTGTTGGGAATGTGCTTTATAGCTATCTGCAGGATGTTGGTTGTTAGGTTATGGTTGAATACGTCTACGTTATCTGAGATTAAGTCTTCTCTTTTGAGTCTGAGCAGATCTTCTTGGAATCCGTTCCAGTCTGCCTTATGGTAGTTAAAATAGGGTCTGATTGATCCAGTGTTTCGTATGTATTTTTCTTTTAAATAAATTGCTATGGGCAGGTGGTCCGATCCTGCATTATCCAGAACTTCCCATTTGATGGTTGCTAAGTTTGGCGTCATTATTGTGATGTCTATAGCCGTATCTGATCCATTTGGATTGTTATTTATTCTGGTCATTGACCCATCGTTTATTATTATTAGATTGTTTTCTTCGCAGAAGGTCATTATTTGTTTCCCTGCCGTGTCTATCGCGCTTCCTCCCCATGCTGGATGATGTGCGTTGAAATCCCCTACTATGATTGTTCTATTGTTTATTTGTGCTTTGATTGTTTCCATGTCATTTGTGGTGAATTTTCCTCTTGGGTTGTATATGTTTATTATTGTGCTGCTCGCTGGACTACTGTCTATTTTAATGGATAGGCCTTCTAGGTTTTCGGTATTAAATGGATCCCAGTCCATTATTTTGTATTCTTCATTTACTATAAAGGCTACTCCTCCTTTCGCTCCTGTCTCTCTATCGTTCCTAACTATATTGTATTTTGGAATATTGAGTCTTTTGGTTGGGTTGAGCATGGTTTCTTGAATCGCATATATTATTGTTTCTTTTCCCAGATTAGCCAGTCCTAGGTATGGCTTAAAGTTTTTGTGTAGGCCTCTGCAGTTCCATTGTATTATTTTCATTTTGTGTTTTTTTGTTTTTGTTTTTTCCACTTTGCTTGTGCTACGTGGGATTGTTAGTCTTTCTTGAGGTTCAGTGGTTCAATCCGGTCCAATTACAAAAGTATTGTTCTGATTTGGGAGATTTATTTTTATTTATTTTTTTTAAAAATTTTTATTAACTATCTATTAGATTATGCGTGCAAGGTTCTGACCTTGGCTGTTTTCCACTCTTTTCCAACAAAGTTTTGATTCATCAATATTTATAAAATAGAATAAATCATATTACCTTGATTCTGCATGGGCGATGTTTTACAAACCGATACTTTACCCTGTTGCTTGTGCTTCCTGTTTTACAGCATTTCCGAATATCCTCTTCACGTTTGTCTCGCGCGCCTGGCTCTGAGTAGATGGATAGACCTGGGGGTCCTACTTTTGTTTGATGTTGACCGATTCAAAGAAACCACTTCCCAGCAGTCAGGGCATATGAACCTGATGGAAATAATATTTTAGCAATCTGATAAATGTAGGACAGTATGCACCAGCACATCACCAGATCGAGAAGGAAACACAATGTGGATTAAGTATATCAGGTTCTGGGAAAAAAAAAAAAATGCATCGATGCAAAGTTTAGATTTAAACAAATATGTGAACTGTCTATAGAATGCTTAGTCAACAGTTACGACTGTCTGCTGGAATGTTCATTTCATGACCACACAAGTAACATACCACCTCCAAGCAATAATAAATCTGTAAATACTAAAATACTGTCATTTTTTTCATTTGATTGACATTTTCATGTGATTGACATAGCCACACATATAGCAGTCACAAAAAAAGCTGACACCGGCCATTAACTCAAAGCTAGCTGCTTGCATCAATTTCAGTGATCCATAACTGACCAATACCCTATTCCCCCTCTAAGTGTGGCCCTGAAAACATATTGTAACCATGTTGCCCTTATAAGGATACAAAATAGAAGATAAAAGCTGTCCCTAAAATACTATGAAATCAGATGTGTGGAACTAAAATGCGCAGGTCCTGCAATCTTGATATAATATAGGACATATGGTCACAAACATCCTCTTTATGACCAACGCCAAAGAAGAAGAATGATGGATACATGCAAACACTCACATAAAAACATATTTAAGAAAATTGATTTATTTTATTATAATATGTTAGAGGATTGCTTAGCAACACAAAGATCATGTGAGAATATATGCATACGATCTGCAGGAAGTATTACATTGACCAGTTAAAGAACATCCTTTAGATACTCAATTGGTTAATTGTGTGAAAAAGGAAATCTAGTAAGCTATTTTGTTTCTGAATGATAGTTAACACCCGAACCAGATGGTCTTTGAATAGAACAATCAAAACATACATTAAAACTTCAAAAGAGGTATACAGTTGTATATAGAGAAACAACTACCAGACTCGATACAAAAAACCAAGTAGTTCAATTACTGGAACACGAGGGATCTGCTACGGAACCCAAATTATAGGGTTATAATATTTTACTGGATGATTTTAAAATAACTAAAATAGGTATACAAATAATCAGTTGAGGAACGAGCAAGCAGATTTTGACAACATATAGTCTACGTTTACCAGATAATTGTATCGGGATAAATTGTTCATCAAGGTGTAGAGTGGAATGCATAACTTTATATCGAAATAGTAAATTACGAGAAGACATTTGATAGTCTAGACAGGTAATCGCTTTGGAAATTGCTCAGACAGTATTAGGCACCGCTGATTTTCCCAAACATAATTAAGAAAACTGTAATTATATAAGATAAAGGGCTTTATGAGACCTATGAGAAGAACTGGGGTGAGACAGAGCTGTATCTTACCATCATTCCTTTTTCCATAAGCAATTGACTGGATTACAAGAACATTGCGGCTGCTTACTAAAAAATAATGATTTGGACGTGGCTAATGAATTGGCTCGTCTTTCTCTTAACTACAACCGAATGTGAAATACAGTAAATCTGCTTACTGAATGGTTCCTCAAATTAAGTCGAGATTTCACAAAGAACATATATCGTATTTGTAAAAAAAAAAACACTAAATGACAAAGAAGTGTGTCCGGGAGGGGGGGGGGGCGGAGGTAGCATGATGCTGCTACAGGTAGATCGATTCATCATTCATATATCATTGTAGCAATATAGACAAGTCACTAATATACAACTGTAGGAAAGAACATAACTATTGGGACTAGTCGTTAAAATAAGATATTGGCGATGAAAATGACAACATTATGGAAAAACTCTGATATCATCACAAACCAGTCTCTGCTCTAGTATCGTCAGGACAAGAGAAGTCGAAGAAAACATAAACATAGCATGGCTGATGTCAGTAATATATATATATATATGTCTGAAAAAAGTATGTCCCTTGCCAAAACTCCAGCCTCCGTCATATGTATGCCCAATCATTCCTGGATATCTTGGTGCCATCGTCTTCTTAATTTACCCCGACCTCTTTAACCTAGCACCATACCTTCCAACAATGTTCTCCTACCAGTTCTCATATATGCTCAACTCTTGCCGAATGTCTATATGTGTCCTTTTCTCTTTCCATAATATTCTGAGGATCGTTCTATAACATTTTGATGCGAAAGATTGGTTTCTGTGTCTATAAGTTTTGGTAATCGTCCACGAATAGCAGCTATAAGCTGTCACATTAATAAAATACATGTTCTCCAGATTTGTACTTTTGTCATTTTGTTGGTGCTATACAATAATTTTTTCAGGCTGTTCAATCTATGTATTGCCATGGCTAGTCTTCTTCTGATTTCTTTCGAGCAATCGTCATTTTTATCGATTCTGGAGTCTTCTTTTCAAAAACCGTTACCTGATCTATTTCCTCATCACCCACTTCAAATGTATGTTGTCATTGTGTTTTGTAGGTGTTCATTATCTTTAATTTTTACTGGCTCCATTTAAAGATGAAATTGACTGCTCTATCATCTCTGTACATCTCGATAGTACCACTGTGTCGTCTGCGTATCTTGACTATGAAACCTCGCTCCAGCCAATCGTAAATGTGTCAAAACGTTCAAAGTTCTCGTCTTCTCTAACATTTCTCGTTATACTGTTCGCATAGTTGTGGTAAAGATAAGGTGATAGGAAATATCTCTTTGTACTGTGAACCAATCTGTTTTTTGGCCAAATACATGTCTACATTATGATCATTATATTTTTAGAAGATATTCCTCATAGTGAATATGTGGTCTCTGGTCACTCAGTCTTTCATAAAACCCGATTATACTTCGTGAATTTCAGATTCAAACCTTTTCTCTATCCTTCTTAACAGGATCCACAAGAGTATCTTACTATTGTTGCTGATTAGGGAGATGGATCGGTAGTTATCTTTCATACATGGTTTTCCATTACTCTCTCCATCTATTCAGTATGTCTTTGGTTTATGCTAGTGTGTTCTCTTCTATTTCGTTGATGACATGCGGAACCAGACGGATCTATATTGTTATTATTATTATCACCTTAAAGGAATCTCTTTCTCTATCTAGTAGCTTTCGATTTTCTATATCTTTACAAGTTTCCACTGTGTATGTTCTTTCTCTGTTCTTATTTATAATATAACTTTTCATGTTCAGCTTGATATGCTGTGTTGGTCCCCAGACTTCCCCTTTGTTTTAATTGTTTTCTTTATTTAATGCGTTTTAGTGTTTCATCTGAAAAATAGCTTTCCTTCTTGTGCGACATCCTAGTAAACATTTCGTTTTATGGCGAGATTAAAATATCACTTGCTTGTGATGTCAACTCATCAGATGCAATCTATGCATCTATCGTAAGCAACTCATGGACTATATTTTCTACTTTGATGTTGTATTCGGTAGTTTTTACTGTTACATCGACGTGTGTTGGCTGGCAATCTTTGTTAATCTGACGAAATCTTGTCTTGAAAACTGCAAACGGTAATTCGTGGTCCATGTTGCAGTCCACTCCTGGCAGCATTTTTGCTGCCTACACATTTGACCTCCATCTTTGTGTTACCATTATGCAGTATATTTGATTTCTGCTTTCACCAGGATGTTGTTTAAATAATGTGTTGGCAATGGATAAGCTATTTTCCAAGCAGAATGAAACCATTTTTCTTCTTCACTAATGCGTGTGTCCCAAAGCAAACGGTCCGTATACATTTATATTTGGCTCGACTCTTTCATCTCCAATTTGTGCGTTCATTTCCAGTGATGATCAAGATGTCTCTTTTTTTCTTACGGGTTGTATTGTTTTTTCAGAGTTGTCATATATAACTTCCATTTTGGAATCACAAGCTGCTGATGTCGGTGCCTACATTTTAATGATTGTTACATTTCGTGTTTTTCTCTTCAGTCTGAATTATTCGGTCGATAACTTAATTGCAACCGAGTAGTGAAAGTGCCATCTTCATTGACATAATGAAGCCGACCTCGCTTTTCCCCCTCTTGTTAATGTTTCTCTTGATGTGCTGATACATTGCCCTTGATCGGCCTATCTGTGTTGAGCCTCCCAAAACTGGTTGTCCGTATCTCTTTTCCAATAATAAACAACTTGCTCTGTTACATTCTCTTGAAGTTCCAGGTGCAAAATTCTTAGAATTCAGTATAATCTCATTTCAGAGTTTTCTACTGTATTCTAGTCGGGCTTCAGGCCTTTACCTATATTACTTGTACTGGTTCTGGAATCGGCCTCTTTCCCAGTTTGCGTTGATGATCTGCCTTGCTTGAAAGCCCGCAAATCAGATCTTTGAGTTTCCTTTATATGAATTAGCATGTTTCTTGGCATGTTACGTCCAGTAGTTTGTCATTGCTTTCTGAATATTGTTAGGGTCGCTTACTAACTATAGTCTCTGAAGCGCCCTTAATCCGATGTTATGAGATTCTATCTACCACCTTCAGAGTCATTTTCGACTAGTTTGATCTTCAGCCTTTTTCACCAGGGTCTATGAGTGTTAGTCTGGGTTATACTCCCGTTTATGTCGTTTCACTCACGTAGTTTAACAGGTACGCTACAGCCGTTGCCCGAAGGGTGGCGTTGCCATACACAGGCAAACTCAATCAGCCATACGTGATATAGTCGTGAGTGGGGTAATCAAATAGATCCTCTTCATCCATGTTGTGGTTGCCTCTCACTGTGAGTTACTATTCCTTACACACTTCTGTCTTACCACTATATATATATATATATATATATATATATATATATATATATATATATATATATATATATATATATATATATATATATATATATATATATATATACATATATATATTAAGCTATGCATAAGTCAGTGGAACCAAATAGTATAATATGTGAAATATGTATCTTTATAGTATGTCATGTCAATGGGGCAAAATCGTAAAAATAGATATAACACAATTATCACATTACCACAATGCCGACAAAGGGATGTGTCAATACTTAAATAACAAAATATGAACTATAAATCTGAAAAAAAGATGCACTAGTTGCCAGAGAACTAACACGGTTAGGGTAGATGTGGTTGCTCTCACTTTTAGGGTAGATGTGGTTGCTCTGACCGAGACAATACCTGGAGAGACTTTGATCACGGAAGCTGTGGAACGCTAGGCGTTGTTCAGGAATAACTGCGATAGCACACATACATTATCGTCATATGTATATATATTTACATTAATACTATGTCGACAAGTAAAATATATTACATGCATGCATGTGTGACTGATTCGGGATAACAATTCTGAAAAATATAGTTATACATTGTGGTGTATGATAAGCATGAATCTGTTCATTGTGTAGTCGTTAATTTATTTCGCGCGCTAACTACAACAGCATGATGAAATGCGCATGTGTGTTCATTATAGGTACCACGTATTCGGATTATTAATATATGTTTGCAATCTTCCTTCTTTCAACTTAATATATGTTAGTCTGTGAAAGTATACTTGAGAGATGTGTCTAATTGAGATAGGTGTGATTAGTTTAGACAAATATGTACGGATTGCGAAAAATGCAATTATATGATGAACGAACGTGCTTTCGTTATGATATTGTCGATGTAGACATGTTGTTACCAGCGAGATGTATATGCATGTCTGAGATAAAATCGTATACAACACAGAACTAGTATGAACTAACCTAAACTGTAAGAGTTAACTTTATGCATTCCAGGGGACTGGGTCAATCGCAACTCGACGCCTGGGACGGAATTGTATTTGCGTGACGCCGACGAAGATACATGCAACTCGAATCCAGTAGCATCATCAGTGGAGGTGACTCTAACTAAACACATACCTATGTACTGGTTTAGAGTACATGTCAATAACGCCAGTAAGAATTTTTTATTCTAGGGATTATATGTTTTTTGTTGTTGGTCTGTGGGATCATAATCGTTTTTGTTTTTGACATTTAAAGAATCGTCTGTATGTATCCTCTTTTTTATCCTAGGAGCATTACTCCTGGTTTCCTCTTCTTGATTTATATTATATGTATTATCTGTCGTCTTCAGTCTGCATCTCCTTTATTGTATACTTGGTAGCTAGTCAATAAATTAATATTATATACGCATACAGCTGTAACACATTATCTAAGACATATATGAAATAATAGTCAATAATTGAATACTTGAAGGTATATTTGCACAACAAAATTACATTCAATAACATGTGGAATATATTTTGGAATGACGAAAATAGGCATACTCCAAGCGCAGTCAAATTAATCTTTATATCAGTTCAACTGATATACAGGCATATGCTGATAACACACTGTCTCACACAGCGTCAAGGTACCAAAGTAGAACCGATTAAATATATCATTCATGTCTAGCGCAACTGCGATTGTTTGCAGTACGTACGTGCAGTCTTTATACACATCACCTACACATCTCCTATCATTGACAGGGTGTCCTTCGGTGTTCCATAACTGCCAACAGAATCATGTAGTATGTCATGTAGTTCTAGATTGAATTTTATTTGTATGGCAACTATCATTTCAAGCAACTTATAGTAGATGTTCTCATGAGAGATTTTTCTATATAGCGTTAGATGATCTTGTAATCTCTGCCAGGCTTAAGGGGCAGTTCGCAATATATATGAAGCTTGTCTTTCTGAAAGTGTCTTTGTATCCATCTCGAGTTTCTTTTAACTAATCTCTGCTGCGTTGGTTGCTGTCTAGTTCATTCCCAGAGATATGCAATTGGTATTTCCACTGCTAATCTAGCACGAACTTCAAGTCAAAGACAATTGTTAACAAAAGTCGATAGTGTGAGTGTGATACCTTTAGTAAAATTCCACTTTTCAGAGCTATATAGTAGAATCAGATTTACATTCGTGTTAAACAGTTGATCTTATTATACACGGTGAATACTGTCTAGTTCCATATTGGGCTAACATAGGTGATGGCATATATGGTCTTGTTAAGCCGCAAGTTAAAATCCTGGTCTGTTAATCTGTCTTTATCAATGATACTGTCCACTTAGATATATTTGTGCACTTCTGAAATTATCTGACAATTAATCGTTAAGATGTATCTTCGTATGTAATGTATCCATATTTCATTTGTTTTGTTCACACCAATATGTGATCATGTCTTTGATTCTGAGTATATTAGTAAATTTATCTTTGCTCGTATGCTAACCAATGAATGTTTTATAATATATATTTGATCTGTAAAATCGGATTCTGCCAGCTGCTTATCAAATGCAAATTGCATTATTCATTTATGTTACCCGTCTGTGAATCACTTAGTCTGTGGTCGTGTAAAAAGATTATTGAACGACAGCAAACATCCCCGCCTGACTGCAATGTGAACTGTATCCGATTTTGAAAATTTAATTTTGTAGATTGTGTTACATATGACATGCAACTCAAAAATATGGTAACATTCTTTAAAAAAAAGTATTTCATAGTGAATTATAATTTTTTTTTTTAAATGTTTGTTCCATCGTATCAAAACCTCTTTCTACAAGGGATGATGATTCCAGTTGGTCCAGTAGCTTCCCAACTTAACTTAACTTAACGTCTTTATACTGGTTTAGAAGACTCTGCAGAGTCTGTATACAACCCGTTCCAATTACATCATCTTGCTCTACAAGCTGTACGCATCCAATCTATTCTTAAATGCATTGACCGTCCCAGCCTCCACCACCTCACTTGGCAATGCATTCCAAGCATTCACAACTCTCTGGCTAAAGAAATACTTCCTAATATCTAATCTGGACCTCTCCTTAGTCAACTTGTAGCTGTGCCCTTGTGTCATTGTTGGTGGTTGTACTTTAAAAAACTTCTTATAGTCTACCTTATCCATTCCTCTGATCATCGTATACACCTGTATTAAGTCACCACGAGTTCTTCTCTCTTCTAGACACTGTAGGCCGGTTCTTTTCAATCTTTCCTCATAACCGTAATTCTGGAATCCCACTAACAGCTTTGTCGCTCTTTTTTTAATTCTCTCCAGCATGTCTATATCCCCTCTCTGATAAGGACTCCACACCTGCACACAGTACTCCAATCTAGGTCTAACTAAAGCTTTATACAGTTTGACTATCACTTCCTTGCTCCTATTTTTAATATTTCTTTTTATCATCCCTAACATTGCATTTGCCTTTCTTACTGCTACCTGAACTTGCTCCCTCACCTTACATGTATGATCTATTATAACTCCTAATTCCTTTTCTTTATCTATCTTTCTAATAATGTTCTCTCCCATGCTGTAATTATGTTCCATTTTGGATCTACCCATGTGCATGACTGTACATTTATCTACATTAAACTCCATTTGCCAGAGTGATTTCAGACCATTCTGGAATTTGATCTAAATCCGATCTCAATATATCCACATCTGCTTTAGATGAGCCACTACTGCATAGTTTTGTATCATCAGAAAATTTTGCAATAATGGATCCCATACCTATTTCAAAATCATTAATATATATATATATATATATATATATATATATATATATATATATATATATATATATATATATATATATATATATATATATATATATATATATATATATATATATAAAGAATAAAATTGGTCCCAAAACCGAGCCCTGTGGCACTCCACTTTTCACTTCACACCACTCAGAGTACACCTTATTTATACCCACCCTTTGCCTTCTTCCCGTTAACCAATTTTCAATTCATTTGGCAACTTGCCCCACCCCCCTATTTCATGTGATTTTAACTTTCGAAATAATCTTTGATGAGGTACTCTATCAAAGGCCTTTGCAAAATCCAGATAAATAACGTCCACTGGCTCCCCATTATCTAACATTTTAGTAACCTCTTCCATGAATTCTAATAGATTTGTTAAGCATGATCTCACTCTGGTAAACCCATGCTGACTATTTCGGATTAGATTAAATTTATCTATATGCATTACACTGTTTTCTTTGATTATCGACTCTAACAATTTACAGACTATGCTCGTTAAGCTCACATGTCTATAATTTGCTGGATCTGCTTTTTTGCCCTTTTTGAATAAGGGGATCACTCCCGCATCCTTCCAATCTCGTGGAACAATCCATTGTGCAAAGTGATTGAGAACATAATATAACCAATGGTTTTGCTAATTGGTCTCTAATTTCAAACAGCAATTTTGGATGAAAACCATCTTGATCTGGACATTTATCCACTTTCAACCCCTCCAATTTGTATGAAAACCATTTCCTCTGTAATACAGATTGATACTGATCCTCCTGTATCCATGTCTCTTTAAAGGATATCTACAGGCTCTGGGATCTTGGAGCAGTCCTCTTTTGTGAACACTGTGCGAAAGTAGTGATTGAGTTGATTTGCTGCCTCCCTATTTTCACTTATTTTTGTTCCTGTGCTGTCTATGAGAGGGCCTACTTTGTCTTTTGATCTGTGTTTATTTCTAACATAAGAGAAGAAGCTTGATCATCTGAGCAAGTTTCTTTTCGAAGTCTATTTTTGCTGTTTTTTTCGTGTTCTGAGATATGTATTGCTTGTCCAGATATTTTAAATATGTTTCTTTTGATTTACCTGCCTCTGTATATTTTTTCCATGCTTTTATTTTTAGCTCTTCTACATTTAACTACAATTTTAGTGATCCACTTTTTACGCTTAGGGTTTACCTCCCTATATGGAACACATTCCTCTTTTAGCATTTCGAGAACTGTTTTAAAACTCGCCCACTCCTGTTCAACATCTGTTCCTACAACAATATCTTCCCAGCTTATGTGGTTCACTGCCTCTTTCATCCTCTTAACATATATCTTAGAGTAGTCATATGTTCGTGTGTTTGTGTTTACTTCTTTCGCTGCATTAAGATCCCATCGGATGATTTGATGGTCACTTGAGCCAAACAGTTTCCCTACGGTAACGTTTTCAATCATATTTTCCTCTGTAGTAAAAACTAGGTAGAGTATGTTTTTGCCTCTGGTGGCTGCTACTACATGTTGAATTAAAATATTTATAGTTATGCACTTAACAAAAGGTTTTGACTCTACAAGTGCTTCTGCCATATCCCATTTTATTTCTGGAAAGTTGAAATCCTCCATTAATAATAATGTCTTATCACTTGCCTTTACTATGCTACTAATCAGCTCCTCATCTTCTTCCTTTTGACTTGATGGACATCAATAGCATACTCCAATCACTGTTTTTTCACCCCCACTTTCTATTTCACCCCATACACTTTCATTTTTGTTATCACATGATAAATCCTCTCTGCTCGTTATATTAACATAATTTATACAGTATAATAAAACACCACCATCCCCCCACCCCCTTAGCATGTCTCCAACTACCTTATCCTTCCTTAACATTGTATATCTCTCTATTTCGAATTCACCATATGCAATGTCCTCATATGCCCATGATTCTGTTAATCCTATTATATCTGGTTTTTCTTCTTCTACATACAGTTCCAATTCTTCTCTTATATTAACTATGCTTTTCACATTTGCACAAAAACATTTTAGTTTGCAATTTTGTTGTTTTTCTACTTTTTGCTTTTGCTGAATCATTCTAATGTTTGGTTTTCCACTACTTAATTCCCACTTCTCTGACTCAAACTCTCCCCTTTGACTACATCCTCTATAGCACCCTATTTTTGACCTACCCTTAGTCTGGCTGTCTTTGTAGTGCCGAGTACAGTGTGGATTTTTCTAAATTTTCTTATTCCACCTCGTTTTCCCCATTTTTTTTGTGGCTTTTCTGTCCTTCTATTTTTTTCGGACAAGTTGTTTTTTTGGAGGATGTTGTGTTTCCGCAGATGTTTGAGTATTTTATTTGTGCATGATGATAATGTGAGTCGTAGCCCTAAGAGATGGGTTTTTGAATATTTTACGGTTTTCACGGCTGCTGTTAAACCGTTTTCTCCCGCTGGTCGGTTCATGGCAGGGTCGTTATCGCGTCATGCACCGTTGATTTTCTGACCGTAAACATGACCCAGATCCCCTTGCGTGGGTAGCTGTGATCCTTTAATGAATTGGGAAATCAGAAATGCACTTTCCACGATCCTAAACATTAGAAACACAAGTCGGAAAAACAGGCCCAGTTAATTTTCATATCTATATTATGCACAATTATATCCAAGAATGACGAGAATATCGCAGGATAATCCTGGTAATACTAACAGAATAGCAAAGGCCAGCACAGCCTTTGGTAGAATGCGCTCGATGGTCTGGGCACGTCGTGGCATCAGCGTCAAGACCAAACTCAAAGTCTACCGTGCAACCATCATTCCAACCCTACTATACGCTTGCGAAAGCTGGACTGCATACTCTGGACATGCAGGAGGTTAAACCACTTCCACACAGGTTGCCTGAGGCGAATATTCCACATCCGATGGCAAGATTGTGTCATTGACATCGAGGTTCTCTCGAGGGCTAACATTCCCAGCACCCATGCACTGCTAGAAAAAGCACGACTAGGATGGTCCAGACACCTCGTCCGTATGTCAGACGAGCGGCTCCCAAAGAAGCTTCTCTACGGCGAGCTGAGAGACGGATGGCGCGAGAGAGGGCGCCCAAAGAAACGTTTTAAAGACGGTCTGAAGGACTCACTAAAAAGTTGCCAGATAGACATCGACAGCTGGGAATATCTTGCGAAAAACAGATCTGACTGGAGAAGCGCAGTCAAATCGGGTGTAGCTACTGGTGAAGATGACCGTGTTGTGTAAGCCCAGAACAGACGCGAGACGCGGAAATCCGGAGCAGCGGGAACACCATCCCCTTCTACAAACCTCGTGTGCCCGATATGTAGCAGATGTTTTCGTGCTCGCATTGGCCTGTTCAGCCACATCGCACCCACACCCAACAGGGAAATCTGTGACAAGGATTATGTCGGCGGTTCTCATCGACAACGATGGATAGCTATTATTATTATTACTAACAGCTGTCCATCGTTGTCGATGAGGACCGCCGACATCATCCTTGTCACAGATTTCCCTGTTGGGTGTGGGTGCGCATGTGGCTGAACATGCCAATGTGGGCACGAAAACATCTGCTACATATCGGGCACACGAGGGTTGTAGAAGGGGATGGTGTTCCCGCTGGTAAACAAATATAAATCACTCCGACATTGTGAACAACACAATTCAGCAGCCTATAATGGCGATTATTGTTCGACTGCTTGGATTGTTCTATTGCTATGTTGGTGGATTACAATTTACTTATAGGGTTTATTTTCTGATTCTATGTCAGTCTGGTATATAGCTGATTGTATATTCAGTGTTTCTTTATCCAATATGCATCCATCTGGATCGCAGTTTCTCTTCTCTTTGCTGCAGTTTATTGTTGGTCTTTTAATTCGGTCGATTGTTGTTGTCCTGTTTTTTTTTGCGCATGATATTATGCCAGTTATATTGTATACTCTCCCTAGGTCACCTTGCGCTGCTGCCATCTCAGTCCAGTGGTATCTCGTGTCATTCCAGGCAAGCTATTTTACTTTCTGTTTTTTATTTCAGAATGTAATGGTCCCAGCCGTGTCTTTTAGTCTTTTCTTTCACATACATGTACACGTAATAGTATGTTCCTTACTAGTATCTCCTGTTACGGATCATATGTTCTTTTTAGGATTTTTACATTTCATTTTATTCCAAGAATAAAACGTGTATTCGTAGAATTCGTTCCAAAAACCGTGGTCATCTTTAGCGATTAATAAGTGCCCATCTGTTTGATTATATGTAATGAGATGGTGTATAAACTTAATGCCCCGATAAATTATTGTCAATTTAAAACGGTCGCACTGTTGAATGTTGCTTATGTATGCTTACTGAAACAAGCATTTATGTTGTTGGGTTCGACATTTATAATATTTAAAGATACTCTTCCGTGTCTGGTTTGGGAAACACTTTTCTCAAAGTTGTATTTCGGTTACGTCCTAGAACACTGGTATGTCGTGATTATAATATGCAAACTAGACCGTTCCACATAATAGTGTTAATTATGTGTACGTAATGTTGTCATTTTAGACAGCGACAATTCAATACGTATTTAGTTTTCCTGAAAACAAATCAAAGGACCTAATTCGTTATCAAAATCATGAGTTTGAAAGACAAATTCATCACTACGCAGATATGTATTATACTTTTATATATGTACTTCTACAAAGAAGCTAATAAGGGCCAATTGTTTCACTGCATCTACACAAAAGAATAGAACACAAAATGTACCGTGTATAGATATAATTTATTTCTTCTTAAATATGTAATAATTTGCACAACAAAGCTAGAAAACGGTAAAGATACTGTTCATTAACTTATAAAACGGTATATATAAGGTCAAAAATGCAGATAAAACGGGAAAGATACGGTGAAGCACGATATAAAGCGATAACAGATAATTTCAAAAAAAAGAAATATATGAAAATTAGATTTTTAAAATGTTCCGAGAAAATGAAATATTGTTACTATGAAAGTTTGGCTGCAGTCTTAAGGTGAACTTGAAATATCAAAATCTTCTCTTTGGAGAGTGCAAGAGACAATTGTTACTTTTCTGCAAATATGTCAGATGTAGGGCTATTGTTTGTGAAAATCCCTAACTTCTTGTTAGTCGATGCAAATGCATGTGGCAGATTCGTGAGAAAAGGATGCAAATCTACGAAATCATTTAGATGTACGAATTGTGCATTATTGCTCACCACATTTGTGATAAAAATTAGCAACCACTGGGGGAAAACAATGGATGGAATCTTACAAGTAGCAGCGGTCAACGCCAAGGGAACATGCTTGCTAGAATCAACAGGGAAAGAATACATTGTTTAGCTTTACCCCATTGTATTATACTAGCTGGTGTTGGCAGCAAATATAATGAACATAACGATAACGCATGGCTTCTCTTTAAAGCACAGTCGTCAGAAATTAGGGACTACCGCACTAAAATGAATGAACATATGTTCAGAGATTGTAAACGGAATACAGTACCCCTCAATCAGAATCGCCCGCAATGTCGTATGATGACAGCATATCATATCGTAATGGTGCAGCGAAAGAAGACAACATTCCAAAGTTGAAAAACACAAATCAGCAAATAATGACACAGCTTACAAAAGAAAATGCCACTTTCTACAACGCTCATTTAACACGAGAGTTTGAGTTTGTGAGACCGACCAGGAAGTCAAAAATGCAGCTGTTTGATAAACGCATTGCAGAGCATCGCCTCATTTTCTTCGAATGAAATCTTACCATATACAAATAAACTGCATCGAATATGTATTAGCTCGAGTCAAAGGACATAATGCGAATTTCAAATTAAGTTATGTAAAATATTAGACATGTAATGTCCTCTCGAAAATATGTATTGAGTACTGGGACATATATGAAGAGCATGTGCGAAAGAAGAAAACATACTGACTACGGCTGAGATTGAAGTTTCTTCAGCCATTAACAGTTGTAAATCTATTATAACAACTAAAATGTTTACATGCAAAAGTGAGAAGCATAGTAAATAAACAAAAATAATGGAAACTGTATGTAGATATAGAAAAACCAGATATAATAGGGTTAACATAATCTTGGACATATGATGCGATTGCAGATAATTAAATTCAAATAGAATGATTTACAATGTTAAGGGAACATAGAGTAGTTGGAGACAAGAGTATGTGAGGTGGCGTTTTGTTATACTGTAAACATTCAGTTAGTATAGTGATCACATATGATTTATCATCTGGTAACAAAAACGAAAGTGTGTGAAAAGAAATATAAAATATGGGTGAAAAACAAACAGTGATTGGGGTATGCTGTAAATGCCCATCCAGTCATAAACTTGAAGATACGGATCTGGTTAGTAGTTTAGTAAAGGCAAGTGAAGGGACAAAATTATTAATCGGGGATTTCAACTTTCCAGAAATAAAATAGGATATGGCAGAAGCATGTGTAGAGTCAAACTCTTTTGTTAAGTGCATAATTTACAGTTTTTTAATTCAACACGTAGAAGCGGTCATCATAGTCAAAAACAAACTCGACCTAGTTTTTACAACAGAGGAAAATATGATTGAAAACGTTACCGTTTGGAAACTGTTTGGCTCAAGTAACTATCAAATCATCCGTTGGAATCTTATAGCAGGGAAAGAAGTAAACTTCTCCGTGACCTCCAGTGTTTAGATCTGTCTGTACTTTTTTTGCACTGAAGATTTCAGAGCAGAGACGACGGCTTTGTAATGCTATCAGGGGGTTTCCATAATGGTGTGCGTTTCTGCGCCAACGTCTTCTTTACATGTGTAGTCTCATTGGCATCTGCCCTGTTCTTTCCCAGTTCTATATTGATGACTTTTATACATACTTTTTTGTCCTCAGTTTTGTGCAATCGTTCATTTATAAAAGCCTTAACATTGTTAGTTGTGTGTAAATTGTGTTCCTTATACGATAAATCCATACAATGGAGGGACTATGACACTGTATTTGCAGATTTGCGTTTTTCTGGTAAGTCTTATTTCATTCGATTTCCAGAAATACACTTGATACAATAAAAGCATCTTTGCATAGTATAGTATTCTTATTTTAAAATCTATTAGCACGTCCGAACGTGTCTATATTACTACCAAAATATGTGAATGAATCTACCTCCGGCAGTATCGTACCCCCATTTAAATTATCACTGAAATGTGGGGTTTTTAATGTCAAATAGTGAATTTGTTATATGTGAACATGCAACTGAATTGTAGGAACCATTCGGTAAATATATATTTTGAAATATTGCTCTCGGTTGTGGCTATGAAGAGCCAATTCACCAGCCACGCCCCTATCATCTTTTTTTCGTAAGCAAAAGCCATGTTCTACGCTATCCAATCAATATCCATGAGAACGAGCAATGGTAATAAGAGGCAGCTCTGTCTCACCCCAGCTCTAATGTCAAAGAACCCAGATAGGTCTACATATTGTAGAACTCTAGAGCCCTAATTATGTTAGAAAACTTCAGAACAGCTTAAGCGTGCCTAATCAATTTCCAAAGTTATTCCCTATCATTTGTCTTTGCATACTTTACTTATCTGATTTAAAGTTAAGCATTCCAGTCTACACACTTCAATAATTGCTCGTGGTACAGTTATAAAGTTAACATGGGATCAATTTTATCAAAACATGCCTGCTCGTTCCTCAACTGTATATTTTTGACCTCTTTAAATCCGTTTAAAATGACCCACTCCCATCTCTACGTGTAATGCTTGGAATCCTGGTATTAACAAATGAATGGTATTGTCTATTGCCATCAATCTCTTACCCCTATAATTTGGATCATATTGCAGATCCATCGTCTTCTAGTATTGAACTACTTAGTCTTTCTTTCATTTTACTGGTGTTCTTCGATATATAAAACTGTATAACTCTGTTGAAGTTGAAATGTCTGTTTTGATTGCTTCTGCTGAGGCACTATCTCGGTCGGTGGGTTTACTATATTTATGACACAAAATAGCTTCCCATATTTCCTTTCTTTTTCGCTTTACACAATTATCCGATTGCATGTCTTAATGATATTCTGGAACCGGTCTATTTCATACTTGTTCTGCCTATATGGTCACATGAGTTTTTGTGTTCTTAGCAAATCTGCTAACATCTTTAGTAAATAAATTTTCACTAAAGAAACTGTACACTGGAAGAGTGAGACCAGTTCTCGAGTATGGCATTGCGGCATGGACAACAGCAGCGAAGGCGAACTTCGATAAAGTTAGCAAACTTCAAAACCAAGCCATGATAATTATAACAGGAGGCATGCAGTTAACGCTAATTGTAGAACTTGAAAAGATTACAAAACTGCAATCCATGACCGATAGAAGAGACTGCAGAGCCCAGCTGCAGTCAGAGAAACTCCGAAGACTGACCGACCATCCAATGCACCAGAGACTAAACAATTTGGGAAATGTGAAACTAAAGCGGATAAACTTCGCAGAAATAGCCAAAGCAAAGATGCACGAAGATCCCATAAAAGCACTAAAAACACCAAAACCCATCACTACTATACGAAAACCTACCTGGAGGCAGGATATATTTCCAGAGGTGGTAGAAAATATACCAGGTATTGGAAACAAAAACTGCCAGACTGAAAAAGAAAGGAGATACACTACCCTAAGCTTCATATCGAAAAGCTACCCAAGCATGGACTGGACCAATGCATACACCGACGGTTCTGTAACAAACACTACACAGAACGGAGGGGCAGGAGAATTCCTGAACCTACCAAATGGCAGAAAAATAACACTATCATTCGCTACTGGTAAGTACACAAGCAATTTCAGAGCGGAGGCAGAGGCACTGAGGGCGGCAGTGGAAGAAATGGTGACACACAATGAAAATGAAAGCCATATAGTCCTGCTTACAGATGCTCTCGCCGTAGTCACAGCGCTAAAAAGCCAGAAAAACACTGAGCTTAATGACTTAAGAGCAGCACTCTGCAAACTGTGCCAGCAGTCCGCGCCAAAAAGGGTAGTGGTACAGTGGGTACCATCACACTGCAACATCCAAGGCAACGAGGAGGCAGACAGACTGGCAAAAGAAGGTGCAAGACTACCACAAACAGATACTAGTATGACGTACGAAGAGTCAAAACGGCTTATCAAAGCCAGACACATGACCAAATGGGAAACCGAACATACTGGTTACACCAAAAACGATGCCTATTACCAGTTGAACCGAAGAGAGCAGGTCGTTGTCTTCAGACTTCGCACTGGCCACAATAGACTGAGGTACCACCTATTCAACAAATTGAAGATAGGGTGTACCGACGAATGCCCGTGCGGTACTGGCAAAATGACCGCTGAACATCTGCTGCAGAACTGCCCGACATACGAGGATCAGAGAGAGCAGATGTGGCCATCACCAGTGGAACTGCAAGAAAAGCTTTATGGCAGTGGCGACAGCCTCAGGAAGACCGCCACTTTTTTCGAAAAAAATAATGGTTACTGTGACTGCGTACGAAGAAGAAGAAATCAATTTTCTTACATATATTTTTATGTCAGTGTTTTCATTTGTCCAGCTTTCTTCTTATTTGGCATTGGTCCTGTAAAAGGACAACATTAGTAATAGGTCATACGTTTCATAAAGGCTGCGGTACATTCGCCTTTTGACCCAGCGCATCCTTCTTCTTCTTCTTATTCTTAGAAGTATCCAGCGCATCCGATTACAGCACATTTTAAAGACTAGATTTACCTTCCATTTTCGATCCTTAATCTCTTAGCCATGACACTTGTTTATATCGCCTCCATTTGGAGGTGTAATACAATCGGGGTCATTATAATATTTTAGTTTTGAGTTTGCTCAACGCCTGATCCGTGCTCCATACATGACACATTTGATGTTAGAGCTTCAGATCATTTCATAATAATACAATTTCATAATTGCAAAGGGCAAATTGAATTTCAGTATGTCAAAAGCACCCTTACTTCTGTTCTCCTTTATATGTATATCCTATTATATAACGTCTGCCAGGTATGTTGTGCTGCCTAGTTCTTTCAAACTCTAACTTCAAACAATGATGTTCCTCACAATTTGATAGTGTGTAATGGGGCAGAAAATACTTATAAAGTATGCACATTCAAATTCCATACACATTTGTTCTACTACGTGTTAATTATGTGTTAATACGAGTACATATTAACTACACATTACATTTGATTGTTCATTAGAATGGCTTTATCATGTGTGCTGCTAACTATTTTTATTTAGGTAATCTTAAGAAATTCTACACTGTGGTAAATGGCGCTAAATCATGTTTAAACGAGACGAAATATGTTTTAAACGAACTAACAGTCGACGTTACGTGTGATGGACTTACTGGGATGTTTAAGATCAAACTGATAGGATCAGCTGCATCAAGTATCTGCTCTATTTACATCAGTGGAGGTGAGTAAAGTCCAGCTTTGCTAGGCACACATTCATCCGCCTTGACTACCACTTGTTTGCTGTTGTTAACTCTGTCAACAACAGCACATCATGAGGAACTCATGTATTTAATGTATTCTGCAATGTTCTTGAACCAAAAGGTCTAAGTGATGCGAAATGGCACTGTTGACATATTAACGTGCATTATATGTGTATGCGAGTGGGGTGTGTGGGTATGTGTGTGTGTGGATATGTATATGTATATGTGTGTATGTATGTATATATATATATATATATATATATATATATAAATATATATATATATATATATATATATATATATATATATATATATATATATATATATGTATATGTATATGTAGTACTTTGTGATCTCTGGCAAACGACGGTCAAACGATGTGCTATATTAACCGTGTGGGATTGATCCATGAGGATTCAGATTGCAACTTCCTTTTCATAAGGGGACTACGGCCGACCCGCCTAACCTGAATCGTCTATACGATCATTTATCAATTTCAGAAAAACAAACATAACTGATGTATGCGCAACCGCCACTTCAAGTGAGCTGATTTCATTGTTGTAACTGCTTACCAGTTATATAGATGCGCAGTAGTGCAATGCTCCTGATACAAAGTGGGATAACCTTCCCGACCAGCTCTGTCTCTCGAAAGGCGTATCTGTCTCCTTCTCTACTTTTTATGGACCCCTGTTTAGCTACGCTTAACAAAAGATACAGTACGCACGTGGTCATTTCTTCATTCACAGTTGATTGGCCTGCAGTTAATCTTACTCAGCTTCTTCTCTGTTGAATCATATTGATCCATATGTCTACTTATCAACTCAACACGTCAATCTGCGAATGGTCCTTCGACGTAAAGCATCATGTCTCTAACTCCCCTTCCCGTATCTCTGATATTATTCAATTTAAAGAATGTGTATGTCTACTACCCCCATCTCAGACAACAAGTTCCAACTCATATTTAAAATCAACTGATTCTCAATCGTTTTGCCAGCTCTAACACAGCTCCTGTTGGGACCTTAGATTGACCTTACCTTGCCCTAGTTGAGATATATAATGTTGTGTCTAACTACTACATCCGCCAAGCATTTCTTTCCGAGAATTATTGAGAATTAGTATCCAGCCCCAATCTCGTCTGCTCTATATGCGTGTGTTACGCAAAGTCGTCTGCGCTATAGTCGTGTGTTAACTATTCTCGTCGGCTCTACATGCGTCTGCTACACAATCTCGTCTGCTCTACAGGCGTCGGTTACCCACTCTCGTCTGCTCTACAGGCGTCTGACACCTGTTTTATTTTTTTCCTCGTGTGCATGCATTTTAACTTTTTTTTTCAAAATGTTTTTTGCGGTTTCCTTATTTTGTTAATCCCTAAGGTGATGTGCGTTACACTGTGGTGATATTTAATTTATGTAATCAAAATACAATTTCTTTAGTATAATCTTGTACAACGTCTATGCACTTATCCCAGCATGTAAGTAACCCTTGAAAAGCTTTAGCGTAAACAAGTGTGTCAGTATGTCTGAACAAATCCATGACAGCCGGTTTCACCTTGGAATCAGTGGTGGAATGCTGACATACCATGTGGTGATTGCCTATGCTTTCACTGCGTGATTGTTAATTCCGATTCAAGAGTTCATTGATGACCATTGGTGTCGTCACATATAATGAAGCTATCCAAAAGGACATGCCCTACCATGTCAAAACATGTCTTCAGTGCTGACTTGAACTCTTCTAGGCCGTCCAAAACGGAAAGCTGTCTTGGCACACATCTTGCACGTGTCGTGTCCTGTCTTATTCACTTGTACTGTGACACCACGTGAGGAGCCGTCGTTTTTTTTTCCAGGGTCAGACGTGTTGTTGAAGTAGTCGTTATCATATGACCTTTTAGAATACCCGCAACATGTCCTTTCCATCTGGTTCTCGGTCTGCCACGGAAACCGGAACGCCGTGCGTTATAGTGGCAAATGGGTAGTTGATCAGGATGATTTCTCATTAGATGGCCGAATCAATTCATTATCGCTTCAACAATATTTTCTGAACCTGATCTTGCTTCAACTATTCTTCCCACATCTTCATTGTGCATTCTGTCTCTCTCATTAAAGTTGATTGTTTTTTCCGGAGGAATCTCACCTCACACGTCGTGGTCGTTCTCTCTAGAGTTTTTGTTAAAGTCCACGTGTGACACTGGTAACATAAAGTTGGCATGCATACACTGTTAATTATCATTCTTTTTGTGGACATGTTTAAGTGAGGTTTTTTCAATAATTCTGACAGCTGGCGATCGCATTAGCATTTTGGCACTTGATCTCAGTCTCTGTTTTATAAACCTCATTTATGAAAATATTGTCCAAGTACTTACACTCATGGTTTGTTTGATCGTAGTTTACCATAATGTTCATGATTTCAGGCGATCTGCTTATCTGCACAGTTTATGTTTTGCATGTGTTAATTATAATACTGTATCTGTCAAATACCGATTTGAGCGCAGACAGATGTTGCTGCAGATCATCTTCACTCTCGTAAAGTATAAATTGGTTATATGCAACAATGAGTTCAGTTAACCAATCACTGTCTGGCATTTCTTCTTCTTTTTTTTCTTGACATATTCTCCAATTTGGCCTCTAGCGTTATTGTGTCCATATATGTGTTGAAGAGTAGTGACGAAATAACACACCCGTGTCTCAACTCTGGTGTTATCTCTATTGTTTCGATCAGACCATCTGTTGTTCTTGCTATAATATGACACCCTTGGTACAATGCTCTTATATGCTATGATAGCTGCCTATGTTCTTCATAGTCGTCTATTGTTGCATATTGTGTATTTATGTCTACTCTTTCGGAAGCCTTTTCTGTATCTATGAAGGCCACGTTGAGTTTCCGATTCGTATTCTATGTGTGCTCCCTTAGTTGTCTCAGGGTGAATAGAGCGTCAGTGCAGCTCTTACCTCGTCAGAAACCAAATTGAGCCCCACTCCGCTTTGGTTCTAGGATCGGCCACATTATCTGCATAAACATTTATCGCACATGTTTTCTGTGTGGCTTAGAAGCGATATCCCCCGGTAGGTATCTCACTCTTTTTTGTTGCCTTTGTTTTACCAAATATGCAAATGATAGCTTTTGCCAGTGACTCTACATTGCTTCCAGGCTGCTGCGAATATTCGATGTAACCATTTTAGTCCTACACGCTTTAATTGTCTGGCAGGTAATTTGGTCGGCACCTGCAGCTTTACGATTTGGGCGCAAATGCGCAGTGGCGGATATGGTGCGTTGAGAGCCACTATGGTTGGGATAATCACTCACGGACTTCTCTTAAACGTGTATACCATTCAAATGTTATACTACATTTCAGTGACTCATCACCTTATTGTGATTGCAGTATTTTGTAAATGTCCACATGTTGCAAGCCTTCTTTCACGATTAACGTCATCACAACACGATGATTCATGAAAGCACAAATAATGTTGTCCGCCCGTTTTATGTATATGTCACGTGACTGTCCCACGCCAAGTGGACCTTCTAACAGTAATATGACACAAGTGCCACTAAACTAATTATAGTAGTTCAAGGACGCAATAATTTATTCAGGCAGAAATATAACAAAAAAGTATCAGTTGTGTTTTTAACGCCTCTCGTGAAAACTAAATTAACATCTTGAATCTTTTCACCCTTCGTCGATGATGATGTTGCTGGCATCTGAAAAACTGAAAGCTTGCGTCCGTCTATTCTCCGCTGTGGAACTCACACGTTTAACATTTGTTCTAGAAGCGTGTCTCTGTGGTTTGAGGCTTCACCCATCGTACCTTTGGGACGTGGTCCCTAATGTTTTTCATTACGCGTTGTTGACATGGTCGTTTTCTACTTACTGGAGACCAAACAACAGGTTTGCCCTTGTCGGTATGTGC